>VYZM01004886.1:427689-461363 GCA_013398915.1 Dromas ardeola | reverse complement strand
GTGAGAATTGGTTGCTCCAGGCTTGCGAAGGGAAGAGGTGGAGAACCCTTCCTTTGAAGCGCAGTGGGTGGGATGTGACGTGTGGTAACAATGTTCACATCACATGAAGCTGAATGATCTCACATGACATGTTTGTGGCTGTATGATAGAAGAAGTCAGAATTTTCTAGATTTTTAGAAGCTGACTTTGATCAAGATCTTGCTGAGATAACCTTTTAAGCTAAGTCATCTGACACATTACAGCTTCTTGGCACTGCGGGAGTGTAAGAAACTGGCTGTAAATGCCACAGAGGCTGACTTATGGCTGCTGAAGGTGACTAGAAACATGGGCCATATTGTACCTTGAGCCAATTCTTGGATCTGTCTAAAATGCTAGCAAGCGTATGACTTCTGTTTGTAGCTGTGCCTTAAACTGTTGGCTTTCTACACAGGATGACAGTTTGTCTTATGGGTAGTAATTCAGTAATTCACTTGCATTTTTCAGCCCTTAGTCTGTGAAATGCACCATCTCAAAAACCTCAGATGTCACAAGCTCACATTCCGCTTTCTGACAGTGTAGACTCATCTTTGTACACTGATTAATCTCAGAAATGCAGTTTACACTGGTTTGAGTTTAGGGGTATCTGATAATCTGTAGTCTCATGGCCTAAGAGCTCCCCTAAAACGCCCCGGACTCCAGCAATGGAGTCTCACTGCCATAGATGTGGGTGCCCAATACCATACAATAAACCCATTGCTTTGCTCCATCATAAATTGTGCATGATCTCTGTTGCCAGCCAGTAGTTCAGATACCTATTTGACTTTTTGCATACATAAATGAATGGTGATTAGTGTGATCAAGGCTGCAGGAAGATGGGTGGTATGAATGGATTGTTTTCTTCAAAGGTCTGTAACATTCTTCCTCTGACAGTCATTAAACCCTAATGGGAAGAGTACTAGTGTTCAGAAAGCCCAAGCAAGTAAATACTGCTGTGGTAAGACTTGTTCTGGCTCACTACATCTATGACTGTTGCTTCCTTCAATGCAGGCAATAGCTTTTAGAGGTGTACATTGTGCAAAAGTAAAGGGAAAATATTGACCCTTCAAACTGAGCTTGTTTTATAGATGGCACTGAAAGATCTTATCTGGGTCTTGAAATGAGAATTTGTGAAAAGGAGCATCTGCGGCATAAAGCAAAAGGGTTCAAGTGAATTTTCAAGTCTAAACAAAGCAATGGCTGCAGAGACATGCAGAGAATGGCTGTGCCATCCTTTGGGGAACACCCTGGGACTGTTCAGACAGTGGTTGTCCTAGTGTCACTGCCTGCAGATAGCAGTGTTCCTGAGGGTATGTGGGGACACCACATACCTGGCATATTAGTAGTATTAGTTTATCATTAAGCAGCTTGGTGGGATGTCAAGTTGTCTGGGGCATGATGTCCTCAGCCACCCTGCAAAGCACTTGTCTCTGGGCAGATAGCTTATGGAGTGCACCAAGCCCATGGCAATTCGGACTTTCACATCTTCATTTAAAGATTGTAAGGGCTGTAACACTCTGGTTATGAACAGATATTGAGCGTCATTGTAAGGAAAAGGAACTGGGAGTTGTTACCACAGCTAGCACCTTACCAAAAGGATTTACATTATTGGCAGAGAACTTTACATAACCTAAGGAGTTTAACCTGGTTTTATTAAAGTTTCTCTGAAGTGGAGTTAGGCCAGTGTTGGACGCACAAAGATGGGAAAATACAGGTGCTCTTCACTTTTCCTAAGTGCTTGCTTATATTCTATGCCTTACTGATAGTCATGATCTCTCCAGCCCGTGTCTTTGTCCACTTCTCTGTTGCCAATAAGCCTTGTGCTCCCAGACCAGGCTGCCCAGTGTGCCAGAGCTGCTCCTTGAATGGCAGGGGGAGGTGACACCTGCTAGCTTGCAATTAAAGAGCATACTTAGTGAATTAGAGGACGTCACCAGGCCAAGACTGATTTCTGGTTTCACAGTGTCTGTGCCCTTTACAGGGAACAGATGAGTAAGGGCTGCTCAAGGTCTGGGTTGGATAAAGGTGAAGAGAGACCTGTAGAGATTCAGGTGGATGCTCAGTCATTTATTTTTTGCCAGCTGGTGGATCAAGAAGGCCTGTTAAGTGGGAGCTTTCATATCTTGCACATGGGGTTAATCCTATTTGGAGTGGATAAGTGAGGGAGGAAGAATCTTTTAATCAGAAGTAGAAGAGCAAAGTGAGCATAGCAATGGGAGCACCTTTCAAAGGCTGACAGAACCGCCAATCCCCCCCTTGCATGGTCTATTGGATTCTCCACCTTCCAGGTCTCCATGGAGCTATTTTGGAGCAATGCAAAAGGGTCACAGGAGTTATATTGAGCTCTGCCCTCATTGACAGCCAAACCCTCTATTTCCCTTTTCCCTTCTGCCACAGTGACACTTTGCATGTCCACTTGCCCTGCCCCAGTCCATACATAAGCCTAAGGGCAAACAAATGCATTTGATAAAAACTTCAATCATCTTCTCTGAGCTAAAGATCAAAGGTAAATTTGCTTGGAGCGCTGAATTGTGAATCCTGAAAAAGAACTATATTAGCATCAACAAGGGGATTAATTAGTCTCTACTTGAAGCCTTTCAAACACAAATACACAGCCAGTTCACTGTAATTTCATCTTTCCTTATTCCTTCCCAATGCCTTACCAATCCTGCACCCCCTCTGAAAAAGGTATGCTATTTTCATATCAACTTGAGCTCTATTTTGAGAGAGGGGAAGGAATAGGTAAGCAGGCTGAGCAACCAGGCTGTGTAAAGCACAGATAACAGAACAAGCTTTCAACAGTCTCCTTTCAAGCTTTTGTGGAAACCAGAGATAACAGCTGAGCAAACTCTTCGTAGGAAATTTGTAGCATGCAGGGATGGAGTGTGCTGGTTCTCCATGATGGGATGTCAGGAGAGGTGCTCCCTGGGTGAACGTGCCCATAATAGACAGGGTTATCCAGTCAGCTTTGCCGCTGTTTAGATTCTTTCCCCTGAGTGGTTTCCCAAATGCAATTTCTTCTAAGACTTTACTTCTGCATGTTCTTCATCAACAGGCTGTAGCAGTTGTCTAAAATAGCTACTGAACTATACATTAACTATTTAAAGACAAAATGTCAATTAACCTGAGTGTGTAAAGTCACACAATTTTTTTCCCCAATTTTTCTAGGGCTTGCGATGAAAACTCTCATTTCTTAAAAGACCATTCACTCCTGAGCGTTCTCCAATACTGAATGCTTGTGTGCATGAGGTAGAAGTTTGACACCCAAGTTTTACACATTCCCACACAGATGAATGGTGTGAACTACAAAATACACACAATGGTGTGCAGAATTGGCCCAGTTTCAACTGTGAAATACAGAAATCAGGTTCAGGTCTGAATCTGCAATACGAAGTGTAGTATTTTCTGTTAGTTAACTTTGTCCAGGCAGTGAAGTTGAGGGACAGGGAGGCAGTGTTAGAGGTTTTTCTTGGGGGAAGGACTGGGGAGAGGGAAGTGATACAGGAGATGTCTGTCCTACCTCTAAAACCTATGAAAAAAAAAAAAGTGGTTTGAATTCCCCCCTCAAATGCACCCTCCTGTGAGACCTACGTAATATGCAGAGGAGTGGCACAATGGATGCTCATCTCCAGAGACATCTGTTCAAATCTTAACTTCAAATCACAAATTAAAAAATCTTGTTCATGTTATCCTAGTACCCGTGTGTACTTCATAAAAACAGCAGATGACTTGCTGTCTGTTCAAGCGACCCTTGTGCCTGCAATGAGGTAGGGCAGAATTAGGGCAGCCGCGGTAAGGTTTGCTAGTACGCTGGCAGAGCTAGTGCTGTTTTACTTGCTGGTAGACCCTTGACATGAATAAACAGTTTTTCATTGCTTGCTTTTGTAGGCTAATACTGCACTTTTCCTTTAGCTATTTTTTTCATGCAACTTGAAAGACCTCAATATCTTTAAGACTTCCTTCCCTTTTCTTTTGGAGACTTCGTCAGAGCATAGTGGCATAAGCCTTGTTTTCAGAGAAATTAGTTAAGAAATAAAAGAAATAAGCTTACTAATTAAATACAAAGTAAAAGATTTTGGAGCGTCAAAAAAATAGAAGGGGAGTGAAATGCATTTCTAAAGGTTATACCAGATGCATTAAAGGAAATGAAAACTGACTACTGAACATTACTTTTACACTTGACATCAAAATTTCTGTATTAGAACTGAGGTAACTTCAACATCAGTGCCCATATTAAGCATAATTGTTGTGACTGAGGCTTTTACTCATTGTACTTGGAAGCTTTAGAATTTACAAGTGGCTTTCATACAAAATAACCACATTTGTTCTCTCTCCCTACTTCCATTTAACCTCCAAAACAGACACTGATGGCGAGTGCATAGCAGAGATTTGTGTGAAGTGAAGATCTACATCCTGGGCTTAAGCCAGCTTGGACTAGGAAGGGAAGGTTCACCTTATTCACGAGAGAGGAGAAAATACCATGCAGTGGCAAAGTTGTCAAATGCAAACTACTGCCTTCCTTATTCATCCTGCTCTGTTCACAGGTCCCTTTTATAGCACTGACCTTTGCTGTGCCTCAAAGAGTGGCATGGCCACTGAACTTGGTCTTGCAATCCTTAAATATTAATTTTCTTGATTCAAGGATGAAGGTAGATATAATTCTGTGTCACCGTTCTGGCAAAGTAACTGTAAGCACAAACAAGTTTATCCCCATTATATAAATCACTTAAGTTCATTCTTAAGTGTTTTGTTTAATGAGCCCTAATCACTTTGCAAAAGCTTCCTGTGTATATTTGTGTGAGCCAAAAATAAATCCAATGTGTCTGGATTCTTAACTGTTTCTCCCTGCAGATACTGCCTTTGCTTTAGTTTGCTTTAAACCTTGTGCTTTGAAAGCACTGTATTTCTCACTACTCACTCTGCTAGTTTTACAGGGTGCATGTTTAATACAGACCATAGAATTATCAGCAAAGTCTGTTCTGTAGCCCATAAAATACTAACCACCTGTTTAAAGTATTTTATGCAGAATGATTTGTATGGAAGTAGCAATCTTGTAACCCCAAACACTGAAGAAAACAAAGGAAGCAGAGAGGCAGTAAAATGTGACTAAAACAGCCGCATAACTCTATGCCCTCATTGCTCAGACGCGCATGACCTGCTGGTGAGAACCAGGTGTCACTCAGGTGCCCAGATTTAACCTCAGTTCCAAGAGAGACTCCATTGCATTTTAAATACTTAGTGTGGAAAGGTCACATATAAGCATGAGAGAGTTTACAAACTTGAGAAAAATGTCTCATACAGACTAGCTGAGCGATTAACACATGCTGAGCCCTGTAGAGAAGATACTGTACACAAGCTCTGGAACTTGAGGAACGTCTTCGCTCCTCTGCAAAAGGGAACGAGTCTAACTTCTGCACTGAACTTGTCTGGTACCCCAAGGAAGCCTCTTTTTATCTTGTCAGTAGTTCGAAGTTACTTTATGTGAAAGGGAGGCAGATTCCGTAGGAGGAAACAAATGAAGTTGTATAAAGAATATGGGTGATATGATTCAAAGGGTAGGCTAAGAGCTCTTGCAATAAGACTTGGGGTGGATATGAACTGGGCAGGACTGTCTGTGCTTGTGTTAGTTCAATCTCCGCTTTGATCCTGACCTGTTGTGATGAGAATTTCACCTGTAAGCATGGATTAGGATGGGAATGTCTTAGATAATGCACAGATTTAAATTAAACCTAGCGGTAAGGGTCATGAGAGCCCTACTGAAAAGGTGACCATGCTGGGAGCCTGAATGATGGGCAGAAGGGGGGTTTCTCAGCGGGGATTGAGGAAAGTAGGCTTTTGGTTAGTCTCTGGTAGTAATGCATTGTTGGCAGCAGTTCCCGTGTCCTGATGGCTGCCTGGAAGAGCTATGCCAACTCCAATTTCACTGAGGAAGTCTCCTCCTGACTTCAGGGCCCTCACTGGTGTTTCTGAAATCTGCTTGGAAGCTAGTTGGTGCCATGGAAACATTTGTGTACTTGTAGCTACTGCAAAGGGATGAAGGACTTCCAATTTTTCTTTTGTTATTGCTGTGCTGATTCAATCAGCAGCAGACTGTGCTGTAAGACAGTCCAGTCAACAGCCTCTGAAACCCAAGGTGGCTGAATGTACTCAGAGCTGGCCAAAGCAGACTTGGCACCTGGGCCCATGTAGATATGGCTGCCCCATCTAACTTCTTTAGAAAGGAATTGTATTTGCATATCAAAAAAATAATTATGGTTAATGGGAATGACAGATACTTATTACTTCTCATTTCAAACACAGGACTAATTGTCTCCAGTCCCTAGTAAGCAATTTGAAGAAATGCTGGTGTAGGAAGAATTAGATAATGAAGCTCTTTTCATCCGACACTTACATGTAATTTACTTTTAAATCAACTCCCCTGGGAGGTGGCACAAGCTGTGACAGTGCAGAGAATATTTTAATGGCTTTGGCAAGAAGTCAAAGCAGAAAACTTTCTACTTTCTTGTCCCAGGACCCCAGTGGCTAATATTTCAAAACAACAGGGGGTTAAGGGGGTGGGGATGTTAAATGTAACGTAGCAAACTGAGGTCACTATGATCAAAAGGAGCTGGTGGGGAGAGAATCACACATCTTAAATACCTACTTATGGTGTTATTTTACTGTTGATAATAAAAAAAACACCTATGGAGAGGGTACAGGAAGAGCTGGCTATCGGTGGCTCTGTCTCAACTATAGGAGAAAACAATTTCCTTCAACATATCAATACGTAAATTATTGCATTGCCATGCTGTTTATATTAACATATGTTCTTACAGAATCTCATTATAGAAGTCAAGTCTTTTGCATGATGATTTAAGCCAAGCTGGGGTTTAAGAAGAGTATCTGTTGATGCTAAACAGTACAAGATGAGTCACTTTAGCTCTCTGTCTGCAAGTGGATTAAATAAATATTCTTGCCATATTAAGTGTTGTCCAGATGAGCTTGAATAACAATTGCCACTTCCCAAGATGGGGTAACAATAATGCTTAGTAGAAGAATAATCCTACTTGTCTTTAGACCTTAAAGCATGCCTTGAAGGAGTACGGAAGAGATGAGCCTGGCCCTTAGTGAAGGCTTTGAAGAGAGAATGCATTCGTCACATCTGGAAGGCTCTTGTGTTGGATGTTTTCTGTGCCCAAAGACACTTCAATAAGAAACAGTTGGTCAGTTCTAGCTTCTTAATGATTCCTGGTGGTAAAGTGCAAGCAATGGGAATTGATCTCTAAAATTGTACAAAGCCATCTCCCTTTGTTACAGTCCTCCAGTGCTCTTAAATCAGCCTAATTTCATTCAAGTCTTACTCTGCAGCTGCTGTTAAATTGAGTCCCTGAAGAGAATAAAAGTTTGGAGGTATAAGAGGGTAGAACAGAATGTTTCTTTAATTGTTATTATCCACCACTCGGAGTCACTAGTGTAGAGGAGTAATTAGGGAATTGTGGTATATTTCAGTAAAAGCACTGCTTTCCCCCCTTCCCACTCCTTTTTTGTGGAAACTATGTTTCAGAGTTTGTCACATTTATAAGCCTTAGCAAGAATCTCGTATGCAATAATCCCAACCTAATCATATCTTAACTAAGCCCTTTCTGTTGAGATTTATGGTGACTGAAAGAAGGCAATAGTAAATAACCATAATAGCAGGCACAGTGAGACATCGGGTCTGTACTTCGTGACTTTTTTTAGCTAGCACCCCTTTTGCAGCTGGCCTTGGAACAATTGGTTCTTTCTTTGCTGCTACCCAGGAGGTGAAGTTCCCAATGCACTGCAGTAAACAGAATTGCTTTGGGATCCCCAAAACATATGCGCTGGTTTTACCATGGTAGGGAGGAGTGCCAGCATCACCCTGAAAGAACAGACCGTACAAAAAGGCTGAAGGGTACAGCTTCACAGGCTGTTCCCCACAGGCAGAAACTGCACAGGGAACTGGAAGGAGTACGATTCAGGCAGCCTGACAAATGCAGTGTACAATAATTTGGGCTCAAAGCATGAAGCTAATATAACCACTTTTCCAAGTATGTGTTGTGGGAGGAAAAATGGCTGTATGAGTCTGTACTCTCCAGCCTGTTTGACTTGAGTGATCAGGTGGAGAATTTATACTGCATTGACCTCACATAAACTATTATTTGGCAATCACAGCTTTGGACCTCCATTCTTTGTCCAATAACCTCTCTTTAATGTGCAAGCTGCAGGGTGCCAGCAGAGATGAGGGAATGACTGGGAGGGCAGAAAACTAAGGGGAAATGCCAATGACCTTTAGTTTCCCGGGTTGAGAAGGAACATAACAATAAACAAAGATTTTAATACAAATTTTGACGTCCTGAAGTTCTCCTTGCAGAGCATATGTTCTGTGTGCATTGCTCTAGGCAAACTTAGCATGTGGCTGTTACTTTATCTTCCTTTCTAATGCACACTGTCAGCATCTCAGCATCTGAGATCAACATGTAAGGTGCCATCACACATAGGATGATGGCTGATGCCCACCTGCCAGCCTGTAGGTCAAACCATATGAAGGGACTGGCCAAGAGACTGTGTACTTACAGGCATTGCCTAGCCATATTCCTGAACTTTGGCTATTTTATTCTATTTCAGGAGGAACAAGGAGAGGAAAATAAGCCACTTATTTAATTTTCTTTTCCTCCATCAAATCTGAAAAATATCAATTTTGTTCACAAGTTGAGAGACTCCTTGCATAACCACGTAATTTGGGGGAAACAGCACACTTCAGAACCAAACTGAAAAGTTGTTTGGTTTTTTTTTTTTCCCCAAGAATTAATTAGCCTCAGTTTCCCTCACTACTGCCTCCAGCAATGAGCAGATTAGGCAGAGCTGCCATACAAATTCCTTTTATCTTGCTACGCATTGCTCTTTGCAGCTGCCTGTTGGACTCATGCTGTTGAAAACTGAACATTTTATCTTCCATTTGGTAAGAATTAGTGGTTTTCTGCTCTCAGGCTGCACAAGAACTATTTTCTCCAGGTTACCTTAAAAAGACTGAACTTCCAGAGGATCAGTGTGTAGCACTGATAAATCCACTATCTGTGGTTTCCCATCTGTTAACTGCTCCTCAGTCTGGATATACAGCTTGGTGTTTGAAATTCATTGGATAGTTTTGTAGTGAGCAGACTTCAAATCACTGCTGCTTTGCTTCTTGAATTTGATTCAAGAAATAAGGACAGTTCAAGAAATAAAGACAGCCTCTTATGCTCAAGCATTTGTTACAACAGAAGACCACTAAACATGTCCAGTGGCATGAGGTCTGATTCTTTACTTGTACCAGTCCCATGATAATCTAAAGCACTTGCTGCATTTCTGACATAGGCTTACTTAAATCAAATGTTTAAAATAAAGTATGGGTTCTTCTGGACTTCCCTGAGGAATCCTCTTCAGGTGTCGCTTGCAGGGAGTGATAGATGGCAACAGCATCAGAAGTGAGAGCAGAACAAGTCAGGACAGACATCGTTCAGGGAAACCTACTGCCCCTCCAGGCTCAGTGACATCCCAGGGACCCTCAGACTTGCAGGTTCACACTCCTGGAGCTGGATCAAGAGATATAAATGTATATTAAAACTCCTTTGGACTCGATGCGCCCGCTTACCCTGTGGTCCAGGAAGCGCAGAGCAACACAGGGAGCAGCTTGAAGTTGCTTATGTTAAATCTATTTGCTGGAAGAGAGACTGGAGTTCAGAGTCCACAGAAAAGACTTGTTTCGCTGCTGGACGCTTTCAGTCCTTGAGTGTCTTTTGGCTCCTTGGGAGAAGAGCTCAAAGCAGCTTGCACTCATCGGGGTTGTAAATAGTGGGAATATCACCTGTCAGAGCAGTGTTGTATCCTGGCATGGTTGGAGGGACATTGCTTTTGGAGGTGTTCTGTTGTGTTGGCATAATAGTGAAGAGCAGTGTCTGGAGTAGGAGAATCTTTGGTAGGTATTACCTCACTTTTGCCCAGCAGAGCCACACAGCTGGGGTGTATCAGGTGGGGTAATGTCCCAGGAGCCCTGTGAGAAAATTGTTTGAGCTAAAAAAAAAAAGAAGTTGTTTTTAAAACCTGCAGGTTTTACTCTGAAACCCTGATGCTTGTTTCAGAGATGGTTTGGTTGCTGCTTATGCTTCCTTTGTGGTTTTCCATTCAGCTTTTCTTCTAAGATCTGGTGCAAAGTCAATGGCAATTTTCCTGTTGATTCCAATGGGGCTTTATATCAGCACTTAATTGATTTACTAGCTCATTTCCTAAACCAGCTACACATACACATTATTAGATACAGCTGATAATTTAATCATGCCCTCAGATCACCACATCTAGATTCCTCAAGGTCCGAGCGACATCATGCAGGAAATGTAAGGTTTCAGCTATTTCAGTCTCCTCTGGCCAGGGAGAGGCCATTTCCTCTCCTAGAGCAATTGAACAGCGACTGCGTGTGGTTTTGCCAGTTTTGTTCTGCTTTTATCCGCTGAATGCAGCAACGCTACCTGGTTATATTAGTCATGGGACATGTAGATTAACAAAGTGAGAGGATGAAACCTGTACTGGCCTTCGTATTTCTCTGTCTGGCCAGTAAAAGTGGCTGCATGCAGATGTCTTTCTCGTGATTTCTCCTTTATCATGTTATGTATTACAGATGACAAAACAAAAACCTTTTTTTTGTGTATCAACATCCCCTTTCACTTCTGCTCCTAAAAAACATTAAATCAGTGCCATAGTTTTCTGGAACTATATTTTACTTTTTTACTGTCTTTCCTCCCAAAATCAATAAGCCTTTACAGCAAAGTCTTATTTCCAGGCGATAAGCAGACAGTCGCTGCAAAGCTGTTGTATTCAATGATGCTTAGGAGTTTTGATAAGGTGGTACATGTTTTTGAGGGAAAGGCAGTGAAATCCTGAAAACCCTGAGGTGATTTCTTTCTGTCAAGCAATATTTGAGATTCAAGATCTTACAGCAGAGCCAAGAGTTTTTGCTGAATATTTGAACTTAATAAGTATGTATTTTTATGCAGAAAAGGTGCCATGCAAGTGCTCATTGAATAATTACATACAACTTTTTCAGACCATTAGATTGCACTGGTGGACAGTGTACACCATTTCAGTGTTTAAACCTTTAAATAGGTTAATCCTTCAGTCTTTGATTCAGTGAGTGCTATTTAAAAAATCCTTATGGAATAGGAGAGGGAAAAGAGAAGGGGCGTGGGGAAGGAAAAATAATAAAGTGTCAGGATAGTGTGAGAAATGCCCTGGGGAGGTGGCAAACATTTCCGCAATTAGTGGTGTGAAAATGGCAGATTTGTTAGCGATCTCTATGCATTATTAAAAGCAGCAGAAACAAGAGTTGCCTGCTGTTCTCTTTCCTGATAGGGATAGCTTCCTTATTTTTTCCTTGTTTTCCTTCCCAGCTGGTCACTTTATCTCACACACTGGCTTCGTTTCAACCCTGGCTGGGAAAGTTGTCCTGGGCACTCATTCTGAGCATCAGCAAATTTTTTTTTTCCCCTCCACAGCCAACTGCTCGGCAGCCATGTCTGAGGTGCGATTGCCCCTGCCCCAGCCCAGATAAGCTAATCCCCTGCTTGCCTGGCAGAGCTGGGGCTTGGCGATGGCTTCAGGTGCTGTGAGAGATGGTCATCCCACACCTTTTCTGTCTTTTCTTTATATTGCCTTAATCCTTCACAAGCTTGCCCTCAGCAAACTCGCACTGTGATGGGAGATCTGGGTGAGCAGTAATCTTCCCTCCTGCTCTTCTAGCCAGTTTGGTCTGTCCACATTATCTCCCTGCTGCAACCAGGGATGTTAATATATACCGACCTCTTCCTAGAAACAGGGCTGACCATATATCCCTGCCTCCATCATGCCTTTCCTTGTGCCAGAGCTGAACCTGCTCTGAATATATTCTCAGCTCTCCTTTTCCCCAGATACCAGCTAAGCACCAGCCCCTCTGCACTCATTGAAACCTCCTGATCCTCTCTGCCACAAATCACTAAATTCAGTTCTCAGTCCTCAGCACAAGGGATCCAATATCGTACCTGCTGCACTCCACATTGCACCTTTCCCTCAATCTGGAGTGCTTTGAAGCACAGCTAATGAGAACTTAATAATGACACCATCTGGGCACTAAACTGCATCTTCTCACACAATTTGTCCCACTGACAGTGCTGGTATAAGAAAGTGATACATGCACGAATATGCCATAAAACAAAATTGTTTTATTGCTGTAATTTGTTATGCTGGTACAAGAACATCCTTGATTGCAGCTAAACACCAGGTTTTGTACTGGTATGTCAGTAAATGAGCTACACAAAGCACAGATATCTTAACCTATAGGGAGTTGCTGGCTAGGAAAGGCCTTGATGAATTTCCAGAAGGCAAGAGCAAAGAGCTGTCTCTGGGCTACATTTGCCTAATGAAGCCTCTCTACAGTAATCATCTGTAGAAAAAAAAGGCTTGAGCCCAGTCCTTCCTCTGGAAAATACCACCTAGTGCAATATGAGGGTCTGTTCTAACCTCCTTCAGTTTCCCTTTGCAGGGTGGGTCCCAAATTCTCACTGGATTAATTGGGAGGGAGAAAGATGATGTGAAATTCAAGATTGCCAAAAGATGGGGCTAGAGACCTCCTTCCCCAAGAAAGATGCTGCCCAGCTGGCACCCTGGGTACCTGCCTCTGAGCCTTCAAGCAGCTCCGGAGTCCTGTTTACCAATAGGTAATACTAGAAGGCTTCACATTTCCAAGCTGCCAGGCTTCAAGGAGCTATTCTGTTAAAAGGCAAGTGTGGGCAACTGTAGAGCCATTGTATTTACAATTCAGCAAGACAGGACAAGACATATTGGGCCTCCTGGATATATACGTTTAAAGTCTGATTTATTCAAGCAGGAGGGGAGAGCATCCTTTGTGCATGCTTATTCAGTAGCAACACAAAACAAAAACTAATTAGGTCAGTTCAGCTCAAAGAGGAACTATAATTTGCTAGCAGCTCAGCCATTAAAGTAAAAACTAGTTTATTATCCTAGATGAAAACATGCTACTAGAATCACCCTGTACAATTAAACCTATATTGCTGCCAAAACAATGTTTTCTTGATTAGTCCCACAGATGCCCAAATGCAGGTGTCTCCTCTGAGGTCCTTTACAGGTCTTGCATGCTGTAAGATGAATGTAGTGTAAGAGGCATCAGAGATGTGAGAACAGGCAAATGGCTCCTTGTTGTCTTGCATTCACAAGGACCCTTGCATACTGTTGATTTTTTTTTTTTTCAGAGAGGAATAAATCTAACTTGTCACAGGCCAGCTCCTCCATCTTTAAAGCACCTTGACAATCTTGAAATCTGTCTGGATTTATTTTGAAGTTGGGTAGATTTGCCTTTTCCCTGTGTAACGTGATTTATCTGGCCAAAGTAGAGATGGATTGACAAAACTGCTCTGTTAAAGAGGGAAGCTTTCTCTATCAATGCTTTTGCAATATTGATTTTACAAGTTGACAACAGGGCTTAATCTCTGAATAAGCAAAGTTAAGTTCCAAACAAGTGCGGTTCTTCTTAGTTCCCAGGCTTGTAGCAAAATGTTTTATAGGCAGGCTGTATTATAACAGATTTGTAAAGCTAGCAGCTTGAATTTTCAGGGCTGTCCGGTTATGAAGTATGCTCTAATACATTGCTAAATTGTGGCTCTATATGCAGTCCTTAAAGGCAAGGACATACATAAGCCCTTGCAAGATCAGAGTTCAAGAGTTAGGCCTCCAGTTCCAGTTGTGGTGGGAATTGGTTACCTACTACTTAAGCTACTTTCAAAATCCTGTCAGCTTCTGTATTCTCTATTAACCTGCTGAGACAAAACTGATAGCAAGATATATTTGCACTGAACTGTTTCTTTCATGATGTAGACGTTTGTTGCATTCAGAGCAGTTGAGTCGTTCTTATTACAGCCACTGTGTTCTTTTGCTAGGTGCAGATATCATTGCTGTACTGTCACAGGCAAAGATGGCGAGAAAAGTTGATGTCAGCCTTAATTCTGTATTTCCTGGAGGCTTAAATTGGTTTAAGATAGACCTTTCACACCACTGGGATGACTTTTGGATTTCAGCCTTCAGGGAGAAGAGGTCAACGTGAGTTTTACAACATGTAATTTATTTGAAAGAACGCTGTCAGGGTTCATAGACCCAGAATTTGAAATATTCTGCTGTTTGCAAAGTTCACATAATTCTGTGTGCTGTTTCTAAGCAAATCTATCAGAGCTCGTCTTCCTAAAAATAAACCAGCAGATGCAGCCCAATATGCCTGAGCTCCTCTAAAATATACACTGAGTACACAGTATCTGAGACACATTACTATGAAGGACTGGGAAAACACGGCTTAAAAGTTTATGTATCTGAGCATATAAAATGTGGTAGTCTGTGAACCTTGACATTGAGGACTTGATTCCAGATGAGCCTTTCTGCTTATGTTGATGAGCTTGAATCATAAGTGTCTGCGCAAGCAATAGGTGTGGTGTTTGCAGAAGTGCTTACTGACTGCATACAGTTTGGAAGGATAGTGACACTTTCTTTTAATTTTTATCTGGTAGGCTTAGTCATTTTCATTGGTAGGTAACCAAGGAAGACAACTTTTACCTGCTATTAAATGCAAAAACAACAAATGCTATTAAAAGCAAAGACAACATTAAATGTCTCATTGACAGATCCCCAATTAGAGTATTGAATGAGAGCTGGTCACTACTCGGACAAACCAGCTAACAAAGCACATGGCAAATTTGGTGATGCCAGCTACTCCAGAAAGGGCAATGGCTATGATTTGAATTCAGAAGCAGTGTGGACAGTAAACTAAAAGTAGGGGCAATTTAGGGATGGCTATGAGGTATTCTGTGGGCAGTCCAGGCAGCCTTGTTCCCCCAGGTAACTGAGGAAGCTGTGTGGTCATGGGTAGGAGGACATTCCCACTTGGGAAAAATGTGATTTACCCCCACGTTGAGTCTGGCAAGAGCTGAAGAAAACAAATCTGACCTTCTGGGCTACATAATAAAGGGAGATAAACACTTAAGGAGGAAAATATATTTTAAAAAATATTATAACAGCATCTGTTGATAGCAACAGCAGTCTTTCTACTGAAAATGTAATAAGCTACAAGGTTAAATGTGTATCATCTTTGCATTCTGAAGCAGGCTGAGATTGCTTCCAGGGTACAGCAGAGAGATTTGCACAAACACATGAGTAAAAGCAATGTTGTCTGGGCTTCAAGCTCAATTTCTGCTATTCAGATACATAAAATTATCTAAGTGCTATCTCACCATTGACAGGCAGCAGGACAAGGTCAGTTAATCACAGCGGAGCGGTGGAGGAAGGGAAGGGTTACTCTGATAAATATGGTTCAGAAACAAGAGCAGGCTTGCCAGGGTTTCAGCTGATAGTTGCTTCTCCTATCTCACAATGTTAAAAGCAGCTCTGTGTGGGTGAGCGTGTGGGAGGCAAACACGAAGAGATGGAGCCCGTGCTTGGCTAGACTGCAAGGCAGAGGGCCATCGTGAGGTTGAGTGAGGCTCTGCTTGCAGGGAGTGGAAGAATAACTGTGACTAATTGTAGGATCCTGAACTGCAATTTAGACCTGAACCATGTTAAAGAAGCCAAATTTTTCTAGGAGGAGAACAGTGATCAACCAGTTTGGGCAGAGAATTTTAAAACGTAAGAAGAATGGTCAGGGATAAAAGATTAAGAGGCCTGTAAGGATGCAAATGCCTCAGAGGGGGAAGAAAAACCCAGATAGACAATGGAAACATGTATTCACCTAAAATTTGGATTGTTGAATCTGATAATCACACAGTTAGGGCTGAGAAGACTCTGAAATTATTACATAATCCATCCTCCCGTCTCAAAGCAGGATTGGTTTTACCTCTGTCACTCCTGGCAGATTTCTGTTTGCCTGTTGCTGAAGGTTGTTCAGCAATGAATCCTTCACAGCCTCTGCAGGAAGACTTTTCTGCTGCTTTACTACCTATTGGAAGATTTTCCTAGTACCTAACCTAAAACATCTTGCAGTAATGTGAGCCATTTCTTGTCTTAGCACAAATACAAATAGACTATTCCTTTGTCATTGCAGCTCTCTTCAATATTTGAAGTCTGTAATATTCTCTCAATTTTCTCCTTTATGCACATGAATCTTCTGTTAGAGATTGGATTTTTCTAGACTTTAGGCTGTACTAGTTTGCCTCTGCACTCTCTCCACTTGATCCATTTCTTTTATCTTAAGTCTAGTATCCAAAACTGTGCAAGCACAGATGACTCCAACTACAGCTTTTCCCAAAGTGAACAGAAATAGTTCACCATTCTCACAGACTCATTTGATCCATGTGTTCCCTGTTTGAGGTTGGTCTTTCTTACCATGGGTGCAACATTATTGTTTTATTGTGATCTGCTGTTGCTCCCCAATTCCTTCCCAGCAGAACAACTCTCTGTCCTGCTGTGCCTACCAAACAGTGCGCTCTAGGAAGAGAAAAATACACATCTTGTCACTTAATGCTGAGGATGAAATAACTGATTTGGGTCTACAGGCACCTTTTTCAGTAAAGCATAGAGTCCTCTTCCATCAGACTTTCACAGTATAACCCATAATATCTCTAGTGACTAATTTAAACAAGTTCTGTGAGAAATACATAACTACTTTAAAGCTAAGAAATAGGCCTTCCACTGATTAGCTGATTTTTGTGGTGGTAGCTGTTATCCCAGTAGGAGGCAATTAAGGCCATTCCTGTGGGTATATGCTGCAGTGGGATGGGAGGAGGATTCATCCCATGCAGCTGCAGCCATGGGGGCCTGGGGGTAGGTGCAGGAGACTCCAGCTCCCTCTTTAGTTAATGGAGAGAAAAATGCATCTACGGAGGGTAATCCCATGTAGTTTAGAATCATAGAATCATTTAGGTTGGAAAAGACCTTTAAGATCATAGAGTCTAACCGTAAATCAACACTGCCAAGTCCACCACTAAACTATGCTCCTAAGTGACACATCTACATGTCTTTTAAATATCTCCAGGGATGGTGACTCAACCACTTCCCTGGGCAGCCTTTTACAATGCTTGATAACCCTTTCAGTGAAGAAGTTTTTCATAATATCCATCCTAAACCTTCCCTGGTGCAACCTGAGGCTGTTTCCTCTAGTCTTATCTCTTGGGAGAAGAGACTGACGCCCACCTTGCTACAACCTCCCTTCAGGCAGCTGTAGAGAGCAATAAGGTCTCCCCTCAGCCTCCTTTTCTCCAGACTAAACAACCTCAGTTCCCTCAGCCACTCCTAAGACTGGTTCTCTAGACCGTTCAGCAGCTTTGTTGCCCTTCTGTGGACTCGCTCCAGCACCTCAGTGTCTGTCTTGTAGTGAGGGGCCCAAATCTGAATACAGTTCTTGAGGTGTGACCTCACCAGTGCTGAGTACAGGGGGATGATCACTTCCCTAGTCCTGCTGGCCATGCTATTTCTGATACAAGCCGGGATGTTATTGGTCTTGGCCACCTGGGCACACTGCTGGCTCATATTCAGCCCGCTCTTGACCAATACCCCCAGCTCCTTTTCCACCAGGCAGCTCTCCAACCACTCATCTCCAAGCCTGCAGCGCTGCATGGGGTTGTTGTGACCCAAGCACGTGACCTGGCACTTGGCCTTGTTGAATCTCATATCATTGGCCTTGGCCCATTGATCCAGCCTGTCCCGATCCCTCTGCAAAGCCTTTCTACCCTCAATCAGACCAACACTCCTGCCCAACTTGGTGTCATGTGTGAACTTACTGAGGGTGCACTCGATCCCCTCATCCGGATCATTGATAAAGATATTAAACAGAACTGGCCCCAATACTGAGCCCTGGGAAACACCACTTGTGACCAGCTGCCAACTGGATTTAACTCCATTCACCACAAGAACGGAAGGGTGGAGGCAATCATCTTAGTCAAGCTAAGCTGGCTATGGAGGGCAGCATTCCCCCTTACTACCGGAAGACTTTCTGATGATTCATTTCTGTATTGAATCGCTTTCAAATTACCTAGGTCACTAAAATGCCTGAAGTGCCCAGGACAATTAAACAGGAGCGTGTGGCCATGCATACTGCTTGCTAAGGTGAAATGGATCTGAGGTCCATTCGGTCTCCTGCCACGTCAGTGCCTGGTTCACAGCAAAAGCTTCTGGAGTGGGGAACCCAACACAGTGCATTATTTGGTCTCTGCTGCACTAACGGAATGCTTTGCTCTTGCCTACCCCTATTCCTTTTCCTTCTCCACTGCAGGTGCTCATCTGTCTCTGGCCCAAAGCATGAAGGTCAAGAGCTGCTGCTTTATCCTTGTCAGTGGCTTCGTGCAGGTGCTAATCCAGACACATAAATGCCTAATCCTATTTTGAGACTGACTTGTTAGCCCTGTAAAATGTAACAGTTCACAGGTGTTCAGAGGAATAGTTCAGCACATTAGCACACTTTTTTTGGTGATTATTTTCATGGAGCTCTTTAAATAACCATTAAGCTTTGACAGCAACCAAGCAGAGGCAGCAGCTATTTAAAAATAAAATGAGAAGAGGGATAAAAGCAATGTGGCTGTAAAAAAAGTAAGCAGTAGGCCCTAGACAGCTTGCCTTTCCTTTGAGATCAGGCTGCCTTTGGTGTGCTTGGATGGCACAGACCTGTGACACGCTTTGCTGTTGATTTCCATCACATTTCTCTGCTGCTAGTTATACTGCTGTTCTCCTTCCTCTGCAAATGCGCAGTAGGAGTTCCTGCCTCAAAAGTGTGAGTGCAGGTAAGGATAGGCCTAACACCACTCTTAAATTCAGCTTTTCTCCCCAGTTTTGTCATGCTAAAATACAGCTGGGCTGGATTTCAGCTGAACTCCAGAGCTCACTGGAAGCTTCATGTCCAGCTGTGGCTGCCTCTGCATCACCCATCGGGCTCCTGTACCTGTGATTTTGATGGATCAGATGTAGGTACCATCCTATGTAACTGCCTCATTATATAGATAAGATTTAGCCTTGTCAGCCACAGCATCATCCTGTTTCCCTCTCAGATCTATTTTATGTTCACAGCAAAGCTGATCAAGAGATTTCTATCATGGCAAAGAAACATCTTTAATTTAAGGCCTGGCTGCTATACGGACATACGAACTGAGGCACACACACAAAATCCCCCGCACTGTATTTCTAAGGCTTAAACCCCCAGAGATCCACAAAGTGGGTATGTTTGTCCTGTTTGTCTCTTCCTGGTGCCCTTTGGTGCATGGGGAGCTCTGCCAGCCACAAGCTGCTTTCCAAAGTCCTGTGCTTGAGCAGCCAGAGCAGCAGTGCTCTGTATATTGAGTGATTTCATTGCTTCTTTCAGTCCTCTCCGCCTGTCTGCAACACAGACACACAAAATATATAGTCCTGAGGTTGATTTGGTTAAAAAGATTGCCTTCAAAAAGTAATGGCCAAAGCGTTATTAGGAATAACTGTCTGAGTGCAAAAAGATGCACAACACAGAGGTAGTGAATGTCTAAGTGTGGACTTGGACCTATTAGGTGCCTCAAAGACATTTTTCACTTAAATGTTGGCAATTTATTCTGTGCTCTCTGCTGTCTTCTCTGAAATAGGGGAAAATAATGGCTGTGCCACTGAGTCACAGCGCTGAAGGATGCTCTGCGAGTGTGTACATGCGCAGGTAGGCAGTGCTGCGAGGCTTCCCGGCTCTCCAGCCACAGGGCATTCTCTGAGCAGTACTGGGTGGGCTGATGGCCCGGACCTTTTGCCATCTGGAAATGAAAGGAACAATAATTGGACAGGACAGAATTCACACCGTTTTTGTTGTCTGTAGAAAACTATGCTTAAAAACGAATACCACAACTCCTGGAAAACAAAGATGCTTGCAAAGGTAAAAGGCCAAAAGCAGCTCACCCCACAAAGTACGCAGAGACAGGATTAAATGCCTGCTGCTTGGACTGATGGGCAGAATGAGAGACTAATGTGAAGGAAGTATTAAGGGTTAAGAAAGAAAGGGGGAAAGGAGTCCTTTATGTAGGTATTAAAGGTTTAACCCAGTAAATCTCCCTCTTTCTCTTATTTCTGGGATAAAAATAAGAGCACTTGGAAAGCTTAAAGGCTAGATTTGAAAAGGCAGCCGTGAGTGTAAGGATGCTCAGACACAACTGGGGACTGTAGAAATCCCTAAGCTGCTTTTTCTAAGGAGAAAAAAAAACACACACCAAACCACTTAAAAGTCTTATGATGTGTCTGCGTTTTTTGATGACTGCAGTTTTTAAAAATGGCCTTATAGTGGGCTTTGTTTACTTAATTTCAGCTAAATCTTTTACTGGCAGGAGCAAAACTTGAGGCACTGGGTCTGCACTTGTCATACAGCTGCATTCTGTGGTTACCAAAAGTACCTGGGGAAAGTGGTGGTTTCCAGGCTAAAATAGGTGTCCAAGGGTGATTAACCCTCTGGAAGTGTCTCCCTCAGCTCATAATCACTATGGGGAATCTGTCCCGCTAGCTCAGATGAATGAGATACTAGGTATCATATCGGTAAAAATGAATGCTACCCTATGTGAGTACCCGAAGCTTATCTGTGTGCCAGCTCTAGAATCTGTTCTAGAGCTCTCTAGAGCAGAACTCTTCTTGGAAAGTTAAGATTTCAGGTTTGAAGTGGAGAAGGGCTTAAAGACTAGCAAACCTGAATTGTTTCAAACTCTGAGAAAGCCCAAATAGGTGGAGGTACGTCCCAGACCCCTAAGTGGGAGCCAGCGGCAGAATGGCTTGACTCTGAATTCAAAAATCTTAAAAACTAGACAAGGATTCCAAAAGGTAGATTTGGTTTTGTTGTTTTCCCAAGTGGATTCTGTAGAGAATCTTTCTTTCTATAAAAACTGTTTAATTTCTGTGAGGTTCAGATGTGAGTAGAGCAAAAGCGAGCGTGAACTGTACAAAACCTTGATGTGCCTTGTTTTCCCACGTTGATCACAGAGGACTGTCCTGTCCTCTGCAATGTGAAGCAGTTGCCACTAAAATGTAAAGACAGAATGAACTAAAGATTAAAACCCCAAGTACCCTTGGCTTTCAGAATTGTTTCCCTAAAACCTGGTTCTCCTGCAAAAGGAGCTCTTGGATTGGGATCTCTCTCAGTTACTTTCACACCATGTTTGCCCGGCTGACAAGGGCAAGAAAAGGTTCTCACGTGGCTGGGGCTGTGTCTTGCACCCTGGAGCAGGGAAGTCAGGCTGTGCCCTTGGCTTCGTATTGTTCATCATCTTCAACAGGAAAGATCTGGGAATCAGACCCTGCCTGGCAGGGCTTGCTAATGTTTATATGAGACAGACTGGAATATAGCTTTGCAGCTGTATCAGATGGCCTTAAGAACTAACTTTCCCATTAAAGTGAGAAAATGGAGCTGCTTAGGAGGCATGCACAAAGTGTATACTGAGGAGCTGTTCTCAGACACAATTTTATGGCCAGAATCACATTTGAAGTAGGTTCCTGCTAAGACAGGAAATACTGTGCTTACTGCAAAAAAAAAAAGAAAGCCCTATTCCGTAATGTACTTCGGGTTATTTGCATTTTATGCCAGCAATAAAACACAACAGACTTACAGGGAATCTGCCAACCTGTGGATTGGGCTTAAAATCTGACCTGTCCCTGCTGCTCTGTAATAAGCAATAAATGAACCAAGATTGTTCCCCAAGCTGCGCCTGTGCCAGCTGATATAGCCCGGGATGCTTCTCGCTAGGCCTCTTTGTTGTCTAGATCAGGCGTGCTGGTTAAAGTAACGTTGGGCAGAACATAACTGGCACTAATGACACTTCAGTGTCCTCATCCAGAGGAGTTCGTGGCTCTCAGGACAGCTGAGTCAATACTGGGAGAGACATGGGTCAGTCACCTCATCTGATCAAACGGTTTGTTTCATAGGCTGATACAGTGCTTGTGAGCTGCAAAATGCTCTGAATCTTCCTGCTAAAGAAAGAGAAATCATTTTCTCTTAGAAGACAGAAAAGAATAGATTTTTTTTCTTTTAAGAACTGATTTTCTTGTTTTTAGTTACAATGTAACATGAACAGCAACCCAAATCTAAAAGTTTCTTGACTATTTTTGTTATTGCAATTAAGAAGTCACTATTGGTCATTAGCATTAACAGTTTTGTTAATCAAAGAACATGTAGTGATTTAGAGATGAAAAGAGAGGAATCTTTTCTGCAAGAGGACTGGTCTTTGTCAGTTCCTCTCCCCAGCAAAGATAATTTTGAAAAGAGTGGGGAGACTAAGGAGGGGATCCCAAGAAAATAAGATTTACTGTCAAAACCTGTGCACTACTATTTCCATATGCAATGCTCATGTAACAGACTATTACATAAAAATTAGATCATAAAAAGTAATCACAAGAAAATCAAAGGCCACACTGCAAAAGCATAACCCCAAGCAAAGAAAGACTCCTTGCACCAACGTTTTTGTAAACAGCATCTGCTTAAAAATTAAATCTTAGTATACTAATGCATATAAAAACCAGCACCTGTGAGTAAATCCAGATACAGAGTCAAAATGACTGCATTTAACAATATATGCACAGACCTGCATCCAGCGCAGCTTTGGCTCTGCATCATCCTTCCTCCAGCTCAGCTCTCTTCCTTCTTCCACTGCAACCATTGCACTGACTGAGATTTCTCCCACCTAATTTTAACCATCTAATAATTTGGCATCCATTATAATACAGTGCTCTGCCTTCCCTCTGAGGTTAGTGGAGCCAAATGAGGGAATGACCTTCTGGAGGCACTTGGTTTGAATACCCACCTTCATGAGATGAGCCACACTCATTTTTTACACTTCTGAAAGCTGGGAGAGAGGATCTCTGTGCTCTGACAGGCAGAATAGGGAGATCTTCCTTTTAATTATATATATTTTGCTAATGCTCGAATGGCTACTACACAGACACAGGAAACGGTGATTCCTTCTGCAAAGCAGAGGGAGGGAGCCCAAGGCTCAAGTTCCTGCAGGACAGTGGCAGAAGCAAGAACAGACGCTGCCTCTCAGTCCCTGCTCCTTTCATCCATACCCAACACAGCCCTATTTCTGTTCCCATCCTTCTACTTCTCCCCCGCCCTGTTTCCAGCTAGGCTTTTATTTATGCCAGGTTTCAGGCACAATTTTTTCTCTGCTCAGATCACCTCTATTTCCGCTCTGAAAACAGGTGGACAAAAATTATTTGATCCCAGTGGAGCTAAACATCTTTGTGGTTCAGTGAGCTCCTTGGGAGAAACACAAGGAGATATGAAGTTCTGGTATCAGTGAGATTATTAGAGCTTAGTGGCTTAAAGCAGCAGCTGGTAAGGGCAGCTGTGGAGCACAGCCCAGTTCAAAAGAAATTCTGTAGTTCTGTGTCCCCTCAGAGGAGAAGGACAGGATGTAACCTACACTAACTAGATCTTAGTTTCATCAATTGTCAAACTTGGAAGGAGAAATGGGAATTTGGCTGAAGTATTAAATATAAAAGAATGGTACAAACAGGAAGGGACAGCAGTAAAGAGGCAAAACCGCAATTCAATCCATTAAGCAAGGAAAAGGGAACACAATTGGTTAAGGTTATTAGTAATAAGAGGATAACCAGGAAAAGGGTATCTTACATAAGAGATGAGATACCTAACAGCTGACAGCAAAATGGAGGTTGAAACATTTAATACACTTATAGATATTACCTAATTGTTACTAAAAGAGACAACTATTTTGTAAATAACCTGTGCAGTTGCTTGGTACAAAGGTAGAAAGAAATGCGAAATAAAGCAAGTGTGCGTAGCCCATGCTCCTTGGAGCGCTTCACTGGGATCTGAACTGATGTGAGAAACACATAACTGGTCCCACAGGGCACCCTGCAGCATGGTCAGTGTTTCAGCAGCCCCTGATACCTCCTGGTGGACTTTGACAAGGTAAAGGCTCTGGTTATCTTCAGCACTTTTCCAATATAGTGGTCACTTACCAGCATGAATAGTCTAATTATACTGCCTTCAAACTGGCAATGCAAAACAAAAGTAGGTGACATCATTCTCAGCATCACATATAAATCATTATACGCCATTTTAATGCTTTAGCTGCACAGGTGGAAAGATGTTCAGTTTTCCTTTTAGCACCTAGAGTGGATGCTTCAGGTTTCTAGACACTGATGGGGAACAAACCATTACTGCTTGGGGTGGACATTTATTCTCTGAGGGAGAGCTGAACAATCTGGGATTTTTCTTTGATAGTAGATTCACATTTCCATATGGTAAATGGTCTTTAATGGAAGCCATTCATGTGAACTAAAAATTAATATTGGCATATCAGTGTTTCCAAATGGGTTCTGGGTTTCCTTCATATCTTTGCATTCTGGAATATCCATGCAGATTCTTCAGAAGTCAAAATTGCGTGCAAATATTTTTCAGCCTCTGTTTTACAGCTAATCTGTGCTCTCATCTCACCCCATTGAAATTTGAAATTAACCATACAGGCAGTATTTGAGGTTAGAGTGCAAAAATTCCACAAATAAACCTGCAGAGAAGTCTAGTTTGGTGATGGCGAGTCTGGATGCCAGCTATTTTGGGATGTCAGCTTAAATGCCCTTATATTCAGTGAAATGAGAACATGTTGAATAATTTAAACTTAAACAATACATGTGCATGGATATGTATTGTCTCTTCAGTACAGCCATCCAGTGACAAGGATCAGATCCTGTTCTTGACGGTGTTCAGACGCTATTGCAGCTTTGCTCCCAAACTTCCTCTTAAACACTCTTGGAGTTCCCGCTGCAGGGTTTGAGAAAAAAGTTTCTTTCTTCAGCCTCAAAAGATGGTAAACAAGCCTCTTGCTGTCCTGCCCTCTCACTTTTTGAAGATTTACTTTGCTAGCCTATTGGGAAATCATCATTAGAGGCTTCTGCTTTCCCTACTAGAAGACATTCCTCGTGCTGGTAAATCAACCTGCGGGTAGCTTCTGTCACCAAAGTTAGGGGACAAAGATATAAATACGATAAAACTTTGGGATTTGAAAGCAAGATAGGAACTAAATTAGCCTGCAAATCTGTCAGACGCAAGGCACAAACATACACGTTTGCATCAGTAACTAAAATGATTTTCTGGTAAAAAGCTGTATACTGTTTGGGTCAGGATGAGTGCAAGCTCTGAGGTTCATTTGCACATACTGCATGAAAGGTAGCTCAGACTTACCCTGCAGTCTGAGTCGGGGAACAAGTAATTGAACTAAAAATAGTTCAGTAAGTCTGCAAAAGGTAGCCTGCGGTTGCTACGCAGCTGAATGGCAAGTATAAGTGAATGGGACACTTTAATATCAACTGCTCTTATATCCTGCAAGGACTACTGAAAATGAATGCAAGTACCACAGCTTGATGTCCTGTCTTCCTACATCTTAGTGCTGAGCATCTCAGAAAGGCATAGATAAATCAGTGCAAATATCAACAAAATGATTGCTTTCATGAAATTTCTAATGTGGTGTTAGGACAGGCTGTTCTGTGCTTATTCTAGCAAGAAGGGACATCAATGTGGTGCATCCTCAGAAACATGAAACAATACAGAAACGGGGAGAAAATATTGGAGAAGTCACTGTACTTGCATCACAGAGAGGGGGAAAGAAGGAATAAAGTGAAATGTGTAGAGATAAACAAGTCTTTGCGGGATAGGAGAGTCTGAGATACCAAGCAGATAGGAGTAACGTATTAAATGGGCAACAAAATTAAGCCTCCAGCAATAAAGAGGATAAATGAAAAGGGACTGAAGAAGGGCGAGAGACAAATGAAAGTGTGAAATGAACCCAGAAAACAAAACAAAGATTGAGTCAGTCAGTGTGGGTGTGCACGCAGGTGTCTGTGTTTGCAAGCACAAATATAGAACAGGAAGATGCTGATCAAATAAAAGGAAAAGATTTTAAACCTGCAAAACAGTTTGAAGCTGGAAGTATAAAAAAGAGATTGAAATAAGAATGTAAGTGAAGAAAGATGTAAATTAAAGGATAAATGGGGGAGAATAGCAATTGAGAGATTACAACAATTTCAGTGTTTTTGTGAACTCCAGTGACAAGCGAGAAGAGAAGCTCTAAAATATGAAAACCTAGAGGTTTAGGACAATACTTGGAAGGTCTTTAGCCTCAGAGGCACGGAGGCACTGTAGACCTCCCTGGCATAGGGAATGCAACTTGGGGGCACCCTCTGGCCCTCACATTGCTCAGCCACTTTCATTCAGTCTTATTCTGCCAGCAGAAGGATACTGGCAAGATGAATGGACCAAGTGTCATCAGTTTTGTCTTCAAAACTCCTTGCTGGTCAACTTCACTCACCAGGCTATTATACTGGCATCTGTGGATGCGCTGTAGGTATTGTACTGGTGGTGTTGGGACATTCAAGACCTTGACTGTTCCATCTGAAGAGTTTTCCCACAAGAAGATTTTGAGCCTCTTGTTTTGTGGATTTGCAGTCAACTGCTTGTGCTTGCACTTCCCAAGCATGTTGGAAGCAATTTATGGCATTTCCCAAGTACCAGGGAATGGAATGAAAGCACAGCCAGAGCTCAGCTTTCTCCTTTGCAGTACATTACAGCAAGCTTCTGGGGTGAAACAGAAGTGTCTTACAAAAAGGGAGCCTTTTGGCTCACTGGCAAGCCATAAAGCTCATATATATCTGTGGCATGGTGAGTGGTTGGGGTAAATTGAGGAAGACAGCACAGCCCTTCAGGGATGGTCTTCTGCCTGACTGCTGTCTATGTGATCAGATGACACCGCACATCATTGCGAGCTGCTCCATCTCTCTGGTCCCTTTGTAGACTACTTGTGTGCAATGCAGCCTGAAAAGGATGCTGTGTCGCACTGGGATCTGTGCAAGAAATAGAGGAGTACGCAACTGCACAAACATCTCTGCTTTCATGAGCACGCTATCTTCAGGTTGGATGCCCCGTCAGGAACTGCTCAGTATCAGCTTGGCCTAATTCATCTGTTTAGGCTGTTGATACGAGTTAGAGATTGGATCTGCTACATGACTCAACTCTTCAGGAACTGACAGACACAGCAGTTCCCCAACTCCCTGAATTATTTTCAGATGCCTTAGCAGTGTTCAAGCACAATACAGATTGTGACACAGGAGATCTCTTTACAAAACACTGAACTCAGCCTCCTCCTACTCTATTATATATCCTGTCTCTATAGAATACCCTTTGAGACAGCATAAATCATCCCAGGAAGCTTAGTCATGTGCCCACCTCTGATTCAGAGGAGCAGTCTGAACACCTGAATTAACACAACCTGGTTGTCATCTTCCCGCTGCTTTTTACTGTGCCAAGTCTCTCTAAGCAGAACTGGAAGTGACCCATGTCTAAGGGAAGGACACAAACCTGTGTGCAGAAAATGAGGTTGCAGCTCAGCAGAACGCTTGCCTGTTCCCACTTCTGTGCTGTGGCTCACTGTCACCTTGCTTTTGGCAGCATAACATCACATAGGGCTGTGTTGTGAAGCAGGTCACTGAAATGATCCAGGCTAAAAATAACCTGCCAAGAAAAAGAAGAAATTGCTCTTCCTTGGATCATTTTCAGCAATGTGGTCTCCTAAGAAGCAACTTCTTGATGGGGTTGACCATGCAGGAGAAGAGTTTTTAGGCTTGTTACTAAAGTGAGCCTCCCATGCGGCTGCGCTCTGAGCAGCCGCCACTTAGTGTGCGGTAATCCCATCTGCAAGACCTTTCTGTCACTACATGTTTAATTAAGTGACCTTCTGAAGCTCAACAGGATGTGAGAGGATGACTCATCCCCAGTCTCACTAATGTTCAGTTCTCAGACTGATCTGGATAAAAACTGACCCGGCTCCCACAGTACTGGAAAATCAGCATCTCCTTGCATCCTTCTGCGTTTCTCCCTGGGTTTGCTCATGAGGCCGAGGTCCTGTCAAAGCAGAGCCATTAAGTGTCCCATAGCATGGCTCCTGGCAATGAAGTTGTTCTAGTCAGCCTGCATTCTGCGTTGTTACATTCTACCTGTAATTTCAGGGGTTTATGGAGTTCTTTATTTCTTTTCATGAAACGCCCTGAAAGAAAATCTATATCCTGCCTTCCATCCAGCAGATACTGAATTTCAATGGAGAATTAAGTAAGTGAGTCATGTCATCTCTACTGAGTATAAAACACTGGGGATCTGTCTGGCACGATATAATCAAACTGTGGACCATCCCTAAGATGTCCCAGAGGGATTTCTTAAGCATTAGACATCCTTTGACACCTCCATTTCTCAGGTATCTTTGATCACCCTAGCAAGCAATGCTGCAGCATTAGGCATACAAACAACTTAGAAGCTGGGTCTCTGTTTCTCTGTGGGTACCAACCACTAGTTTTCTTCACTTCTACCACATAAGTTTCCAGCATTTTCTGATATTCTTATTGCTCTTTGTGGGGTTCCAGCATCCAGAGGAAAAAAAAGGAGAGACCAGTCCTCTGCGGTGAGCAATACTTTGGTTTAAATATATGCCTACCTAATAGTGAAAAATGTAGAATACGTAGGTAATGAAGTCCTTGCAGCAGTTGGATAATTGTACTTGTCTCCAAAACAAAGCAAAAAATAAGCATACATGATGAATGGCTCAGTGCAATGAATACCAATACCAGGCTATTATGTATTGGAGTTAATAGCAACCAAATGTTAGTAGGATGGCTGGAAAGGAACAAGAGTAGGAATGTCTGGTAGAGTTTAGATATTCATCAAACAAATGTGAGTCGTTAGTGGAAAGTGTCACAAAAGAAGAATGGGTGATACCATGTAAGGTGTAAGGTAAAAGTCATCATCAACCTCTGATTTCGTACTCATGCAAAGCACCAACCCCCACCTCCTGGCAGTTATAAACCAATATATTTTGTCATCTTTCAACCCTATGTCCTACAGCCTGTTTTGGTGCAACTTGCTCATTTAACAGGCCAGGCTGAATATCATCCACATACAAATGGCGGGTGAAGTTTTTATCCTGTACCAAAAGCGATTAAGGCTCATGGCTCTGGTTGCACAATGGCAGAAACCTCGGGGAAAATGGCATTTACATGGTCACTTCACAGTCCTCACTTTGTCCCTTCTCCAGCACTGCCTGTCCCTCTGTGCTCTGACTCGGAGTTACCACATGTACCCACCTACCTGTTACCTGCAGTGGCGAGATCTTGCCGTTTCTTATCCCACTGTATGACCCAGGTTCATGTAGCGCTCCACAGGGGCATCTGCCTTGAGAGGTCAGACCCACAGAGTTTTCTGTAAGACTGGGGGGAAAAGCCAATAAACATCAGCATTTAGTGAAGTTGAGGTTTTAGGGTTAGGGTAGGGGTTTTTTTTAGGGTATGGTTTTTCTGCACCCTGCTGAGCACAGCCAAACTTCCCCCTGCACCTTGACTTTTGTAGGCTAGTTCTGAAATCTGGAAAATACATGGGTCTAGCCAGGTTCATAGGTCCAGCTGAGGTGCAGCACAGCTAACAGCACAGAATGGTTGCTGCTCTTTACAATGGTTTTGGGCTCTGACACTGGATGTTCTTCCTCTCCCAGAGCAAGCTGCCTCAGCTTTCTTACCAACACACCTTCTCCTGTTTGCCATTTCACCACCAGACTGGTCCTGGGAACTCCATTCCAATTCTGATGCTGTTTATAACAGCAAAGAAGTTTGCCTGGGATTTTCCCAGTGATTTACAAAGCCAGAGGAAAAGCTTTGCCTTTTCTTTTTGTGTTGATGAGCACAGCTTTGAAATACTCCTAAGGTCTAGAGTTTAGATACAGATCCAGAAGTTCAGATGCTTATCTGAACTGACTTTAAATTGACTGTATTACTTTCCTTCCTGCAAGCAATGAAGAGATATACACAGTGAGGGGGGCGGGGAAGGGGGAAATCACACGCCCTGGTAAAAGTTTTCCCAAGGTCAAAAATTGTTAGATTTGACTAGCTCTCATTTTTCACCTCCCACTTTAAACTTTTTGAGGGAGGGCAGCTGGTGTCAGCCAGATCCTTTCAGACTTCACATCGTGCTGTAACTAAGCAGCCATCCACTTCAATGGTAAAGGATGATAATTGCAGGTCCTAGGCTGCAGACTGACGTCAGCTCTTCAGAGGAGGATGCTGACTGCTTAATGAATATCAGTAGACACTGTTTAGCTTCTGCTCAGAAAAAGAAACTCAAAAAATGGCTTTTAGGGAGCAGTCAGCATCCATTATCTTCTTTCTGATGATAATTTATAGATGTTTCTCCTTTCATTTGAGAAAGAGGCCCTGGGAAGAGTTCACTTCCAGAGCAGGAACTTCAAATGTGATTATGTGGCAAGAAGAACAAGGTGTCATATAGGTCTAATTGCAGGGTCCTTTTCTAGGAGAAAATTAATTTCTGTTACATGCTCGGCATGGTATGGGTAGGCTGACTTCTTGCAGAACTTCTTTATTTCCTTTAAGCCATACTGTTTATAAATCCCTCTGTAAAGCTTAGAAAGTTGTTGCCTCCCCTTCACGCTGCTCCTTTCCCCTCATTTAAAGTTTTTTGGAGTGTTGGGCTGCTCAGGCAGGCTGGGGATGGGAGGTTGTTTCCTTCTTCTTACTAACATGAAGAGATGGAATTGATGTGGGTCCCATCTCCATGTGTGTTTCTAAGGTCCTACTGTTACAGCCCTATTACTGAGGACATTTGCACATGAAAATTCAGAGTTAACTCAATTTTTTATAAATCCCTGAAGCAGAGGAAATGGACCTGTAGGGTCATGAAGCATCTTCTGAAGGCTAAGGCGATGAGTTGTGCATCATTTAAGCTCCTTGCTTGTTCTGGTATTGCGTCATTCCTGTATTTTTGCCTTCTTCCCACCACCAAATTCCCTCACAAAGAGGACATGAAGAAGCCAGCTGAAACTAATCTGACAGTGGGGGGTGGTCTTCATCTCAGTGGGCTGGCTCCTGCCTCTTTGTAGACTACTTGTGATGCCAGTGAAGCACAGAGGAGCATACATGTCTCAAACCTGAGCTGTATTCATCATGATGTAGCTCTGCAGAACTCAGGTATTATACCTGGGGATGAATTTGGTCCATTAACTTTTCCAGAACGGCCAGCTTCTAGCAAGGATGTATTTGCTTTGCCGTCTTGCTGAGGGAATTAATTTAAATTGCATCCTTTGGATTTTGGAAACCAGAAAAGACCAGAGAAAATAAAGGGCTGAAATGAGAAAGTAGTAAGTGCTATGGAATTGAGATTTGTTTTCATTATTGTGGTATGCAGCAAAATGCATTTCCCAGTGTTCTTCAAAGCATTCTAGTAATTTGTCTTAATTAGCATGATTTAGGTGGTTGTTTCTAGCCTTTGGAATTTAGCACAAGGTTAATGTACATAAATGTATGATGACACATAGAGAAACTATAATTGTCTTTAAGATGAAGTGTTCCAGCAGCATGGAATAAGTAAGAAATTCACTGAGTAGGTGGACTTATTTCTGTCGCCAAGACAAAATATAATAATACGCTGAATTTCAGGACTGAAGATATATTATTCACAGGAGGTTCAGTAGCAGGAAAGTAGGGGTCAGAAGTCCCTCTGAAAATGCTTTTTCTGATATATTTGAATGAAGGCTGGTTTATTTTTTTAAGGTTGTAGCTCTTTAAAACCCAGAGTTCGATACCTAGCAGGGTTACTTATGTCTTAGCACATTTAATTGTATGGAGCTGGGCAAGCTCAAACTTGCCTTTGAAAGCCAAACTCTTGTCTGTACTGGAAAGGCGGCAGTGAGGTATAGGAATGTGTGAACTTACCTGCCAGGGACTTTCAAGGTCTTGTGCTCTTCATGAGTCAGAGTTGTCACTCTCTCTTTCTGTCCAGTCAGCTACATGTGCACACGAGCAGCCTTTCCCAAAGGGCTCTGGTAGCCTTTTGCACTGAAATCTGTCTCTGCCCATGTAGATTTCTAGCTTCCATTCACAGGAGGCTCACTCCCCTCTGCTTGGGCTGAGCACGTCCCTCCTTGCTCTCTCTTCTTCTTTAGCAGCATCTGGAGGTTCCTGGAGATTTATGAGCTTCTGCACATTATATTGTATTGTAATGCACTGGGGTGGGACTGACTCTATCCTTTCAAAAGGAGGTCTTAGGGTAAACAGCCCTGTTCTCTGCATGGTTTTGTCCTTCCCTTTTTTCTTAATGTTTAATGGTGATACAGGTTTATATGCTCTCACCCATACACACAGTCCACACAAATACATACTGCTCAGTGTTGTCTCAACCAAGAGGCCAGAGGGAGTAAGAAACCATGTAATGACATGTGCCCAGTGCAAGGTGACCACACGGTATGCAGGAAGATCTTCTACAAGCATGTTGGGATTGTAGCAGCCATGCTACGGTTGCTCAACTGCTTTTCTTTGGGAGCTGTGAAATAGCCTTTCAAGCCATTTAGGAGCTTTATATCTACACACCACCACAGACGCATCAAACTGTAGAGTTTTGTTCCCAGTAAAGGAAGATCATGCAACGTGCAAAGGGAGATGAGGTCCTGGTCAAACTTAGCCTGGCCTGTATTTGTCGTGTGATGCAAGTGAATTACATCTAGGAGCCAGTCTTCTGCCCTGCCAGGTCCCCAAACTCCTTTGACTAATGTCTGCTTTGCATTAATGTGAGTGGTTTTCCTGGTTTTATTTGAGGGGAGACACATGGTGTTGCATGTCATCGTTTCCCTCAGAAACACCATGTTACCATGGCTGCTCCATCTCTGAGATAACACAAGAGGTGTCAGCCCCCACAAACTCCATCCACAGTTTGCTTAGTAGCAGGAAAGAAACAGCATTTCTGTCTTCCTTTGCAAGTGTCTGGGAAGTCTCCATGGAAACATTTGTTGTTTCACAGCATCAATTCTTTAGACCATCTTCTTCCTTCGTTCCAATCCTTTGCAAGGGAATTTGCGGATGCTGTGTGATTTTCTGGTGCCTCAAGATGAATGGATGGCTTACACAGCAAGGCTGTCCTGAGAAGTATATTTAGCATCTCTGTTCCCTTCATGGGCAGAGCACCAGTGGTCATTTTTGCCCCTCAAGCTCTGCTGCAACTATCCAAGCTGTGGACAAGAAGTTTTGGAGCAGCATCTCATTTGTATGGATAGAATCCTGTTACACAGATAAAGTGATAATCCCCATTACCAGAAGATAATTAATTTCATTCTTGAGTTTTCTTTGAGGTGCCAACTGGAAATAAAAGCACTGAGACTGATAGAAGGGAAAAAAGTAGGATGTTAGATTCTATCAGCTCTTCCTCTGTGAGTCTGCTCCGAAGGAGAACAGCCTCTTTGCAGATTATGTTAGAGTCAGGTCATGTTTAAAATGCTGAGGTGACATCTGAGGAACAGTTAATGCTACTGTGAAAGTCTGCATTATGCAATATAGGAGGAGGTGAGAAGTCAGGGAGAAACACAGGTGTGCCAGGGCTAGATATTTATTATTATTATTTTCTCAAGTAAATTTGTTTTGCTCAAGTGCACATGTATTTTTGTGACGATGCATACGTGTCTCTTTCTGCGTGTGTTGTATGTTTAATCGTTCCGTACTTAAAAGCTCATGGTTGGTAGAGGTGCAGACTGGTTGCCAAGGGCAGGTGTATGTTTGCTTAACTCCCTCACAGGTTAGCCAGAAACAATCACACTACTCAGAGCATCTTCCCAGCACAAGTAAGGGCA
>VYZM01004886.1:322372-427646 GCA_013398915.1 Dromas ardeola | reverse complement strand
TTTTTTTTTTTTTTTCAGATGACTAGAGGTGCCTCAGGAGCAGTATGCAGGACAATTCTTTGCAATCTGGGGGAGGGAAACTCACCATTACCATCTACTCTGATGAACTTTTTTCTCAAGGTCTTATCTTTTCTTCATTGCCTTGAACAGACACTCCAAAGTACATCCTGTAGAGGGTGAAAGAAGAAAGCTTGTTTCCTCCTAAATCTCTGCACCTGCTTCTGTAAAAAGAGCTGCAGTGCTAAGCACATAGAGATCTGTGAGGTGAATACACGGGGCTCGATTCATGCACATCAGTCCCATTGCTATTAACGAGCAAAGAGGGGGGGGATGGGTGTGGGGGTGCATTACAGAACCGGGGGGAGGTATCCTTAAAGCCTGGGTCTCGGTGTGGGCTGTGCAGCTGCTGCAGTGGGCAGTTTATTAAGCATTCTGCATGGGCTGTAGCGGTAGGAGGCAGGCAGGGCTGCAATGTGGAAATGTCAGCCTGCAAGCGTGCGGTAACCTACTTCCACCAGAGAGGCTGAGAATAACCCGGGTGCACACTACCTGATCTCTCCTTGAATTTGTAAGCCGTGGCTGAAGAGGAGATTTATTTTCTGTGGGTTTGAAAGTGCGACTGAATACTCATAGGGAGGGTTGTTTTGTGTTTTGAGGCTGCCGCTCCCCTGCTGTATTTCATGTTTACAGTTTATGATACACTGAATCCTTTGGTGCCTTGTTCTCAACCCTGCAATAGAAATGTCACGAAATCCATTGCAGTGTGTGCTGTCTACTGATTTTTCCAACCAGTTGCTAATGCTTTCAATAAGGTCTAAATCACAGCTCCCGAGGGAGTGCTGTCTCTCCGAGCTCTGTTGTATGCGGCCGTGCGTTTGTCTCCCTCGCACCAAGCTGCCCTAATGTCAGCTTTTGCCTTGGGTCCCAGCAAAGCTTGCACGCCCAGCAGCGAGCACTCGCAAGGGCAGAGGCATGGGTTTTGGTTAATGTATGTTCCCTGTTCACCCTCTCCAGACCCCTCAGGAGTATATTGCATCACCCCTCAATGGTCTTTTTCCATGCTGGAGTGTCCTAGTCCTTTCAGTTGTTCCGAGTCCCCGCTGGTTTAAAGAGAAATAAGTGGTGGTTTTGCACATCCTTCTAGGTATTCACCTGTCCCTTTGGTTACCCAAATACCTTTATAAATTGATAATGCAGTGAAAGACTTAGATTAGCAATGGATTTATTCCATGATGTGAGCATGCAATACTGACCCTCCTTCTCCACATAGCAAAAGAGACTCCATTAAAATTAGAGAGATTTCAGTGTCTAAAAGACAGCAAGAGAACTGGAAGGCTCCGGATATCTCTAGAAATAACCTAATCAAGGAACTGGTAATCTTGATGGAGGCTTTCCCTACTGCAGTCTGACCACGTTCTACTTTCTTGATTGTCTGCTGTTCCAAGGGTCATTTGTTCATATTTCCCCCTCAAACAGACTTGTTCAGGATTCAGGGCAAAGGTGCCACAGACATGTTTTAATTTGAAAGAGAAATATGGAAATCTACCTGTAAAAAGGAGTGGAGGAAAATTGCGAGCCATCTCCTGTATTTTTGCTGGTTTATTGCGCTGCCTGGGAGTTTCTTCTCCTGCAGCAGTATGTCATTGGAATAATGAGGCAGTATGTTGCTTAACTGTGCGGTGGCCAGATCAGCAGGGATTTCAAGAGATAAGTAATTCTATTTGATTTTGTATCCAGGAATGATAATTTACATTCCCTTCCACCTTAGAGAAAGAAAGGCAGTCTGGGCTATAATTAGGGTTTTTTTTCCCTGTCTCCTTTGGTCCTCTGTTCCTCTTATTGTCAGGCAACAGTGGCAGCAGCAGCCTTAAAAGCAGGGAGTCATGACAACTGACTCTTCCTGGAGCAATTTGGGCCGTTAGAAGGAAAAAAGAAATATCCCTAAAACACAAGTGCCTGAAAAAGCAATTAGATCACAAAACTGTATGAAGCAGGAAAATGACAGCAAAGCGCTGGGAACCACCCACGAGTTGGGAGTTTGCTATCTGCATGTTCGACTTCTGGGCTTGGTCTTTCACTGGTAAAAAGTGAGTTGGATTCATTTACATCATCTGAGGGTCTGGCTGTGGCTTCGTGTCTGTAGATAAATAAATGCCCACACAAATAGCTAATTAAGTGCAGGAGGAGTGTCTTGCATAAGAGCACATTAATGGCTTTGGAGCAAATGCCCTGTTGAATTTCACAGGGTGAGATCTCAATCAATTAACAGTTTAGAATACTCCACCCTGAAGCAGTATGTCTACGTAGCACCGTCCGTGAGTGCTCAATGCCTACATTTATTGCAGGCTTGATTGGATGAATTTGAGCTTCCAATTTAAAAAGTAACCCCTGGCAGTGAAACATTTGACCCAAGTCTTAGATTGCAAACAAAAGAAGAGCCACTTTGATTGAGGTAAGGAGTATTCTGAATTGCTGTGACTGTATTTCTGCTTAGCATGGCAGGGGATGTTTTATTAATCTCCACCCTTATTCTTGTTATCTCTCACACCAATAACAAAACTTCGTAGTTTTGTTCAACTCTTTGCAGAGGAGTTTCTTATCATTTGCACGTGTTGATCAGGTGAATCCCACAAGATATGACAGCCACGTGGTTTTGCCATTTCAGAGGCATGTGTTTTGGTGTTGAGAAAAGAAAGCCCGGAACCATCTGTGATTTTCAGGCAACTTCCTTCCAGCGAGGTACCGTGTCTTCCGTTTCAGCAGAGCACAAGCAAGTGTGCTTTTTGTATGGTTACAAAACACATGATTATGGGAAGCCAGGGCTTCGCACTTCTGTTCACCTCCTAGCCAGGGGATGATCTAACGTCTCTGTGCAAATCAGTTATCATAGCAAAGTCATTTATTTCTTTGAACTAAAATTTAATCTAATAAGGCTTCCGTTTTGCCCCCGTGGTCCTCATTCTTTTGGTATAGTACTGTTTGTTCAGTATGAAGGGTATTACGTGGGAGATCCCATATTGAAAAAATCTGTGGTTTCCATAAACATCCGATTTATATTGTACTAAAATCAACCAGAAAAGATGTTTCAAGAGTGACTTTGTTTTCAAATAGCTCCAGATGCAAAATGCTCCATGGCTGTATGTCAGGATTGTAAAAAATGAATAGAGCACAGTGAATTAATTTTGCTAATGAGCTTTGTAACCACATGATGCACTTAGGCATCTTCATACAATTAAACCACAGAACTAGGGAAGCAGATCCCAAGTGCCACCCTTTGTCAGAGCACTTCAGGACCCTCCAAAGTGTTATGTCTCCCTCTCCCTTTAATTTCTCTCCAGCACAAAGAGAAATATACAGATCGGTTGTTTCAACAATTGAAAAATGTTGTGCGGTGTTAGTTGCAACAGTATTTTTGTGGCTCTCATTTATTCTGCTATCCAGACAAGAAAGGCAAAGCAGTAGCATTTTATAGAGCAGAGAACATTTTTACATGGTTCTCTTAAATCTTTTTAGCAGCCCTTGAACAAAATGTTTGCACTCTAAACAGAATTTAGTAAACGATCCACAAGACTTATCATGACAACCTGCCTATCCCTCCTGAACCATTGTATTTCTATCCCATTCATTCCTAACAGCTGCTGCTGCTGACCCTCTAGCACATATTTACCCTGTTATAGTACTCTCTCTGCAGCCTTAAAATATTTCCTGTTGATTTACATCCATTTCTCTTCCATTGTCTGTTTTTGGCTGCTGGATTTTCTGTTTTTCTTTTTGTAAAGAGAAAGAAAGAAAGAAAAAAAAAAGATGGTAACTTTTATTGCTCGTGACTAAGAACTGGATAAAAACGTGAATAAGCCCGGCACAAATGGCCACGATCAGATAAAACCATGAGTAAGGGATGTGCTCTTCAGCCAATAGCTAGCAGCCCTGCCGAGCTCATGGGGTGTTATTCCTGTGTTCTCCTACCGCTTCTCCTGACCTTCGGTTCTCCAGCTCCTGCTTCCCTGCATGGTGAGTGTGGCTCAGCCCTAGGCAGAACTCACTGCCTGCTTAACCAGATTTTGAGCCCGGGTGTCCTGTGAAGTCTAGTGATTATTAGGCTGGTATTCAAGGAGAAGAGCAAGGGTAAGCCTGAAGAGCATGTCAGTGGCTTACAAAAGTCAGGCTCTGACCTCAGGTCTCTCGAAGTGAAAGGTTTTACATGAACCTACTGCACAGTCAAGCTGTTTTAATAAGAAAAGAATTTTTTTTTTTTTTTTTNNNTTAAAGAGGGGAAAAAAAGCAGCATACAAAGAAACATAAATCTGAGCTCTGCAGAATTAAACCTCCAGCAGGAACCACCTCTAATGCTAATCTTCTATCAGGGACTTGCATCTGTTTTTTCTTTCATTGTGGTTTTCTTCAATAGAGGTCAGCCATGTAGAAGGTTTTGTAGATAGAAAATAGAGCGATTACCACCAGGGTAAAATAGCAGCTCTATTTTTGTAAGCCAGGGAAGTGTGGCTAATTGCAAGCAACTTCCCCTTTCATCATCAACTCTTAAACATGAGACTAGCACTTGGGAAGCCTGTGTTTGCTGCTCAGTTCAGAAACAGACTTCCTGGGCAAGACAATAATGAGGAACCATCGCCCCAAGCCTCAGTTTCCAGCTCCAGGTAATGGAGCAAGGCAGAGCCCCGTTAATGGTTGTGCTACAGCTATGTACAAGGATATCAGGTTCAAAGGCAAGCACCAGGCAATTCATTTATGAGTGCAGTCCCCATCAGTCCTGTGAAAAAGCCATTTCAAGACAAATTTCTCAGAAAAATTCTGCAACAATTCCTTTAGCACTTAGGGTCCCAGTGCACTCCCAGGACAGACAGATTTATAGCCTCCAAAGATTTGCTTCCTAAAAAACAGAGGAAATAAACCTGCCGTTCTGTCCAGTCCTTCTCCTTCCTTTCTACCAGCTGGTTAAGTGGTCAGCTAATTTATTTTGTGTTGCTTTCCATTAGGAGTGGAGGATTGATGCCTGGAAGTATTTTAATGGCACTGTTGACCTTGATAATAAAAGTGTCCACTCTATTTCGTATTGGTAATGGCATCCAATACCCCCTGAGTCACAGGGAAGAGGCAAGTCTAATAACACCACCGCTGAGAAGTCCCATGGAAAGACATTAGGGGAGAGGCCCATTTTCAGTGCTGTCTCCCTTCTTATATCAGGCCCATCAGCACTGTATGTGATTTGCCTATCCGTTAGCAGATATATGGGGCTGCGGTGATGCTCAGAACCATTTCCACGTTCTCTCCTGCAACTTGCTGGGTGCTGAACACCATATGACACTGACAGCTGCAACTGCTACTAGCTGCTATCTCAGGGCTGTATGTAATTTGGAGAACAATTTACATAATTCAGACACCTAAAAATACCCCCGCACAAACGAAATGCATTAATATGCGCTATTCTAACAGACGTGGAAATGGCTGCTGCTTTCCCCATGCATTTTGAAACTGGGATTCTCAACGCCTCTTCTTCATCTGACGGGGCTGACATTTGTGAGAGACATTTAAGGACACAGAGCAAGTGATAATTATCCTCAACATACATCACAGGCTTTTTGTCAAATTAGAGAGGTGCCTTCCAGAATAATTAGCTTTCTGAAATGGCTGAGTTCCCGTCTGCTGCATGTTGACTAAAAGGGACATGAAGTCTAAAGATTAAGCAAGAAGATGGCAGGTTCCCACCCCAGGGCTCACCTGTCCACCCATTTCCTTCCTCAGCCCTGCTGATAACGTTCTCAAGTGTGCGGTGCTGCCCACCCCGCTTTGCTCCGTTAAATAATAGCACTTGCTTTTCATGTCTCCTTGGTGACGTAAGGGGAAAATTTCTGACCTTTTCATTTCCGTGTAACAAGCATCCTTGCAGGTCATGGCAGAACAGTCTGTGACAAAACAAGCTTCCCTGAGCTACCAAGTCAGCACCATGAGCAGGAAATGCTATTTGGATCGCTGCTAAAATATGTAAGCTAATTACCTGCAGCAACAATATGGGCATGTATCCCAGAGGGATCTGTCTGAGGTCATGGTGACTTTGAGTTATCCTCTGCAATGGTCATGGCACAGAAATGTTGTATTTATGTCTGGCAGTGAGTTTTTCTGCTCACTGGTGGGTTCCAGGAGTGTGCTTGCTTGTTGGGTAGTCTGGGAAGAGGCTGGTCTGAGCTCTGTATAATATTAGTCATCTGTGTTTCCTACTGTGAAGTTTAGAGGACTATGAAAGATATGGCCAAAGAGTAGCAGCAAATCACATGAACTCTTGCTCTCTTTAAAAAAAAAAAAGCATCAAGATATATGTACTAGCTCTCCATGTAGTGTGTAGGCCTTAGGTGTCTTGTAGCTAGCAATTGTTGAGGACCAGAAGATAGGAGGGAAGTCTCTGTGCCATATTGGTAGGATCACTGTACCGAGCTGTAAATGATGGCTGAAATGATAAACAGGGAAAAGGGACCATCCAAAAAACAGAGTAGAGATGACTCAGGCATTGCACTGCTTTCTGTGATGTTCTACTTGAAGAAATGCAAGTGCATGAACCTGACAAAAGGCGTGGCAAAACCCAGGCCTCTAAACTCACTGTAAATAGAGACGCTCGACCAAAAATCAAGTCTAAACAGCCATGAACTTGAGTGTGCTCCAAAGCTGGCTCTAACCTTCACTGGGCTGAGGCTTTCTCAAGAGAGAAGTTTTTGTTGTGATAGGACAGTAGTCAAGTGGTTTGTCAACTGGAAAATGCCTAGACAGCAGCTGCTGAACATTGCAGGGGTGTCCAATTACAGTAAATGGGCTTAATTATCACTCTTTCCCCATACATTCACAAAGACAGTCCTTGGTCTGTATTTGCTTGTCTGGGATGTTGGATTCCCCAAGTAGGCTCATCAAGAATGTACTTCTGGGTCCAAAACTGCCACAGGCATGCAGCCGTGCAGTTTTGTCAACTTAATAGAGCTGCACTCATGTCAAAACTGAAAGTGATGTCTCTGCCGTGCTGGCAAAACTTTCAGGAATACCCTAATTGTGTAACTGATTTCACTGGAAGTCAAGAGCTCAGATTATTCATAAAACCTTCTGGGCCAAAATTAGACCAAAGATCAGTAGGTACCAACTCCGTGTATTTATTGATTGATTTGGGCTAGAGCTTGTCTCCCTTGATTCAATAGGCAGAGCCCAGCAGAACACGCACTCAGCTAAACATGTGCCCACAAATGAAAAAAAAAAAAAGCATTTTGCTGTCACTCAGTGTCCCAATGACTACTACAGTTTTACCCAGGACAAATAGTTTGCCGCTTTCTCACAGGTGGCAGACATATTTTATTGAGAATAGCAAATTTCTGGCTTAGGACAAAGGCATATTTATCTTTTTTTTTTTTTTTAGGTTCAACACTCCCTGCCTTTTTTTGCCCTCAGTCTCTTTAGAAGCCACTCATTTGGAAAAATCAGAAATTAATTCACCCCAGAGAGACAACATGATATTAATGAGTCTGGTGCTGTATAGGGGAGACACAATTGAAACCCGTGTTGAATTGAGCTCCTCTAGGAAAGACTAGGAGTTTGACTTCCCTTGGATTAATCTGTTTTGCTCTTTATTCTAATAATTTTTATTTCCTGGTTCTCAAATCATAAAAACGTTTTCTCTTTCCATCCTTAGTTGCCTTAGATAACTCTATTCAAGTCAGAGGATTTGCACAGATGTCGAAAAACTATGAAAAGCCACTCACACATTGTAGTGATTGCCCTTCATGCCCTTGCTTTGTTTGCTACACACTTCTGCCTGTGGTGTATAAGTTACATTCATTTTGTACCATCACTGAAAGCCACATCAGTTGAAGCTGCACTTTATTACAAACATTTGTTTTCTTTCCTGCTAGCACAGCCAGGCTGACTCTCATCCCACTTACGCTGGTTTTACAGCACATAATGACAGTGATCACAATAACTGTTCTTCATTTACTGGCTTGACATAATACTCAGACCAGTAAAATACCATTGACATCACTACACTGGTGGCCTGAAAAGTGTTTGACATTGTACATAAAGTTTAATGTGTTCTCCTCCATGTTTTTCCCTTTATAAAGACAGAACTGTCTGGCATGAAATAGTCAAAGTCAGTTATTTTTTCCAGTTCTATCCAATTATACATGGACAAACCAAATTGGCATGTCCTAAAAAGGGGTAAGACCAATAGGTTTCAAGTGGACTTGCTGTGCAGGCACAATCGATCTGCGCATTTGCAGCACATCTGATGTACTGAGGATGGATTGAACCCTGTGTGTACATGCAGATTATTTCTCAAAGCAGTAGTGGACCATCTAAAGCAGCAGAGTTGGGATGTCTGCATGCACCCTCTACAAGAAATATGTATGTATTTTTGCTGATCTTCCGTTTCCGATCAGGCCTCCAGGATGGCATTTTCCCAGCTCTGACAGCAATGGCAGTGGATGTATCTGTCGCACAAAGGAAGAATTTTGTCAGGGGCAGGCAGTGGTGAGACTAATTGCAAGCATCTTGGCTACCCTTGGTTCTCACACAAAAAATAAATATATCAATTCAGAAAGGTTAAGAAAGGAAACCTTCAGTGTTATTTTAAAATCCAGAGAAATTAACTGTGGGAATGTGGACATGTGTCTGGTCTGCATGCTTTGAACCTCACTTAGAGGCGGACTGGTCCTAGGTGGTTGCTTTGCTGTGCTCATTACAACTCAGTACTCTCTCCAGACGTGTGGTAGTCACTGAAAGAATAAACAGCTGTCAGTCCAAGCTTGCCAAAATTTCCTATGCAGGGTAATACTTCTGCAGTTATTCCAAGGTGGTTTTCCCATGAGTAAACATTACATCTCAAATCAGGAGTAAATACAGCAGAGGAAAAGGGGAATGTCAGAATCTGATTTTGCCTTGGCAGGGAACGATTTCACAGCTTTCTCATACATTGTCTAAATGTACAGACAAGTTTTCTCTCCCATTTCCCCTCTAGAAATGAATGAGTAGGCTAGGAACTATACGTTCAAATGAAAAAGAGCTTTCTCTAAGCACATACGCTGTTATAAGCAGCCTTGGGTTTTGTAGTGAATAGGTGAGGACCACAGTATGCTGAAGACCATTCACGAGTTTAACATATGTTCAGAATGTCTCCTCTTCTTGAAAACTGTATTTCTCCTTAATCCTTCCTGTTAGAATTTTTCCTGCCTCAGAAATCATCTATGGATCAAGAAAACAAGGCAACATTTGGCTCAGTCCTGCAGACTCTCCATATACCCAGCTGTCACGTCACTGAGTAATTAGCCAAGGTGATGCAAAGGGGAGAAGGACATTGCCCAACCGTTAGGTGGTTATTCCAGGCAATACGGGCTTTAGGCTCAGTGTGCCACTCAAACACGTGATTAACTCAGAGCTTAAGTCCAACTTCAGCACCAAAGAGCATTGCTGAGTAAGAGTGGACATGTGTTACAAATTAAGAACATGACTGAGTGAAGAACTTCTGCTCAATCCCTTGACGCTGAGATTAACAGGGATTCAGCCAGTGATTCCCCTGGGAGGTGGACTGGGTTCCTTGAAAAGTATAATAGGCTCATTGGGTGGACAATGCTGTTTTGCAAAGAGATGGTAGGGTTTGATAGGGGACCTCAAACGAAGAACTCATAAAGAATGAGGACAAATGCACATTTTTAATGAGCTCTAACAAAAGTCTATTGAATAGTTTGTTCAATTTAGTTGTGTTTTGATTATTTCCATTGTCCTTTGTTTCCTGTATGCGGTTGTGATGCACCCAGGAAAAAATCACGAACATTTGCATTGAGAGTCATCCAGAATTTCCATTTAAAATGATCCACTTTGTTACAGTAATTAGCCTTGTAAGTGGAACAAAGCACACAACATTGACAATAGTTGCTAGTGATCACTTCACTTCCTAATCAGGCTGCTCCTTCAAGCATTCTAATTTATTTTACTAATGATTGTAGGGCAGATGCTGCACAGATTTGCACCTCTAGGAACTTCAGTGAAATAGAAAAGCAGAAAATCTTGCCCAGTATGCCTAATCTTGAAGTATCCTGAGTAATTTGAGGGCCAAGCAGTTATAAATAAGACTTTCCTTTCAGGGGTTTATTGATTTCAGATTTGAATTCACTACCTTATATCAATTGCTGTGAAGCAGGCATATCTGTTTGGCACTGAAGTGTTTCTGGGAGAGGGATGGTTGGTGCTGAGCTCCTCTCAGAATGGCGCTGACAGTCCTTGAAGATGGGGACGGCTCACACCTACTTGCTTTGAGTTCTCCATAAGAACAAATAACCTCTCAGTTCATTCTGCATCTTTAAATCAGAGCACCCACTCATTTCAGAGAGAAAAACTTAGCTTCCTTGAGAAGAATGATAATAAGGAGAGGCTGGTGAGGGGCTTAAACTGTTAATCCTGTGGCGCAAATAAGTGTATTTTTTATTAAAATACAGGTCCGGTTATATCAGCGTAATCCTCCACAATTAAAATCCCAACTGAGCATTAATATTCTCCACCTTTTATGATTCAAAGCCAGTTCAGCTAGTCCCTTTAGTGTGCTCTTTGCCCTCCTTGTTCTAGGGATACATCAGACAGACTTTGGCTACAGTTTGCCTTTTGTGAAAGGGCAAAATAATCTATCTAGGTACAACAAACTGGTGCCTGTGTAAGCAAACATGTGCATATACAGGCGTATTCGGGTGCTGCTGGTAACATTAGGGGGTTCCTTTTCTCCATGTCCTTGTCATGACCCTTACCGCTTCCAGAACTCACTGAACAGCTGAGATACCTGCAGCAAAGGTGCGTCTGGATGGACTTGGTACAGGAGTAGTGACTTTGGCTAGTTCTTATTCTGAGTGAAAACCATCAGCTGAATCGGTGTAGTGGATAGACTGCCGCATTGCTTTGCTCTGCTCCCTTCCTTTCCCTGGTTTGTGTGTCCGTGTGTTGTTTAGCTGCCTGGTGTGTTTTTCAGAAAGTGCACAAAGGGGCAGGGGTGGGGGGTATATCTTAAAAAGTTCCTATTTCATCAAATAAAAAATGAATTTGAGATCATCAGGCTTGAAACAGGGAGAATGCTTCAAAATATTGTGATTTCTTTCATGCAGTCTGTGGGATGCTATCAGTAGAAGAGCCTTCATCCTCCAAAGGCTCAATTCTGTGATTTGGCCAAGCAAGTCTCTGTGTTGACTCCTAGTGGTGCCGAACTTCTGACACACAGTTGGAGCCGTTCTGGTAACAGATTTATACTGACTGGTTCATTCATGTCTGGGAGGCAGAAAAAAAGTCATTTGAGACTCATAGTGTCTCTTGGACTTTGTGCCCAAGAACCGTCAGCAGCCTAAGCTATAACAGCAGGCTTCATGACCAAAATATTTCCTCTTTCTAACTCCTTAAGACTTTACTACTGTTGCCCATTTCCCCTTCCATAGTTACAACCCTGTTTGTCGTGTCACATCTTCGTTTGGAAGAGCTGTGCAAGAGTAAAGGTGATATTTGAGGGAAAACGAATAGAGCCACAATTTTCATGTCTTGTGATCAGAGCCGATTCCCATCAAGCTCAAGGAGGACAAATGCAGACAGGAGTAACATGCACAAGGACTCAGAGTTAAGGAATGATCTTAAATTCCACCCCAATTCTGCTCTCCTGGGATGGATTTGGAGTTGCCGTATGCGTAGCACATTTATTTGTCATCCCCACCTCAGCTTCTCTGTTTGTCACCAGGAGGATAAATGCTTATTTATCCAACAGGGCAAGGACGCATCCGTCAGTAGTTGCAAAATACATGTTACTGAGAACATAGAATGTATTATATGTGTTACCAGAGTGTTAAGACCCTTTGTTTGTTCAGATGCCTCTGAGTGAAAGAATCAGTTCTCTGCCAAACTCTTCCTGGAGGCTTTAAAAAGAAAACCAGGACAGATGTCCTGCTGTCAGCATTCGGGCCTGCCCCTGCCATGTCTAGCAGCGACAGCACCCCTGTTGCAGGCAGCAGCAAGGGGATTCGGCTCTCCCCCTCCATAAAGCAGGGCTGCCCTTGGTGCAATGCCCAGGGAGGACCGAGGAATTTAGCCCAGCAGTGCAGAGTTTAGCATTTCCTTTTGCTCACAGGTTCTGCAGAAAGACGAAAGCTGCAAGATCTCGATGAGACCGAAATATTAATTCTCTGTTATTGCATCAAGTTTGACTAACAAGCCGCATGAATAAATCTGCAGTCTTAGTTTCTGCCAGCGCTAAGTTTCTATGGCAACAACAACCCATCTCATCTTTAGGAATTTCATTAGCAAGGGAGGGAAACGAAACAACAAAAAAAAATATCACACCCCAAATCAAAAAAGATTTGTGAAATTAAGAGCAGCATCTCCCCCGCCCCCCACCTCAGTTTTTAGGAAAAGACTGGATTTTTTCTCATTTGTAAAGGTGTTTTTTAAAATTCACATCATTGTTTTGCATTTTTTTTTTTTTTCTAAGGCAAAAAAACCAAAGAGCAAATGCTTTTGTATATCCAAATCAGAGAGGGAGGGATCAGAAACATGCGGACTGGAGATGCACTGGAGGAGTCACTGTGGCTGTTGCAGCGCATTGAGCATTCAGATGAGCCCCTTTGCATATACACACACAGAGCTGAGCGCTGTCTCCTTTCCCAACATCTGGAAATGGGAGAGATCTGGGAAAGGGAGACCTTTTGGTGTGATCATAGTGGAGATGCCTGGTGATATAAACACTATGGGAGGACCAGGCGACATTTGGGAAGTTATAATGGAGCTTTATCCGTTTGTGTACGCGTGGCTTCTGCTTACAGAGCCTCGCTGTTCGATATTTCTGACATAGGGATTGAGTTTGTTGGATTTAGAAAGCGTGGCTGTGCTTTCTTGTCCTCTCACCTTGGGCTGCCCTACACCCTTGTGACAAATAAAATAAATGCAATTTAAAAAGTCAATTGAATCAAATTGTTTTAGAAAAAAAAAAGCCACGTGCACACACACAGACAGAAGAAGAGATGCACAGCCTCTGCTGTGTAAAATAGGTTGATGCTTACATTGTCATACCACACGCTCCTCTGAGTTTTATTACCACCTTTAAGCAATAGAAGGGGGGACTGTAGAGCTGTTGCGCTCTTCAGTTTGGGGGATTTGGCTTTGGCCCCATTTAAGAGGTCAAAAAGCGTTACCTTTGATACAGAGGGCATCAGGGTCTTGGCTTTTGCCCTGGTCCCTCTGGTGCCATGGTGCAGGGAGAGGCAGAGTGCACGCAGCACTGCGTGCAGTGTAGGAAACATGTTATATCTGTTATTTCTGGTTGCCAGTCCGGAGGCTGCAGAGGCAGCACCCCAGCCATGCTGGAGGGGATGGGGATGGGAATCGACAGGCTGGGGGAAGAGTCAGCCATGGCGGAGGGGAGGGGGCACAGGCAAAGTGGGGCAAAGGAACCCAGGCTGTGAACTTGAGGAAGGATTTGGGGGCAGGGAGGATGTGATTTAATCCAGTGTTTCTTCATCCTGTTCACCTGGATTTAACACTGCGATTTGAACAAAATGTTCTGTTACAGCCTATACCACTTTAAAGCAAACAGCAGCTAGGGAAGCCTTTTATGAATTCTTTCTGTTGACTCACGAATACACAAGTACACTAGATTCACTGGGAAAAATCCCATATAAATTATATGAAACAATGGTTAAAAGAGTGTTCTGCTTCTTATGTCATTTTTATCTGCGACCAGATGCCAGCTAGGAAGCCCCCAGAGACTGTATTATTGCAGAAATACTGACTGTAATGCCTTTTTCACCTCAGTTTTACAGTCAGCGTTTCTGCTGACATCAGTGAAGCGATTTCCCAATTATGTCAGTGTAAGTGGATGGAGAAACATACCTGCCACTGACAAACATCCACGCTCAGATTATTTTCCCCACTTTGCCTAGAAATGGCCAATCAAGACTTTTACAATCACAATTCATTCCATGCTCCCTGGTGAGCTGTATAATTCATCCAGTCGGAGACAGTATCACAAAACATAGCTAACATATCAAATCACAACATGAATTTTGTATAGTGAATTACAACTATTCACAAAAGGCTGTTAGTGAACAATCTCCAGCCCAATTTCATTATTCATGGAAGAAATTTATAAGCAATTCTGAATAACAAATAAATCTGAGAATTTTGTGAACCATCCAGAACCAACTCAGGAGCTGGGAGGGGAAGCAATATTTGTGGAATAAATTATTTGCTGTGAAATTGGTTGGTTGGTTCTTTCCAGCACACCCTTGGGGCTACTGGCCTGATACTTAAAAATCAACTAATGCATATTCCAAAAAGGGAACAACAGTATTTATTCAACTGTATCAGTGAAGAATGCAAAGTGACAGAGGTAAACCAATTCTTTGCTCAGAATTTGCCCACCAGTACAAAGATGAGTTCTGGGGAAAGGCATTAGCATTTTCTTTTTTATTTGTTTCCTAGCTGTCCTTCTGGATGATTAATGTTTCCTCATGTCCACAACAAAATCCAGGAAGCTTTGTCTGGCTTCCAGTTTTTGTCATAGCTAAAAGTTCCCACATTCTTTTTCCCCCCGCTCCTGAGAGTCTGCAGGAAGGCACTCAACAGTGGAAGCTCCTGGTAGGTGTACTTGCTACGAGGGGAAGAGGGGAAAAAGCAGTGGGGTTGTGCACATTGTCTCTCCGTGTTTCTGGCTGTCAGCCTGGTCTTAGCATTGCCTGTGTTCCATGAATATGGTGCAAAGGTAGTTTCGGCATATGTGCTCAGACTTGTGATCTGTCCTGATCATCTGCCAAATGAACAAGTGCTGTATGTCATGCTAAAGTATGATTTCATTGGGCACTACTGCATGTGCCTGTCTGTAGAGTTCCAAAACTTGAGCTATATAGATGTAGCCATGGTGGTTTATCATCATCATTAGAGTCTGGTCTGCAAAATGGACCCTGATAGCTGCAAACAGGCTTTGGATGCAAGCCTAAAGGTGGGCTTTGAGTTCTCAGACAAATGTCCCAGAAGGGAATAGGCATTAAAAGTGCCTTACTTGTCCAGCCATACTCTAACATACTAAACTGAGAATACCCCCTTGTTTAGTGACCAGGATATTCATTGCCATTTGCCTTGAGCAGAAGTTGCTGTTGAAAAATTGGTGACACCATTCAGATGCTCAGAGTGTGTTATCTGATGATATGCATTGCTCTATTATTAAAAATAAGAAAGATTTCTGTGGCCATAGCTACAATGTTAGGCCAAGTAACAGAAAAATACTATATTGCAATGTATTCTGGTCAAACCATTCCAGCTCTGAAAGGGATGCAGCGGGTGGTTTTAGTTTCAGATTTTTATTGAGCAGCCAGATCCCCTTTGTACCCTTGATTCATCCTTGTTACGTGATTCATCCTAATTGCATTCATTAGTATTGTTGCAGATACTGTACAAAATGTTCAAAGAGAGCTGGCTGGGGAGCTGGAGTGGCTGGCATCCTTAATGCAGGAAGACTAGGCCCTCTTTTCTCTTGGTGCCGTAAGACAGAATCCTAGTGCTATTTTAATGTTGCTTTTCATTACACAAGTTTCCTTTGCCCACCAAGGAGAAAAACATTAGCAGCAATTAGATAACTTGGATCAGGGTCTTGGATACACCCTACATTTCACCACCCGAAGAACCGCACAGTGCAAGGACATGGTCTGAATAATGAGGATGTTTCCCATTAGGGAAAGTGCTTTCCATTGTCATTGCAGACACTCCCCTATTGTCTACATGTCCACCAGGCATTTTGCAAAATTCTCTTCTCAAGACCAGTCTTGCATTCATGTGATTACCATAAGCCATCCGCTCTTGCACCACCTTTCTGGGGAGAAGCTCATGCTGTAGGATTTCCATGCATTCTGAAAGGCTCTGATACTCGCACTGCTGATGCTGTTTGAACACCTTTATTTGGAAGTCTCAGGCTGAGACTTCAGGTGGATTAAAAAAAAAACAACCCAAAGCAGGTAATTTCACATGCTTTGGCATTTTCTTTTACAAAGCAGTTTTTAAAATATCATTAGAGCAATTATTTCATAGGCTTTTTCCATGAAAACTGAGTTGCAACATGGCAATTTCTCCCCCGCTGCCACCGTTTCACCACGTAGCTCTCAAATCAAAACATCTCTTCTTCCTTGTCTGTGGACATCTGCTTGTTCCCTTTCCCTGTTTCTTGTGTTCACTTCACTTGGCTGTATGTGTTTGCAGGGATCAGCATCACTTATCATCATCTCTATAGCCTGCTTTTTGTTGTAATTATGTATTTGAGACCCAGTTAAGAACAGTCTCCATATGCTAAGCACAGTATAATGGTGAGGAATACTGTATGTCTCAAAGACTCTGTAGGCTAAATAGACCAGATCAATGGAGATTGAGGGACAGGGTGCATCATCCCCACTTCACAGATGACAAATGGAGTCACTGAATGAAAAGATGACATGACCAGGGAAGGGACTTAGCTCATCTCTGAACACGTAAACATTATTACACTAAGAACCATTTTATAACTCTCTTTAAAGGCATTATAAGGCAACCAGGAAAAAAAACTAGAGAAAGAAATGACAATGCATAGGTGCTGCTGGATAAATCCTGCCCTTGTTTGCTTCATTCTCTCCCCTCCCCCATGGATTTCAAACACCACTCAAGAGCAAGCTTCTATTATGAGGCAAAACTCCCTCTGATACTTCAGAAGGCAGTTTCCCCCCTTTCTGTAAGAAAAGAGGGAATATGATGGTAGGAACCTAATTATGAGCACTCTCAAAAAAACCTGGACTAGCTGATTTGCACTTAGCCCCTTTGACGGAAAGCAACTGAACAGTATACTTGAGCTGTAATTATTATTATCAGTCACTCTTCATGGTGACAACAAATAATTATTTTTAAAAACCATGAAAACAGAATTAACCCTTTCCTCAGATATTGGCTGTCTGAAATGGCACCGCCAGTTGTCGTTGCAGTTCAGAATACTGGTTGCAGAGCTGCTGATTTTGATTGTTTTTTCTCCCATTAAAATGCCCTGGACTGAATTGAGAGTGCAGTTTTCAGCTATGACTAGTGATTTGGAGTCCCTTAGCTCCCACAGTTTAGGTTGGTAGAGTCCAGGTTTCAGAAGCAGGTTGCTTAAGTGGCGTTTTTTTAGCAATCAGGCCTTTTTCAGACACTTCGGAAATGGATGCCAATTTCTGGTGAGACCCTTCTCTTCAAAGTGAAATGATTCATTGAAATTTCAACACAGAAATGTGTTTCAGGTATCTTCCATGCTACATCTTGGGTTCAGCCAGTCTCACGTTAGGTAAGAGCTGTGGCAGTGACATCAGGAACTTGGTCACTTGGGGTTTTCTGTAGGGCCAGAGATTCAGCATTGCTCCACCACCACAGAGACCACAGCTACCTCGTCTGTACCCCGTGAGCCTGAGTCCCATCCTGATCTGCAATGTCCACTCTGATTTTCTGGTTGTCCCTCAGCCCTGAAAGGTGACTGACCTCTAACAGATGGAGCCTGGGCAGGTGCTTCTTGCTGCCCTGGGGTATTGATCCAGCCGTAGGACAGTGAAAACACAAGAAGGAGGTAGAAAAAGGCCAGACACGTGAGACCACTCACCGCTGGTATGCAACGCTCGTTTCTGAGGGCAGCAAGAGAGTGTGGAGCATGAATGTTAAAACATGGTCTAGGACACTGTGGTTTAATTTACGGCTTTGTTTGTACATCTGTTCATGCTTTAAGACTGGCACAGATTTAGCTGGATGGTAGGGGGGGCTGTAACCCCTCTTTTGGAACTTGTCAGTGCTGCTTCAACTCTAACTCAACCCCTTCAAGGCTCCCAGCAGCCCTGTTACCCTGTGGCGGGTGAGGTGTATTTCAGGCCTGTTAACCCAGAGTTAACCATATCAGTATTTCTTTAGAAGTAAAACCAAACATGCAGGATCAGAAGCATGTATTTCTTTCAGCCTAAAATATCTCACAACCTTTGATACAAGGGAAAAATCTACCAAGATCATTTGAACAGAGAAGGCAACTGAGCATGGAGGAATCAAGTGCTTCATCTGCACCCTTCCAGACAGGCTACTAGAAAGCTGGGAACCTTGGTACCCTCATCTTCCTCAGCCCCTGGACCAACCCTCCTGAGATAGCTATGCAGCCTGGCAGGTATTCCCCGGTCGCTGTCTGTGGCTGCGGTGCTGGCATGAAGCATCGCCCTCAGTAATGCACTGGGAGCAGGGGATGCTGTGTCTGAACCTCCCAAGAGGGGATGAAGTGTGGCAGCCAGGGAAAAGAATGCAACGATCAATAAGCGCACGATCTTTAATCAGTTCAATGTGCGGCCACTGTCTGTAGGAAATCTGTTTGCAATCGTTCCTTATTAAAGACAAATGACAAGCTGTTTTCCAGGCATAAACCTTTGCCTTTCTTCTCTAGAATGCCAAGACAATTATTTGTGGCATTATTATTTTTTTCCCCTCACTTTCTTTCCTTTTCTCAAAGGGCTCTCCCACACACATGGAAACTCCTCATTTCCAATGCATTTACAGTGGCAGGAGTTAATAAATAGAGTGTTGCACTATTAAATAACAACAAGCTCAAACGTGGGGAGGAGAGGAGGGCCTCCCCACTGCTCAGTAATGCTTTGATTCAAACCAAAGCAAAGGAAGAACAGGCAGGGAAATGTGCAGTTTCAAAGCAGACCCATCTGTCGTTATCTTGCCCTGCGTTACAGCAAAGTGCATTGTGCATCCATAGAGTTTTTCAGGCCCCACGCATGGTGCAAGGTGCTGAGAAGAGAGCACTAGAGGTGACACGTTTAGCACCAAAACATGAGCAACAAAGAGAGAAATGCGGACCTTTCATTTTGTGAAGGGATTGTTCTGAGGCTGGCTTTAAATACTTCTGAGAAGTAGCAGAGTTGCTTGCCCCACTGACAAGGGCCTAAGCTAGATCTGTGTCACCAGTCAGTACCTCCTGTGGAGACCCTGAACACTCAGATCTGTTAATTCAGCTTCTAATTCAGCTTCCATTTGCTGCTCCTAGAGGATCCTCACACTGATTAGGAAATTCCTCCTGTTCACTATTCTCTATTCAAGCTCTTTGTGAAAATCTGCAAATCCAGAAAGTTAAATGCCAAAATGCTCCCTCTCAGTCCCAAAAAGCTATTGCAGGCAGAGGCAGCCATAGCCATCTCCTGCTACATTTTAAAGAAGGTTAAGAGATGTGTCTTGTTATGCCAGTGCTGATCAGCTGAGTCTCGGCTGTACCAAAGCTTTAGCACGCTTGCTCAAGAGGTCAACAGAAGGACTCTCACATCTCTGGTCTTCACACGCTTTCTGTCTCTGCCAGTCTCTGCAGCAGCTCTATCCCGCCTAAGGGGGTTGCTTTTAAAGTCCATGATTCCAAGGGAAATGATCTAGAAATCTGCAGAAGCTGGGAAACTCCAGCCTCTTGAAAGCTCAGGAGAGACCTGTTATGGCCAGCTCTGGTAGTGTCCTTTTGGGCATTGGTGGAATCTTCCCCGCAACAACTGTTGCAGAAGGGTCCATATGGAGATGCCATCCTTTGTGCTTCAGTCTTCTCATTATTTTTTCCTACGGAGCAGAATTTTCTAGACAACAGTAAAAGTGTCTTTGGTCCCATACTAGGGAACAGGCTACTGCCAGTCACTAAGACCTTCATGACAAGGAGCACAGGATGCCAGAGAAGGCATAAAGAGGATGCCGTATAAACGGCATTTCTTGTGGCTCTGAGTTAGAGTATTCACAATTATCAAATAAAGGCCAGATTATGGTCTTTCCATCTAGGAGGAGAAAAAAACCTCACAAAAGCTCCCTTTATAGGCACTGGCACAGTTAAAAGCAAATCTTTACCACCCAGTCCCAAATTATGCTGTTGGCACTACCCTGAGTTGCACTGGCCACTGTATAATTGGACAGAACGAGAGCTTTGCCCAGGAACAAACACTTGTTTTCTTAATTCCCATTCTTCTGCTCCGAGGATCTTCTTGGTGGGTGCTTAAGAGGCTATTGCTGGAGCTGAATAGAGCCATCAGCACCCGGCCCTGGAAGAAACAATCTAGGTAATCACACCTGGCTTTGCAGAGTAAAATTGAGATTGAAATGAAGCGTGATTGCATGAGTAATTGAGAAATGGGCAGACAGACTTTTGATAGGAGGTATTATTTTTCTCGTGTTTTAAATGTGGGATTGGATACATTATCTCAGTTGGATTATACTTATATCCTAAGAAGCTTGCATACATAATCACACTACAGCCACGACTGATTCATTCTAGCCCCAGCTATTTCTTTTTTCTGATTTTGGTATTCTTTTTGGTTTACTTTATTTGCCATCAAATGGTGCTCTGGAGACTATTTCATAACCTCTAGTGATCTCTCATGGTGTGGAGGTGCATACCTACAGAGACACACTCACAGCAACAGCAACCACTGACCTGCAAATTAGCACATAAGGGAAGACTATCCTGAGTGTAGCAGTCTCTAATTTAGTCTCTAGCAAAAGTGTCCAGGAGAAATGAGATTTTGGGGGGAGTACTACCAACATTACCTTAACTCTACAGAGAGATAACCTCTCTTAGGCATTTCAGTGGTTTAAGAGCTGAAACCTGCACATGGACCTCTGAGGGGCAAAAGGCTTGGGGAGTGCAAGAGGGGCAGGACTGATGTGAACCCACCTTCCATATATCCATGAGTACTACACATCAGCGAGACTTGGCCGAAAGGGAAAGTGAACGCATACCCCAGGACAAGCTGAAGAATGAGTGCTTCTGTAGACATTTCAGACAGGCTGCTGAAAGCATTCAGCAGCCATTTCTTGCCTGTGCAGTCTCTTTCCTACTCCCGATACGATACGTGCACACCCACCCACCCAGGGCAAGGAATGGAAATCAAAAAAACTGAAGTGGTGCGACAGGTCTGTAGCTGCAGGGTTAGTAGTTTTTCTTTGAACAGTGCTATATACAAGGGCTGAGATTAAAGACAGTTAGAGTAATTGCATCATTCACTTCTGCCTTCTTTTTAACTCTAGATGTTCATTTAAACATATAGAGAGAGAGTGCACACACAGGAAGACAAAAGCTTTTAACCTATAATATCCTGATAGCGAGAATTATCAACACCGCTCAGAAAAAATGATATGGAAATGCTACACCTGACAACACAGTCATGAGCTGTGAAAACAACCCTCAAATGATGGTACATGAATAATCAAGTAAAATAAAGCAGATGGATGGAGGTATAGACACACAGATAAATGGATAAACAAGGGTCTGTATCTCCAGATGCAGTTAGGCAATTAACTTTCAAAGAAACCAAAAGGAGTAATTCAAATTAATACCTTGGCGGATCTAAGTTTATATCAATATAAAGAACTATAGTGACATTTGGTATGAATTCCTCACCCTGTTAAAAATAATAAGGTCCAGGACTCAGAGCCATCATTTCGTTCATCATTCTAAGATGTGTATTTCCGTACTTGCTGGGCATTATAAGCTTTTCCAAAATTGATTGGCATTGACCATCTGGGCCAGATTTTCGAAGGAATTTTGCCTTCTTTGAGACAGGGAGCAGACTGCATGTCACAGTGCTCCTGGAGGGTATTGAGATGGTTTGAGAATCTGCCCACAAGTGACACGAGAGAAGCAGCTGGTTGCTCAGCACTTAGAAATGAGATTCTAAGACCTTGCAAAAACCTGGATCAGGCATTTGGAGGTGCATGCAATCAACATCATCTTTCGATTTGGGATTTTTTGCAAACGTAGCTGTCTCCACAGAGAAACACCTTCGCTTCATTAAGTTTTTGACATCAGTGCCTGTATGTCCTCCTCTCTGCCTGCCTGCCCAGCCACAGGCCTACTCTCTGATTACAGTGTAAGGGTCTTTTCTTGCAAGATCACCTTCTACTTTCATTTCTCATCTTCATCCCAGTGAAAACAATAGGGCTAGTTGCAGGAAAAGCAATGAACTAAGTGATTTCACCCATTTACAATTCAGGGAACCTACAGGTATCTTAGATGAAGCCCTAACCCCAAACGTGTTGGATTGTTTCTTTCCTCAAATTGCTGGTTTATAGATAAGGGGGAGAATTTACATACAGAAAGAAAGTAGGAGAAGGTTATTGGGGGTGGGAGGAAGAAAGGAAGGCAAGCTAGGCACAGAACAGGCCAGCTATTTTTCCTCTTTTATTTCAAAAATCCCTGCCAATATGCTGGCTGTGCCATCTGGCATCCGTGATAAATTTGACTATGTGTAATTGCAAGCTGAAGAGAATTTTAGAGAGGCTGAAAATTTCTCTGTCTAGGTTCTTATGTAGCTATTATCACTGTAATCGTTGAATACAGGAAAGCAAAATTTTCTTTTTTCATACTCTCCTGGAATGAAAAGCTCTTCAGTCACTTACTGTTTTTTTCTCTTTAGTTTGTTTCATTTGAACAGCAAAGCAAAGGTGATGTTAGTTCCCTCCCCATCCTCCATGAATATTTCATGTAATTTTAAAACTGTAATTTTAGAGAGACAGAGAACATAACATTAATCTATTTCTAAACAAATTCCCCACCATAGATTTGTAAATGAGGGAAGAATTTTAAACTTTGAATTTACATTTCAACTTTTCTCCATTTCTTTTGCTTCATGTTTTCTTTACACATTTCATTTTGAGCGATGAACTTCCATCAGTTTCACTCCTGTTTCCAACTATTTAAGCTACTTTCTGCTTTTTATGTATTATTTTTACATTTCTGGAATATGAGACCTTCTTTCATCAGTAAAGTAAAGCAGAAGCAGAGAACAAGTATTCAAAGGAGGCCTTGCCAAATCCTTTTCCATATGTATGGTTGCTGCTATTTTTTTCCTTCCTAGAATTTACATTTACCCAGACAAAAGAGAAAGACTTTATTAATCATTAGGTCAGGTGAAGGTGGCAGATGGGATACCGTTTAAGGATTTCTGCGCCCTGGAGAAGAGCTGGACCCCACAAGCTCTTGCACACTTTGCAGCTGCCTGGGGATGCTCTAATTTACCCTGTTGGGCCATGACCCCTATTGGATCATCCACCAGCCCTGTGCACTTAGAGCACGCTGCGTTCAGGTCATGTCTCTCCCCATCCCAACACACCTCTCTGCTTCGGAGTTAAGTGAATAGTGGTGAACATATTAGTTCTGCACCACCTGCCAGTCTCTGCCATGCCAGAAAAATTATCACTGAACCGGCTCTGGATGTTTTCCAGGTCTTATGAGCAAAAGGGCAGGACACCAGGGAGACTGTGGCATCCCAGGACACGACACACAGACAAACCAGGGCATGACGCTTTATGAGCAGCGAGAAAGCTTTTGCACTGTTCCACTGACCCCTTTCCCTTTGCAACTCCCTCCCCGAATTACAGAAGCATGGGGACGTGGGAGTGCTTCTGTGTCACACAATCCATTTGCTTCTTTCTGTACGTGGAACAAAACTAACTGTCATCTCGATCTTGTGAGTGCATTTGCTCCTGTGTTCCCACTGACCTTGGTGTAGTGTATGTGTCTGACACCTGGGCTGGGGTGTGGGCATGCACCGAGCAGCTGAAATGGGGAAAATTCAGCCAGAACATGCAGAGAGATACCCATGAGTGACATGATGAGCACGTGGGGCAGAAGCTGTGTGTAGACTGTCCAAATTAACAGTGGGAAAAAACCAAGTAAACATACATAGTGCAAACAATAAGATAGCCAGGGAGGAGGGACGCATTAGCAACAGGTCTATAACTGTCTGGCTGCAACTATGCCAGAAACGCTATGGCACCAGCAGATCCCAACCAGCCTCTCACCTCTGCCTGCCAAGTGCTCATCGGGTTGCACTTCAGCTTATTTGAGGGAAGGGAGCTGAGCTACTTTAAATAGTAGATCACTGCTAGCTTAATTTGTTTTGATTGAAGGTCATTAAGGAGTGACCACACCAGAAGCTCAGCCACAGCCGAAGGGCAGTGAGGACCAGGTGGCAGATGGTGGGGACACTTTCTTTTCCAGCCTTCACAGCTGGTGGCAGAAGAAGATCTGTGTCCACAACATCAGTCCCAACCGCCCAGAGAGGTGGTTCAGATTCAGGGATGCATTTACTCAGATCCTTCCCTTAATATCTTGATGGGTCAACCCTTCTCTGCTTTCTCAATGTTACCATGCAGAGAAAAAAACAACAAACATCTTGCAATGAAATAATTTGTGCGTTGAAGAGAGAAAAAACCTGAGAAGGAGGGAGGACTGTATTTTCCAGGGAAGCAAAGGCTGTGTTGTGAGCCCTGGAGAAGGTGAAGGAGCCATGAAGCCCAGTCGGGTGTGCCAGGCAGGACGCCAGCAACCATCAGCCTGGAGTTAATGAAGTAACAGCTGTGCATGTGCACACACCTCTTTGGACTCTGATCCTGGTGCTGCAACCGACGGTGCCCAACAGCAGGGCTGGGTAACGCGAAAGCGGCTGCTGCGTTCAGCTGTGAGCACCAGCCTCTTCCAAAGGTCCAAAGAAAAAGGTGTGATAATTGTGCAGAGCCAACCACAAACTAACACGTGAGGTCCACAGCTCTCCCTGGCTGCTCGTGCAAAGGCCGGTGGACACGGGCAATGCAGGAAGCACCCGGGTCCGTAGCTCCACTTGTGAAGGCACGACTTTTAAGTGCAAGCATAGCCCCTGCTCCTGAACTCCCATAGCAAACCCTTAGCCTTGGGGAACACGCTACGAAATCATCACGCAACCTCTGTGGGGAAAAGTCGGCACCTAGTTCAAACAATGTCACTGTCTCACGGCTGATAAAACAGACACAGAAGTCAGGTTTAACAGCCTCCTTTCTCAGAAGTTCCCAACCATCAAATTTCAAGGGTTGCTCCTTTGATCTCAGAAGCACTAGAAAGATGTTTTTCTTTTTTCCTTCCTTTTCCTTTTTTATTTTAATTTCACTAGCATGCCATGGCACAATACCTAACCCTGCGTAGCTCAGGAGACTACTCTGAGCTACTCTGGATTGTTTTTGTTTCTAGCTAGTCTCTAATTATTCTGGTCTTGCAGAAGGGGGAAGGGAAAGGGAGGATGGGAACGTTGTCAGTTTGAGCATCTTACTAAGTGAAAATGAGAAAGCTGAGAGGAAAAAATAAATTCGTACAGTTTGTAATTGTTTATGTTCTTCAATCACTCAGGAAATAAATTGCTGTAGAAAAAAAAATAAAGGGTCTTTGAACATGCAAAGCAGAAGAGAGCCAATAAAGGCACTGCATCTCTTTGAAAAGCAGCCCCTTTTCCTCATCCCATTTCCACTCCTTCTCATTAGTTCAGATAACTCTCGTAATGCTAATTCATTAGGCTCTTCCAGGATTATTTCCCTTCAAACAGCTGCTGAGAAAATAGAAATAATCTCCTTGTCGCTGATTGAGCCCATGATTGCGACTGCCAACAATATGTCTCCTGCCGGCACCATGGGGAGGTGCCAGGTCTCAGCCCCGGGTGGCTGTTTGATGTTCAGGAGAACAGAGGGAATGAGGGCAGGAAACCTGATTTGGGCTGAGTTTTATGGCTTGCATTTATTTCATATATAATTGGTAGCTGTGATTTAAGGGGGAATCCATCTTTGACTGAAAGCAAAGAACAGTCTTTCCGAACAGTACTGGGAATGGTTTCTTAGAGGGGGAGGTTTAAATGGATCCTTGACTCTGTGTGTGTGTGTGTGTGTGTGTGTGTGTGTGTGTGTGTGTCCCTGTGTCCCTTCTTTTTCCCTCTTTCACCAGCATCTCACAGCTGCAACAACTGTGGGTATCATTTTGCTACCTGGGAGATGGCTGTTTCCCAGAGGAGAATGTCCCTCTCTGTCCCTCTTGCCCTGGGAGGCTTTGGTCCCAGGTAGGCAGCTCATCTGCAGTCAGGGTGAGGTGTTTTGCATCCACCTTCAGACTGAGGACCTCGGTTAATGCAAATAAGGAGAAGACAGAGGAGTAAAAATGCCACTTTTTCAGCCTTTTTCTTTCTCTGCTTTCCAAGACCTGAAAGCAGAATCAAAAAGCCTTTCCTGTAACCCAGCATACAGCAGCAAGGGTGATCTGGGCTGCAGTGGATTCTTCACCTCATATGGCTGCAGCACATTTTGTGGGCAGAAAAGGGGTAGAGAATACCCTAAAGCAACTTCATGTTCTTGCAGTCTGTCCTTGGTCTGTACAGAAAGCCCTCCATCATAGAAGCAACAGAGAAGAAATGAGGTGACACATTATGTAGGTCTTTTTTTTAATTCAATGGGATATGGACTATGATGTGACTTATGGGATCCAGCCATGGTTTTCCTTAGCCTTAATGACCAGCTCTCAGTCAGGTTCTGCAAGCCTCAGTTTCCCCATCTGCGAAAAAAAAGCAGAGAAGAATACACAATGCTGTGCATTAGCAGCAGTACAGATAAGGTCCTTTTAACATGTGAGGTGGTGCGTAAGATCCTGCGTGCTCACGAATTTCCTATTACATCTGCTGGGTCCTCCACCGCAGAGCGTAGCCCCCAGAGTCTGCTGCGTGCAGCAGCCCAGGAACCACACGGCGTTGCTCAGGGCTGGGTAACACAGACAGCTCAGGACAAGGGAATACAGTCCTTGATCTTGGAGAGGGTGGCAATCATTTCTCTGCAACCATTTTTCACTTTTCCACCCTGTCTTCTTGCGTTCTTCATGATGAGATCATCCGATACCAAGCATCATGTAAAGATCTTATGGCTGTGTAAATGCCAAGAGCTTTTTATTCCACACTTGCCAGCCCTTCACAGGTTTTCTGGTGCATCAGTGCGTTTTGCGAAGCTGTTTCCAGCTCTTTTTCTGGCTGTTGCAGAACACAAGACAAATTATCAAGGATTCAAAATAGCACAAAAGGTGTCACTTGATATTCATTAGTCAGCCAGATATTTCATTATGATCCCACATATCTTCTACCTATTTAAGGAAGCAGAAACACACACATTCATATTCACAAGCTTTTTCAGATGCATACCAAATAACCCAATGACCAGAGGATCCTGGCACTTGAATATCTTCCTTCCTTCCTTCCTTCCGCCCCGACGTTCATTCATCCCCCATCTCCCCAAAAAAGATATAAATAGCCCAACATGTGAGCTGCAATTTGATGTGAAGTTTCCAGCAGCTATGGGGATGTGCAGAAGGCAGCCGGGTAGCCTAGCAACAGGGTGCAGCTATTTGAGGCTGGTCCAGACAAAAAACAGAGAAGGACTGATTTTCCTTGGCATGGGGGCAGTAGCGGGATGGGGGCAAGTTCTCCCTCCATGCCCAAAAAGCAGGCTGTGCCCTGGGTTGTGGTTGCATTTATACCTCTGTGCTGCCGTCGCTTGTTCTATGGGACAGTGGGACTTGCAGTTTATCCGCATGAATGTCAGGGTGCTGATGTCCCACTTGCATTAGTGGGGTGGAATGTAAGACCTGAAAGGGTTAGGACTGGGCAGGAGAGAGTTATGCCTAAAGAAAAATGCCTGTATTGTGAGAGAATCTTATAATGGCCCCTATATGCTCTGTGTTAGCAGGGGAGTTCATCTCTAATCACAGCCCTCACACACACAGAGCAAAGATTCACACGATGACTAGAGGGAATTTTCTGCAATTTATGGTCTCAGCCTGCACCCTCACAGCCCATGCTGGAAGCTTCAGCGGTGCTTCTTCAAGCCCTTGCATCGCATCCTGACAGGGCTGCCCTTTCAAACTGACTGCAGGGCAACTATTCAGTGCCCCTTAAATCATACCTGGCCCTTCTTTCAAATGATCGGCTCTTCAAGCCTGCAACAGAGGTAGCATTACCCACTACCTCAGCCTGGGCAACAGATGAAGGCTGGAGCTTTTCCTCTGACCCTGGCTGGTGGTTGACCTTGAGTCAGCTGTTTGATCTCCCCAGGTTTCGGTTTTGCCGTTTGTGAAGGAAGAACAACGATATTTACCTCCCTTCATGAGGCATTCTGTGAGCTAGACATGAAAAAAACACCTATAAAAATGCAAAGCATGACTATGATTTATTTAACAGCTTTTCCACCCCAGTCCTCAGCCCCTTCATTACCAAGATTGACAACTGTGCCGAATGCAGAAGCAGACAACATGTGGGTTTCCTGAAACGAGCCTGAGCTCCCCCTTGCAGGGAGCGCGCAGGCTGGCTCCCAGGCAGCAGGAAAGGAGGTTTGGCACGTTAGCAAAGGGATGCCCCGGTTTAAATGAGGCACCTTTGTCCCAGGGTGCAATTCTGCATGGGCAGGGGCTGGAATTAACCGGCAGTGCTGGCACAGCTCATCCCTTGCGACTGAGAGGCACAACCTAGCACAAACCACAACCCAAATCTGCTGCAGGAGGGAGGGAGGGACGAGGAGAGAGCAGCAGCGTGAGAGCGGGACAAAGCACAGGATTTCAAACCAAGGAGAGGGGTCCCTTTTCTAGACAGATTGGGCAATTTATCATTTTTGCTGTCAATTAAAATATCTTGCTGAAGGGAAGACTTTACTGTCAGGATCAATAAGAGGCCTTCTTCCCTTTCCTTACTGTGACCAGTTTTACTCTCATCTAAACGCAAATCTGTTACCAGCCCCCAAGTGAAAGTCTTGAATAAAAGGGGAAAGAGAAGTCCATGGACAACGTACAGGTGACTGACTCCCTAATGCCAACACTATTAATAACACCCCACATCAGCCAGTGTACTTTGGAGCTGAATCCTAGTGAACAGGATGAGAGGTCTTTTAAATGATCTATATACTCCTCACCAGGGACTCCCTTGCATTGATCTGTAAAGATGGGCATTTCATTTCCATAATTTGTCTCGGATAGGTTTCTCTCCGAGTTCTCTAGATGTGTTTGCAGTGAGCTCTCATCAGTATTTCAAAATGCTTTTCAGCCCAGACAGGAGAATTTGTAAAAGGCTTATATGTGTGTGCATGTCTTTTGTGAGTGGCTTTAGCCAAAATCTTTCAATGCAGGATGCTATTTTAAAGGTAAGCGTTAAATTACATCAGGATAAATTCTTTTTCTTCACTTTACTACTAATACAGAAGACCAGGCTGTCATGAACACATGACGTTCCCCAAGAAAGGGGATACCACTGAGTGACATGTTGTCCGTCCATTCCCACGAAGACCTCAGCACTCATGTTCACATCTCTCTTCTCCCCTTCCTCCCTAACTCCTCTCTGCTACTGTTGAATAAAACGGATGCAGTGCTCCACGCAAATGGCCAGTCCCGTGTCCTCCTCTTGAGACCAGCCCTGACTCTTTCTGAAAAAGCAAACTCACCTCTTCTGACCTGTGGAATGGCTTCACATATTTCATAAGAAAAGCCCAAAAAGCACTGAGGCAGACAACTCTGCAGTCTGTTTCACCCTGATTTAACATCAGATTTTAGGTCTGAAATGTCATCAAGTTAAGCATATAATGATAAAACTAGGTCCCAAGGCAGCAAAGCACTTAAGCGTGCACTTTAAGTATATGAGTAATCTCACTGACTGTGTACAGAAATACAGTTTTGGTGGGAAACATCATCATGTTCTTTGCCAGACCAGGGAGTTAGTAGCCCAAAATGTTAGTGTTTAAACAAATCAGGAAAATGCATGCATAAATCATCACATTTAAGCCTTTATTGGGGAAATTATTCAAGTACAGACACAATTGCAGCAACTGTATGAGCACTTTGCTTCTGCCAATGGGTCTGAACGTTGCTCTCAAAATCCAGGTGTTTTACTCTTTATACTAACATCAACACACCGATGTCCAAAGTGATGTCCTCTACACATCCCTTGTACTTGCTGGCCATTCAATTCTGCTGCAGCAGATCCTGAAGACTTAAGGAAAACTGCAGTTTCATTCCCAGGGGACAGAGACCGAAATGCATTTCAGTAGTTTGCCTTTTCCATATTTATTGCTTCCACAGTCTGTCTGGCAAGTCTCTGCTAGGCTGGTGTTGCAGTTTGGTTAAGTTAGTGAAGGTTTGGAGGCTCTCTGCCTCATCCTCCTCACAAAAAGGAGACCAGAGTTGCCTGAAGAATCTCATTCAGCAGACTGGATGGCACGTGGGGGGGGTTCCTGATCCTCTCTACATCAGCGGTGTCACCTGGAGCTGGCAGAAACCCCACTGGCTTCTTCATCACAGCGCCTTTGCTGTCGCACAGAAGAGCTGCGCTGTGTTTCAATCCTACCTCACCTACAGCATCCCCACGCCCCACGGAGGACCCTGCTCTTGTCCTCATCTCACCCACAAGCAACGCTAATGCGCAAAGAGTTAACCTGGAGCGTTTTAACATCCCCACTCCCGACCTCCATCATGCCAGATTTGCTCTCTGGCTTTGTTTCCTAAGCCCCTGTTTAGCAGCATTGCATCTCCCTCCTTCAGTCACAGCCCTTCAGTCACTCGCCTGATAAAGCTGCCCCGAGCCCCATCGTCCGCTCGGTTCTCTGACACACAGATTAGCCAACAGCTACAAATAAAGGCACCGGCTTTGCTTTTCTGGAAGGGATTAGTGTGCTTCCAGAAGAATATCAAATCCACAAGCCGCTCCCTTTGTTCTGCTCCACTTCATACACATGTGTTTTTGTAGAGCCTTATAAAAAAGAAATGAAAAAAAAATGCAGGGGCTGAGAGGGAAGGGGGGAGAGGGGGAGGAAAAGAGACAGATTGCTTCGCTATTGCCTGGCATTATCTCTCCTCGACTTTATCGGGGGTGGAGAGGAGGCAGCAGTGTCAAAGCAACAGTGGATTCTCTGGATGGTGCAGCCGCTCGCTACTCCGCGAGTCAGATGTTAATAATTATTTAGCAGTTGAGTGTGCAGAGAGAGAGGGGGAAAAAATTGAATTTACATGCATCACTACAGTGGCCTTTAAAAGTCTTAGCATGAAAAATGCATGACTGCCCATGCATTATTTATTCAGCAATGAATAGAATTTCCCAAAGATCAGACTTGCAGGTCAAGACTGACAAATTTGGCAGAATTAAGCATCGTGTCTATCAGCCCAATAGCAGATATGAAGGGGAACGGTGCTTCAAAATGTAAGGCATTGCTGCTTTGTTGCATAAATCTGGCTGTAGAAGGACGTGCAGGGGTTTACCCCGACCAGTGCTCCCTTGCCAGCCTGTGTTTAGCAGAAGAGAGTCTTGTTTTTCCATTCACCGTGGATTCAGATTGGGTTCATTCCCTCTTTCCACAATGAAAAGCCTTTTAACGCTGAGTATCTGTGGCAGAATCTAGTCGTTTTGATCCACAAAGCACCATTTATTTCACGTTTTCTTGTGTTTATTCTGTCATCAGCAAGGCAGCTTGAGTACAACCTTGAGGCTCTCAACTGACAAATGCCCCAAAATTCTCTCCGTCTCTCTCTTTTTGCCTTTGCAATTGTAATTCTTGTTTGAAAATAATTTTGTGCAGTCTCTAGTCCAGCTGCCTCCAGAATACCAATGAAGTACATCTGAGACAGCAACTCTGTTTTCGCTAGCTGGTCTGATCCAGTATTAGGCAGTATGCAGACCCTACAAAATGCGTGTTCCCCTCACTATACACACAGACGTGCGTTCATCGCTCCCGGCACTCCAGTACCCCTACAGACCAAACTTCTAAGCAAAATCGTTGCTTCCTGACAGTGCATCCCGGCGGCAGGGGAAGAGCTGGACCGTGTAGCGTGGGGAAAGCTCTGCACGCAGAGCACCCAGCTCCAAGTTCCAGCCCAGTATTACCAAACCTCGTTAGCTAATGAATGGGGGAACATCTGGTCACTCTGTGGGCTCTCATTCTGGAAAGATAAATCAGAAATACTTGGAGTTCTCTCCCTGTCATGACTAGAAAGCCATGAAGACAGGCACGCATCAGTTTTTTGCACAGCTTAGAAGCTTATTAAAAAGGAGCACGTTTAACTTGTGCGCAGGTCTCCTTCCAGAGGCATTTGTTAACCCATTTGCCTTTCAGCTCTGCTGGGGTGGCACTTGACATAGGAGAGGTCAGCTACAGACTCTGAAGTCTTAATAAATACCTACCCATTTCTTAGTGATGGGACGAACAGATCGGTATTCACTGATTTTTCTTGCATGTCTTGAGGTTTGAGCGGGAAGAAGTGCCTCTCTGTTACAGCTGCTCCAGGGAGTCTGTCCCAGTGGGACCCTGTTGAACAGGGTAGACAGATCCAGGCCACCCCAGCAGGACGCGGGGGCATGAAGAGGAAGAGGTGTGTAGAAAGGGATGAGCTGGACGGAAATTGTCACAATTTCCATGGCAAGAGATATGAAGCAGGGGAGACGAGCAAAAAAAAGGTGGGTGGGGAGTGAAACGGAGACAATGCAATATGGGGGAAGGAGAAGCAAACGGTGCAAAGCGCTACCAAGTACAGGCTGGAAGAGTGCAGCCGAGACCTTTCTTGCTTTGGCTCACTCCCATCACCTGTAAGCTTTTCCGACTCTGCACATACTTTCATCTGTGGAAGGATGGGAAATGCTGCTTGGAGCAAATTGACACTGCTGCCCTGCAGGCTCTCTGTCTCCCATGGGGACAGAAGGGGGGCAGATATGTCACGGGAAGGAACAGCAAACACCTTGTGTCCCACCGCCGTGCCCCCTTCTTTGTGCAGAGGGGTCCATATCATAAGCCCTAGTTCTGCACTCAGAAAGGAAGTGAAAAATAGTATGAGACAGGTGCAAACCCTGCACACACTAAGAAAACTGTAGGGTGTATCAGCTTGGTACGCTGCTGTTCCTATAAAATGTCAGTAAGATTTTCCCCACCACCATAACCCTCACAAGTGCCATAAGTGCATAATACACATCCTACAAGTACAGAAGCATCTCAGGAGCAATCTACTCCGGAGCTGGCTTGAAAATTGCTGTTTGCTGTAATGGTACCCAAGGGAGCACTGCTCTCTAATATTTGTTTAAAGCAGACTGGTAAAAGTAAAGTAATGCCCTTACTCACTTTCTGAATGCAGGCTGTTCCCCACAACATTGGGCAAAATTGAATTGCTGGAAGAATAGTAACAAATTGCTCTGCTCTGAAGTGAGGAATCCTAATCCAATCAAAACATAGAGGTAGAGGGCTGAAGCCTATGTAGGCGGCAAATAATATCTGCAGTTGGCCTTTGGTATGATGCTTATAGCAAGGCTGCCTGCCTAAACATGAGCTGGGGTTTGGATTGTTTTGTTGCCTGGTTAGGATTTTGTTTGGGTTTTTGTTTTGGGTTTTTTGTTTAATAGATACACGGTCTTATGAGAACCTTAGAAAAGGGAGAAAGCACCTGCAGTGGCAGAGTGTGACTTTGCCTCTTGCCAAAGCCAAAATGAGCAGAGGCACTTTTGGAGTCTCAAGCTCTAAATGCCTTTAGGAAACAATCCAGTGGGAAAGCGCTGTCAAGGTGATATCACTTGACATGCACGGGCTTCTGTAACGAAGCCAGTGGGAGAAGGAGGAATACAAGACTGCCTGAGAAAAGCTAGAGGCACTGAGTGTCTGCCTGCCTCATACACGGCCTTGTGTTTCTACACGGGGCAGGCTTAGTAAGTGGATGAGGTGATGGGAGACCATTCACACCTGCCAGTTAAGCGTTAGGGGAGCCTGGGCAGCCCCTACTGCCCTTCACCCATCTCCCAGCTGCTTTCAGAAAATAATAATCCCTCTGTGCCTAAAATATCTCCTTTCACGCTGAGGCTGCTGCTTTTCATTGTCTATGTTCTGCTCCATAATAGTCAGTCCCATGAAGGTGACATGGCTCATATGTAGAAGCAGTTTTTTCCTTTCCATGGAAGTTGCTTAGTGTGAGACTCTCCCTTTGTACAGCTGCACACCTAGACTGTCTCACTGAGGCCCGATCATGTCTACCCTCGCTGATATGAAGTGGTGCCTTTTCATACAGGGTTCCTCAGTAGCATTCCAGCCCCGCTCTGCCTTGATAACGGCAGCAAAACTCAGCCCTGGAAGTCACCCATGCAAGGCAGTAACCGTGTGTGAATCTTAGCATTAATGTTTGTGAAGTGCTTTGAGATCCCAGCAGGAAAATTGCCTTACAGTGAAATATTAAACTACACAGATCCCTACAACCTTGCAGGCAATCACCAAGTGACCTGAGAGGCTTTTTGTTCTTCCCCAGCCTCTTAGTTTCTCTGTACAAACTATGGTTCACTAGGTACAAGATCATCTGCAGTTCAGTTGTAAGGAATATCTTCATACCACTTCCAGGCAGGAAGAGGGGGCAGATAATAGAATGTAATGCAGAATCTTTTATTGCTCGAGTCATATTTATCATTAATTCAGCTACCATTTACAGATACAAAGAGAGAACTAAAGTGACCGTCCTTAAAAAGTATATTGGTTGAAATAATTCTAGGCATTGTTATTCCTATTGCACACTGTCGTGTTCATTGTTATCAGAATGGCTCTGTGAAATTGCTGTGGATGTACGAGGCTATTTTCATAATTCACTTTTGACACACATTCTGGGCTGCTGCTTTTACAGTGGACTTTTGCTTCTTGCCTTTAATCATTTGGGTTGTATATTACTTTTTCTGCATTCTCATCACAACAAGCAATCATCCCAGAACAGGTATATATCTCTCCTGAATTCAGTACTTCTGCACATTCCAGGCAGGTGTGGACTCATGAATTCTCAGTGTGCCTCAATTTATCCTTACAGACTGCAGCCATTTCAGAAACATTCAGTGTTGCACCCAGAGCTTACCCGGGGTTCTTTCAGAGTTGCATTTTATTAGGTTATATTTGATCACAAAATCCTGAAAACCAACTTTTTTTGGAAAGGTTTCTTACAACACTTTGTAATTACTCTAGTAACTTTCATATGAAGATCTCAAAGTGTACATTACCAAATGAGGTTTGTGACAGTCCTTGGAGATATATAAGTATTGTTATTCCCATTTGGGTAGGGAATTTAGTTAACGAGGAGGAAAGGTGACGTATCTAAGGTTGTGCTGGAACTACGTTAGAGAGAATATGATAATGTGAAATCAAATATAGCTCTGAACTCCTAAATCTCACTTCATTAATTTAAACTCTGAATGATGCATCCTTCTTATCCAGAGGGCTGTACACTGATGTACTTCCACTGGAGCTTTTTTCTGAGGATCAAAGGGGTTATAAGCCTTCATGTTGAGTTTGGTCAGAGTTCTACGTCTTGGCTACTCAATGGCTAGAAATTCAGAAATGTGTTTTCTTTATTTGAAAGTGTAATTTCTAATGGAAAGAAAACTTAGGGATATCAAAAATGTTTCTTTCACCCATTTAGTGAGAGGGGTATGTTGTGTCTCTGCTGCCCTGGAGATCTCTGGCGATGGAAAGCTGGGGCTACCTGCACAGGCGGCCTTTTGAACTCTGAGATAGCTGAGAGCTTGTTTATGTCCCTGTAACCAGAGTGAATTAGTGGACTTTAATTTCAGAGCTATTCCTTTTGTGTCCTCCTCTTACTAACCTTTAATTATGCCTTCATGCTCACTCTCACAGGCTCTGTAATTGACCACAAATTTAGTTGTGTGGCCCAAATCGAAGGCAAAGGCACATAAGTGTATTAAGGTCAATTATCTTGTGCTACAGTTCTCCTGCAAAGTGAGCTGCTTCTGGTAAACCGTATTATTAAACAGGCGGTTATTCAATCCTAAAGTTGCTTTAGTTGTGCTTTTTCCTCAAAGTAACACCAACAGGTCATCGGCATCACAGAGGATTGCAGTGTTGGGGACAATGCGGCAGTCAAATCTCATTGCATGCCTGTGATCAGGGTTTGAAATTCATTAAAAAGGAATAGTTGATGGTGGACTACGGTTTTATCTGCTTTACCAGTTCTTCTGGAGGGTCTAACATCTGAACCTATCAAAGTTTTGCAATATTAATTAAGTCATCTAATAGCCAGTCGAATTAGTATGCATTTCACAAATGAAAATGGAGCCCTCAAAGTTCAGTTGGTCTAAAGCCAGTCTGAACATCAGTGGCAAAGGATCATAAAAGCTAGAGAGGGAAAAAGCCTGTGAGAACGCCTCTTTTAATGCAGGATTATTCTTAAAGAATAATAGGCTGAACTGTATGCAGTAGAGGTTTTAAAATCCCATTTAAAAAAAATAAATTGAAAGTGTTAGGGTGATTTTTGTATGGTGCTAAATGGGAAATCAATCTGTACCCTTGTTTTATATCTAAAAAAAATGCCATAGAAGTAAAAACATCTGTATTAACGTGGGGAACTGTGTCAGGTAGAGTAATTAGGGAGCTTCTTGATCTGTGAAAGACGAATTCTACCTTCTATATAGCAGTACAGATTTCAACAGCTAACCGGGGATTTCTGAATTGCACGGTGTTTTCACAGATGAATTTCCCAAGGAACAGCCAAACTGAAATAGATCCTTGTATTGAACAAAACAAACAAACAAACAAACAAACAAAGACAAAATCCCCAGAGCTGATGTTTCTCATCCCCAATAAGCCACAATCAATGAGGAAGTTGTGTTCATGCCTGACTTTGGGTGAATGGTCAGGTACGTACTGGAGCCAGGCAGGCGATGGTGTTGCTAGCTGAATTGGGATCAATTACTGGTTTGCACTGGTGGTGATGATGATGATGAAGATATTCTTCATCTCTGCGGTCTTTTCAGATAGGTACCTGTTGTTGGAGTTAACAGATGCTTCTGCTGTTTGTTAAGAGCTATTGCTGTGTGTGGCCAAGCAGCGTTGTTTATGTATCAGCTACAAGCACCTGCAAGGTACACCTGCATTTGCCATTGCACACCATTTTGCTGTGCTATGAAGTACCACTCAGATTATTTTTTTAAATAACCATCACACATATGGAAAAAAAAAATGCACATGGAAAACATTGCTGTTTTCGTTTACGCAGCCTAATGCAGTCACTTTTAAGAGAGAGATAAGGAAATTGTACCACTGTGTCAAAACTGAACTTGGTAGCAGAATCAGAAAATAATCGGAGTTTAAGAGAGAAATGCTTCAAATTCCAGGAATAAAGGGCACCTTATTACGAGCTGAAGGTCTATGAATAACCCATTATCTGGAATCTGCAGAGGACTCAATAGGAAAGCCATTGTTGTGTTTCCTTTATACTTGCTGGAATTCAATTTCATTTTGTATTCTTCTTCGATGTTAAAATATTGATGTTTACATCACTACCACACCTAGATGCCAAAACTGGTAATGGGAAGACAGTAGACTGCAGCTGACATGAAAATTAGGAGAAAAATAAGTTCTCTTCTAAGAGATTTATGGCTCCCAGTGGTTTTGTGGTGTGTGGTGGCTTGTACTGCTTCGGAAAGGAATCTTGTGTTTTTGCAGCTCAGGATGGGAATCAGTTTAGGATTTTAGACCTTGACTGAAGTAGCCTTGCACTTTCTTTTTAATTTCCTTACAGTCAATGGTTTTGGTCAGGATAATCCTTGAGTCTACAGTGCTAGAAAGTGTCATCTTTCTGTCAGACCTGGAATAATTCAATTTCTGTGTGACACGCATCAAACCTCTCAGCCTGCCAGCCGCTGCCAGGAGGCTGAGCCGCGCCGCAGGCAGGATATGGCCCCTCATTACTGAAGTTCACCCCAGGCACATCACAGTGCTCTGAGCCTGGACTCGGGTGCAGGGGGCTCTGCCACGCAAGAAGGAGACAGCCCCCAAGGACCCACAGTCAGCGGGGCACACACGGCACCCGGGTCAACACTTCCTAACCCTAAACCTGAACAACTATGAAGAAACAGAGCATATCAGTTCATCTCATCTTGATTCAAAGCCAGGATTTCCAGGCTCTCTTGGTCACTTGTTCCAATGGTTAAGTGCCCTTGCTGTTAAAAAAATAAATTTTCATCACTTTATTTCTAATTTAATCTTTGCTGAATTCAATTTCCAGCAATTTAATGCTTTTGTCTGTTAGAATAAAGAACCCTCTTGTATCAAATGTTCTCCCTATGTAGGTACTCACAAACTGTGATTGAATTGTCTCTTAATCTTCTTTCAATAAGCTTAATTGAACATCATAATATCAGTTGAATCTCCCAAAAAGGGCCACCTCTTGATAACTGATTTTGCAAAGAATCTTAAAGCCACAGGAACAAACAAAGTGTCCCAGTTCCTCCCTCCTCTTTTTTTCTTCTGGCCTCTATTAAATAAAAACAAAATACGTAGCAAGGAATCTGTCTTCTGCCTGCTTAGTTGAAGCTCATTTCCAAGGCAGGTTGATGATACGACAAATCAAAATATTAAAAATCCTCCATGGTGCCAAGGTGCTCTTGGCACTGAATTCAAAATGAATCTGAATAATGAAAGAAATGGAATAAATTCTGAGATATGTGGATAGGAGATATCCTCCAAGATATCTTGGTTGAGCTATTAAATGGTAACTGGTTATCTATTATCACTTTCACAAATTATAATTGCTTTTCCCTCTTTATGGCTCTTTTAAGAGATTGCTATTTCTCTTCCCCAGCGGCAGGCGAGCTCCCTGCCAGGTGCTCCCTCTCCTTGCCCCAGCCAATGCTGCTGGTGGGCCCGTGGACAGGACGGAGCATCTTCCCCGGGGGCGAGAGCTCCTCCGAAACCTCGAGGAGGAATCCATGGAGAGGTTCCCATGCTACCTGTCTCCCCTGGCTGCTCACCCCGTCCCCTCCCCAGCACCTCCCCACCTCTGCCCGGGATTCCCTGGGCCAGGGACCATTCCCCTGACTGTGTTGTCCGAGCGGTGTCGGCAGTCTCCATCAAACGCAGGGGCCAGGAATAGAGCAGGAATTACTGTGTAATTCTGAGCTTTGCGATGTGACGGGAGCTAACGCCTGGTATTTTATGTTCCATTTCCTCACACGGAGTCAAGGACTAGGAGGTGCTTTTTCTTCTTTTCCCCTGTGAGATCTTTGCAAAAGTCTCTCTTTTTTCTGTTCGCACTGCAAGCAACACCAAGCCATCAAACACAAGGTGTTCCTGCCTCGGTGTAATCCTAGGTTAAACGCACAATGTGATCTAAGCGTATGTAAACAGCTGGCCCTCCTGGTGCAGCAAGAGAGCTTCTGTTCCCAAGACAGCTAACAAAGCTCAGCATACTACAGTTTCCAAAATCATCTAAAACTTGTCAGACGTTTTATTGACACCTTAGAAATAGGGACATCTACCCAGCAGCCTGCTGACCCGTTCCACTGATAATCAATCCTGCATCGCGCTGCTTAAAACACTGGCAAGAATCAACACTACAGGAGAGTCCCCAGCCCAGCTGGAGGGCTCTGAGCTCACCGTGCATGAATATGGCTGGTGCAGGCATCTTTCTCTCTTGATAGAAGAATTTTTAACTTTTTTCTTTATCTTAAATTTTAAAAACTATAATCACAGCCTAGTGCTGAGACATTTCAATTAAGAAATTGGGGGTGTCCCTCCACAGCTGCCTTGTGCAGTCGTCAGCAATGCGGTGAAGCACTGCCAGTGAAAAACAAATGAGAAACATAGAAAATGAGCAATGGGGAGCTGAAGTTTGGATGTCAACTTTGCTTTGCCGTTTCTTCCACTGCCTTTGTCAGTCATTTTGGCAAGGTGTCAAAAGCTACGGCGTTAGTCTATATGCGGAGTCGCACCCCCTCTTACACGTGTATGTCTGATCTGAACACGTTCTCTGAGAATCTGCTTCCCTGCGAATCTCTGCACATACATCCTCCTGCTTCAGCCATGGGTAGGATCAGAAATAGTATCTGTGTGACAGCTCTGAACAGATGGAAAATACTCGTGTCAATGTCTCAATTATTAAGCGTCTGTGTATTCCCAGTGATTGCTGCCATGCTCTAAAGAGCTAAATACATGCACTAAGCCTTTCGCCTAGACTTCCAGGTGTCGCTGGGTTTTGAGTTCTTAGTTCTACAGAGCATTAGAGTAGCCGATCCATTGTAGTTATTGGTATTTTCTCTTTGACATCTTAACTCCTTCCTAAATCTCTAACATAAATGCATCCCCAAACAAACGTCTCTTGCTCTTCTACTGCCATTTTTATGTACTACCAGAGGGCATGCTGCGGGCCATCACCAAAACAAAACATTAATTGCAAGTAGATGTTTTCAATGCAAAAGCCTCGATGGAAAAAAAAGGTACTTTGGTTACCAGTGGGAGTCCGTGGAACTGCAAGTCTCTGGGTCTTACATCTGTGTAGCCCCAGGTGGCTTTGAGGGGAGGCTTCACAGTTGTGCACATACACACACAGAGCAGGGAACATAATCCTATAATCTGGTTAGATTTGGTGCTTACTTGCCAAGGAATTGCCCGCATTACAGCAGTTGCTAAGTCAATGAAACTCTATAGCCTTTGGTGCATATGCATGAGAAACCCAGAGGATGTCAGTGAAACTCCTCTTCTTCAGTTTGATGTTAGGCATGTGCTTAACTGGGCCTTACATTGGAAAAACATCCGTAAACATTCAAAAAATCAAAGATGCGTTGCTCTGAATAGCTTAAGAATATTTAGAATAAGTTTCAGGAACATATGGTCACTGCACATTGGTTTCTTTTTTCTTGCTAATATGTTCCTTGTTGCCCATTCATTTTATAATTAACAAACCCAGTGGGATAAATCATTGTTTCCAGCAGCTTAGTGTATAGTTCCCGGGACAATGGCCTGGAAACTCAGTACACTACTGTTTATCAGCTATTTCCCACACTCTGGCAGACAAATAAAGATCCCTGGAAAGTGTTGCTGTTGGTGTTCAGTAAAGTTGTTGCCCACTTCTTGGTGTGCTATAAACTCAGAATTACCCATGCTGTGCCTCGCCAGGCTGTTGGACCTGGCAGGAAACTGTTGTGGCTCCGCTCTTCAGCCACATCTATGGGGATATTGATTATTTATACCCCAGCTGCCTTAAAACTAAAGCAGTTGAGAAAGCGAGAGAGAAAAGCAGCATTCCCAGGAAAATGGCTGAAGCGGGTCCAGCTTGTGGCTCTTTCACACTGTGAGTCTCCTTCAGGAAACAAGTATTTGAATCTGTTATTCTTAAGGGAAGCATTAATCACAAGCTTAACTCTAAACAAGCTTAAATGGTTTGCTGGATTTTCTAGCTGAGGGGGAAAAGAAGGTGGGAGGAAAGAAAACAGCACAGAGGAGTCCAAAAGACTAAAAGAGAAAGCAAAAAAAATAGACACACACAGAAGAAATACAGAGCTGCAAGGAGGAATAAACGGTTAGGTATTAAATTGGGTGGGGGAAAGGGAGAATTCAGACATAGCTGAAGGAAAATAAGAGCAGCACAGGCCAAAAATACCACCCCTCCCCCAAATTTGGTATTAAAAATCAAAGACCCTTATCTTAAACTTGAGTTAATATTCTAGTGAGACAGAACAAATTATTTGTACTCTACAGCCCACTTCATGTTTTCCTGATACACAACTGGAATGCTCATTATTATTATTATTACAAGGAGTAGTTGGTTTCTGGGGGAGTACTAACAAAACCAGGTCTATTCTTTCCCTTTCTCCTTCATCCTCTGCTTCTGTGAGAATGAATCTGCGAGATGAACGTGAATGAAATCAGCGCTCCAACCCCAGCAGTCTCCCCCGCAGCATGATGAGATGTGAGCGACCCCAGGTATCTGCAGCTGTGGCAGGTGAGGTACCGAGGCTTCGGTGCCTTTCCCGTGCTGCAGGGAGCCAGAGCTGAGCAGCCTCTCTGCTGCTCCTGCCTGTGCCGCTCCTGCTCAGCCAACTCAAGATGGATGTTAAAAATCCCGTCTGAGAGGGGGATGTGCTGCAATATGCTGCTATGTTCTGTGCTAGAGCTTATGCCATGCTGCAGAGCAGCAGCGTACGTCATATGTGCAAACCCAAAGTGCATGAACAATAAATATAGTAACAGAGTTCTTATGCCTTATGCTCAAATGCATTTCCAGGGTAGCACGTGCTGTGGGGCAGTGGAAGTTGCACGGATATTTAGGGCTATAGCAAGGGAGGAGCAGAGAAGCAGACACCCATCACCTGTGAGGGACAGTAGCTCCCTGCTCTTAGTGGGACCCCAAATTGCCTTAGCAGCAGCGTCTTAGCTCAGCAAGATGCACTTCTGGTGATACACTCAAGAGTATGGAGAGAAGACCTGCCTTTCCCCCTGCTGCCTGCAGGGGTGGGGGACAGGAGGGGAAGGAGACATTTATCCTAGGACAACAAAGTGCCTTATTATGGTCTTAAATGTATTCTGCTCCATCACACACCTTGCTGCTCAGCAATCCTTCACCGCAGGGAACTGCTGAGCATTAAGGCTCAAATCCTCATCCACAGCAAGCACACCTGCTATTGATGCGTTTTACCATGGCTCTGTGATGCCAGACAGAGTTACTGAAGTTAGGAGGAAAGGAAATTTTCAAATCCTTTGCAGTTCCCTGCCCTGCTGGTTTTCCTCAGTACATCTGGGCTTCCTAGGCTGGCTTCGCACTGGTGTTTGTCTGCTTGGGCCAACATGAAAACTCAAAAGGCAGCAGAGTTAGTCGCAAGGGGCTCAGCCCAGGCTGGTTAGCAGATCTCCCCTCTCACCCCAGAGGAGAAGGCAGTTTCTGCAAACTGCAGGTAAAAGCAAAACAGGCTGCGTGACCTGCTGAGGACAAGCTGAACATGGCGAGGGAACGTGCAGACTCCAGGCAGCGGGAAAGCAGAGCTCGTTTTGGGAGCTCGGAAACTGAGCAAGCCCCAAGTTAGCAGAGGCATGGGCGTGAGCTCCCTGTAGACAGAGGGTTATATATGATCCTCCAGTCGCTAGGCTGAAGGCTGGGGGATACAGGTGGTGAAACAGCAAGGGAGCTGAGTATATTCAGTTATTAGTCAAGGACCCCTGCCACTTGGCAGGCTGCAGTGCCGCAGGCAGCGAGCTGCCGGCAGAAGGGAGGAAGAAGAGGAGCAGGGACATAGCGAGGAGTCCAGGAGCAGACGGCACGGTGCAGAGCCAGGGACCTCTGTTTCTGCAGGAACCTTAACCTTCTGGTGGCACGCATGGTCTAAACACCAAAACACAATCAGCAAATACATGGAATATGGAGCTGTCCCCAAAAGCCCTGGATCTGCCCAGAGCAGCCGCCACTCTCCTGTCTCACAGCACCAGTCAAGGCGGACAAAATCCCATGTCCGCCTTTGCCTGGGGGAAGGAGCAGAGAAGGACAAAAGAAAATGTTCCTCTAAACCTTGCACACACACGGCCAAGAATTTAATTACGTGCCATCTTTCGAGTCTGTCCCATACCTTGCTCCCTCAGGGGCTTTCTGATTTCTTTACTCATTGAAACTAATCCAGTCACCTTGTTTGGATGGTTTAACTCCTTGGCTGGCCCAGATGCCTTATTGCTTCTGCCAAGATACTGTTTCATTCTAAAATTCATGTTTCTTGACAGAAGACTCCCCATGACACAGACGATTTTTGCTCAATGAACAAGAGCAATTGGGGAATAAGGAGGACCTACCAACAGGAAAGAGAAGTGTCAGATGGCTTGCAAAGCTAGGGGATCGCCTGTCACTGGATGTCTGTTTTCTCAGAAGACCTATACTGGGAAGATGAAGTTCTCTAGGTAAACCAGAAAGTCATGTCCAGGGGTGTCTCCCTTCCATTCCGGGGGCTTTGGAGTCATCCTTCCACAGCTGCTAGGAAATAGCATCTCGTGAGCATCTGCCAACAGCGACAATCTGCTGATCACAGCACGAGGGGGTGGGTGTGTAATGTCAGGATAAAGAGCACAGTTAATCTTTGACATGAGAGCAGACCTGGGAGATCTTTGGTGGTTTCTCATAGCCTGGCATGTGGGGCTTTCCCCAGAGTAAGGGGTTGGAGCCCAGCTGCTTTGCTGCTGTTTGTTTGAATGCAGGTAGTCCAGTGTGCTCAGAGGCCCTCATTCCTCACACGGGCATTGCTTTGGCTTTGATCATTGTGCAATTTACCTCCAGCAATCCTCATCTCAAACTCCGCATGACTGCAAATTAAAAAAATGTAATAAATTTGTCCTCATTTTGGGTTAGTAAATAGAAACTTCAGATCTGACTAAAGAAAGGAGCAACCTGGAGAATTTTTCTTTGAGATTCATTAGTGAGCTCTTTCCAATCCATGTTTTGGGTTGATGCTTAGTTCTCAGCCGCCATGGAATCTAGTGTACTGTGTGAAACTGGGTTTCTCTTGCACTCCCAGTTTGGTCCTGCCTGTCTCTAATTCATCCCCTTCTCAGTCAATGCACAGTCTTCATTACCGTTCTGACTTGGGCTTCAGGTTTTGTTGTAACATGGGAAAGCAAAGGGAGACAATAAAAATTACATCCATGGGCCAGGGAACATATGTGACCTTTGCATTTGTCACAGCCACTTAGAGAAGAGGGTGCTGTTTGCTCCGTAACCATTGCAATATCCTTCACAGGTGGTTAATGCATTCTATCAGCACATGCAAGAATAATTGGATAGCCACTTTTTTAAGATGTATGTAACCAACCATATCAGGTTTATCACTAAATGTCACAGTTTATCATAATCTAATCACCAGAGAGCAAGAAAAATGAGCATACTTGTCTCCATCAATAAACGAGTGATTATTCAGACAATAACTAGGTTTATTTCCTTTATTTCCATAAATGTTTGAAATCTTATGAAGATGCTCTGGAGAAAGGATTATTTATGTTGGTATCCAGACAGTATAGTGATAGGAGGTTTAAAACAGCTAGAGAGAGATGTTCATTTAGAAATGATCCTAAAAGTCTTAATCATTTTCATTCTGCAGAAGGCAACTGGGACATCAGATTATTTATCAGATTAAAAATGCACTGCCTGTCCCGTATTGTAGCATGCAAGCCCAATGCACAACAGAATCACTGGAAAGCCAGTAACAAGGAAAGAGCCAAAATTTCTGCTTTAGTTTTTATTTTTAAGATAACATGGCTGTTCTCCTGCCAATCGGCCCTTCTTCCATGTCCCATTTTTGGAAGTTATGTTGTATCAAATGCTGACATGTTACCAAAGAAAACCACTCCACTGACAAAAGTAAAAACAGTTTTGATCAGCATCAGAAGAAAAAAAAAAGTATAAAATATTGCCTCAAGTCTCCAGTATGTTCTTACATGAAGAAAGTTATAGCTTGTCCCCAGGGGGATGACAAACTGCATCTCTGATGCCTGAGCAAATCTAATGCCACATGACACCTGCGCACCCACGCGTGCCAGGAGACAGGTGTGTGCTGTAGTATTTCATACAAACAGATGTCCTCAGCCAATGCACCAAGTCGCCTGAGCCTCTTATGAGAAAATAGAGATGTCAGGAAGGGAAAACAATTTCCTCCATGATCCATTTGCCCTTGCAGCTATTCCTCACGCCTCCAGACTTAAGGGTGAACATCTGACGGCCACTCAGGCAGCAGCAGCGGCTCTGGGGTTGCGAGGAGGAAGCGTATGAAGAAGAGCTGGAAAATATTTTTGTGACAAAAATAGCAATACATCAGCCTGAGTGAACGATAAGAGATAAGGACTCTTTTTCCTCGCTCAAGTGGAAATACTAGACACAGCAGTCTAGGGTTGCTTTGCCAAATTTGGCCACCAGAGTCGGATGGGTGCTTGCACTGCAGTCCTGGTTAATGACGTCTTGCTTTACCTGCAGAGAGCTACCAGTTTGAGAGCATTTTCCCCTGAATTTCCTTGGAAACACGGGGGAGATCCCATGTGAGGGGAACCTCTGTGTGAGCTCCTCACACATCTCGAGTGCGTATTCAGGATGACAGATTGAAATCACTGAGCAGGGACCTGGGAGATCTGGCTTCAATTCTTCTCTCTTCACAACTTCTCTCTCTCCCACCCTGACCTTTGAAGCGGTCGCGTCTCTTTAGATGCGAGTTCTCCAGCAGTATTGATGGGGAGTAGCCAAAATGTCTTTTCTCTGCCCCTGCTCTGTTTTATCATATTACATGTGCATGAAGTACCCAGCAACAAAAAATCGGGATCTTTTCAGTGTTGCTGTAACATAACAAGAAGACAGCTCCACATATTTTCTTCTAAGGTCTTCTGTGACTTTCTGTGACTCTATGGCCAACCTGGTTTTCCTGGAGGCATTGAGCCAGAGCTTGTGCTAGAAAATAAGCAGAGCCATTGGTCTCTAAAAAGGATTAAATGAGAACTAAGGAAAATTGAAATCTGGGTCTTGAGCAGGTTTGCCACTTCACAACTTGGGTCTATAGCTGCTGGAGATCTCCTTTGAAAATGTCCTTTAACCCCTTTAAAACATTTATTTTAAAGCTTCTTTTAGCCTGACATTTCTGTAATACGTCACTGCAAAATACCTTCTTAGCAGCTGCTGGCAGTTCATGGCTTTTCGGTGACCTAAATGCTGCTTTTGTGCAACAGTGGCCTGCAAGCAGCAAATGCTCTGGATGATTTTGTGCTTCCTACAGCCCTGCTGTTGAGAAGAGGGGAGGGGGAGATAGGTAGCAACGGCAGGAGGCACCAAATCGGGGGACAGGAGGCAGGGGGAAAGCTGGAGAAGATGGATGGGGGACAGGAGGCACAGTTGCTGCGAGAAGAGAGTTGAATTCCAGACTTAGTGGGAACTGGGTAGCGAATGGTCCCTTGTCAGGGCCAGATGAGTGCCCTCGCTGCCTATCGCTCCTGGCAGCAGGCTGCCACGCTGCTGCCAGTGCCCATGCTGCAGAGGACATCACCCCACCAGCTGCTCAGGGCACCTCAACATCCCTCCAACGCCTTGGCCAGACCACTGCTCTCCATTCTGCAGCACTTCTTCTGCAGGCCGAGATGCCAGCCAGGTACTTTTCCACTAATTTGACTGAAATTCTGCTAATTAGAGCAAGAAGGCCAATGAGAGCTCCATTTTTTTCATCCCTCTCTGTACCCATAACAAGACACTGAGCCTGCATCATGGGGCATCTCACCTGGACAGGCAGGACAAAGACTGAGAGGATTTCCCTCCCCCCCAGATTCCTTCATGCAAAATGAGCTGAACATATGTTTGATCTTCCCAGTGAATAATGCTTTTTAAAAAGGCAAACGGTGCTTTCTTCTTACCTTTTTCAATTACTGTTTACAACTATTTTCTACTGCATTTGCGAACTACTTCAAAAGCTTTCTTGCAATTCATACACCCCAGAGTCATTTGGGTGTAGTACAAACCAAGCAATCAAAAAAAGGGGGGTGAAAAAAATTTAAAAAAAATCACTTGCAGGTTAATAAGATTTCAGACGGAAGAAAAAAGCAATAGCTCAGAGCTGCTGTGTGAGACACTCTGAACCTATTTATTTCTGTTCTCTCACTTCTTATTTTAATGCATCACAGTTGAATTAGCCTTGGCAGAATTTACAGCCCTTTTGGTCTAATGGGTACACTAAGTCTTTAATGTCCCAAGTGGTCCTATGATCTGTTAATTACCTTATTGCATGCAAAGCTCTGTAGGGCTATTTCTCTACAAAAATTCTTTGTCAGGATCAAATTAGTTCTGGGGACCCCTTTCTGTGTGATGTCGAGTGTCCTCAGCTCCGCACGGGGAGTGTAAGATCCTCCACTCGTCGCAGGGTGCATTCAGCTCTTTGCAGGATGAGACAGTGTGTGAAGTAAATGATCAAAGTGGCCCATTAGATAAATCCATGCTCTCATTGTTAACGATCCCAAAAGTTGCAGGAGAATGGTTTACATTTTTCATTTTGTATTCCAGGCACCGTGATTAATTTTAACATTCCCTCTTTTTGTAAGGACAGTTCTGGTGCTTGGCTCTGGAGGGCTGAACAGCAGGTAACAGCTGAACTGAGGCAGTAAAACATCCTCCTGTTCCTTCCTAACCCAGAGGAATTGTCATAAGCAAGGGGAGGTTTTGAATGAATGGCATTTCTGTAATGGACGGCCCCATTCAAAGGCAATAGGTGAAAAGGCAACAAGCAGTTCAGAGAGATTTGAGTTTTCCCTATTTATACAACATATTTCATCCCTGCCTGGCAGAAATACCAGTTGATTAGAGGCACTCACTTTCCCATCCTCTAAAACCCATGCTACAGTTTGCTTTTTCTTCAGCCAAAACTGTTGCCCATTACCTTCTAAAATGTCAAATTTCTACTTCTGTGAGTAGCAAAGATCCCCAGGTTCATGGTCCCCATGGCAGCAATGTCTCCTGGGGGCTCCTTATGCCCTTACAAAGCTCAGTAACTGCAGAGTCTCGGTTAATAAGATCACTGCAGCATTGTTTCAGCTTTCTTTTCTGGCTGTTCTCATCTGCACAGGGGAAATACATAGAGCTTCTCCTCCTGAGGACCACTCCTTAGGGGACGTTGTCACTGTATCCTCCACCCTGACCATCTTTCTTCCCAGTCCCAGCCAAAGCAAAGAAATCTGGGCTTTTGCGGGTGTCTGGCAGAGGCAAGCAGCAGGCTCCCCCCCAGCCCTGGAGGTGGCCGTGCAGTGCCTCACCTCTGGTACCACTCAGCTTGGCACAGGGAAGCTGCCCTTGCTCCCCAGGGTAGCTATTGTGGTGGCCTGTGCTTACCCCTGCTCCTCCGCTCTCCTGCAACTGGGAAACAGTCCCCACACCTCTGGGTCATAACACTATTTTGTGCAACTGGAACATCTCTCCTCTGAGGATCTCAAAGGAGATCCGCAGGGACTGAGTTCCCACAGGATCCCTGCTGAGGGAGGTGACCATTGGTGTCCATCCATCAGACGCTGCATGAGGCCGGATTTTCTAAAGGGCGAGAAACTGCAGTCCGTCCCACCGTGCCCCATCCAGCTGCCCCCTCCATCCTCAGCTCCCTCCAGCCTAGCCAGCAGCTGCATCAGCCCCATCTCCTCATCTGGATTAGGAATCTGATTCAGCACCAGATTAAATACATGTTTGGTTAAGGCACAGGGGTAAGAATGCACTGTAGGGTTTTGCTGAGCATGAAAGAGGATGCTTTTAAAAAGTCACTGTATTTAGGCCACGGGGGAAAAAAAAGCCTACAAATCAGAGAAAAAAAGGGGACTATAAATAGGAATCAAACTAAGATGTCATTTCTTCATATGTCTTATTCCTTCAAAAAGCCATCCCTGATCTCTCCCTGGCCAACTGCTTGGGCTGGGCAGCTCACTTTGGCTGTGTTTTCACTTTTTCTTCTTTTTTTGTGTTTCCGGTACAACATCTGGAAGTGACAGGATAGGGAAATTACAAAGACACATAAGGAGCAGGGCCAGTTTTCTGCACTGCTAAGTGAGCACCACTTTCAATAGTGCAGCAGTACCTAAATGTGCCCTTGATAAGCAGAACTTGCTAATACTGTCCCCGGTGAGCAGCAGTCGTTACCAATCACAATTATTAGGCTAACCCGGTTTCCAGAGAGACACCCAACTAAAGAGATCAGCTTCTTAAAGCTGTGCAAATTTGTTATCACTACCTGCAGATGGGGAAATGCGATGCCAGCTTTGCTTCTTACGGCTTTTCCCAAGGTGGCTGCTCTCGGTCATCAGTTGGGTCAAACCTACCTGCTCTGACAGAGCTGCTTCTTTCACGCCTTCTCGGGCAGAAACAGCCATGTTGGTGGGGCAAATGGTTGAGTTGCAGCTCCAGGGGAGAAATGGGATGGGAACCCCAATCTCATGACACCCCATCCCTTCTTGGAGCCGCTATGCTGGTGCCGTGACCATACGTTTTCTTCTCTGTGTTGGCTCCTTGCCGCAGCACATCCCGCCTGGTGCCATCACCATAGTGATGGGCTTTTGCCAAACGGGAGTTAAATTATACCAGGAATAGAAATGGGTTGGATTTTTCTTGACTTTCCTTGAGGGAAATAATAACTGCAGCAGCATTCATAATAACAGTATTTGTACAAAGTTAAATAATGGATTCAGTGCTCATACATACAAAGAAGGACTCTTTAATTCCTAAAAAAGAGAGGCCAAAAGCATTTCTTTCAGTAGTGAATCTGGAATTAGAGAGCTGGTATGAGTTTTATGGCTAGAGCTGAAGACATTTTCTTTTTCTTCTCTCTTTTTTTTTTTTCTTCTGAAAAATATAGGAAAAACATTGAGGTCAAAAAAGTGTGGGTACTAATAAGCCCTTCACAAATGTGGTGGAGGACCATTTAACAGGATATTAGGAAACACTGAGAGAATTGACTTCTATAATCATTTAGAAGCTCCTCAGAAGGAAATAAAAACTGTTAAGTAGCTAAACTCATAAATTTAACATGCACGGTGTAGACAAGGGAAAAAGCATATATATGATATTCAGATGCAAGAGTAAACTGGACAGGGTAAACAGAAGGATTAGGAAGTAATTCACAATGTATAACATCAGAGTTGTGAAGTCACATGAAGATAAGTTTTATGCCGACAGGAAGGTCAGAGGAAAAGATGTGTGGGTGTTGCAGAATTGGAGCATATAATGATAGTAAACTTCATCAGAGATGGACAGTAGACTAACTGGTTCTCCAGTACCAAAACTAAATGAGGGCTATGTTGTAAATGTGACACAGTCATTAAACAGACAATGGCAAGTAATACACAATTAAAGAATGGGGAAAAAAACCACCCCAAGGTGGAGATGGTTTTCTTTGAAAAGACCGTGTTAAAAAATGATGTGGCAAATGAGACTCTTGTCAAAGCTGGATTAAAAGAAGAAACTACAAGTATAGTTATCTCTGCACCAATATGCAAAAGAAAAGATAAAAGGTAGAAAGATGTAATCCCGACTATGCAGACATGCTCCAGGGTGTATTAGTTGTATTACAGGAAGATGTGCAGACTTACCCAGAGGTAGGTATGAAGCACAATATTACAAATGTGGCAGGACTGAGCACGGGACGCACTGCCAGTATGAGCTTCTTATTACACTTTGAGCCTGACAAAATGATAGGGACATAAGAAGATAAGAATAATGGAATTTCTCATGCATTGCTTTTCTTAAAATATTTCCTATAGGTCCTGGCAAGGTTAGCATAAGCACAAGGTATGACAGTGCTTTACTGTGGGCTTTGCCACTCAGTGAGTGTGTCCTGTTGGAAACGGAAAAAAAAAAAATATATATACATTTTCAGCTGTAAGTTACTGTGTAATTTGGTAAGGGTTGTAAAAAAAGATGAGAAGTGTAAAAATTGTACTACTTATTTGCATGTTCCTGGGATCTCATGAAGGACATATCACACCGCATGACTGAGAAACTGGATCCATGGAGCCCTTCTGGCAGCTGTACTGATGGCAGAGTCTAAAACTTGGAGGAAAGCTTTCGGAGGGATTCCTTGGCTCCCCCTGCCCTGTGCTTGTGCCCCCCGTAACAGCCAGTGACTGATGATGACTGTCTCCTTATGGTTGTGTCATGGGACTGACACAAACTGGAATCAGGGAAAGCCAGGAATAGTGTCACTGGAGGATCTCACACTTCTGGTCGTGTTTCCACACCTCACATTTATAGCCATTCCCTTTTCTCCTCGCCTAGCAATTAGACTCGCTGCTTCAATGTCTTGAAACACTATGCTCAGCAATTCATATTTTGCTGGCTGGCAGAATTTACTACAGCCTTACCCTCAAAGCCACATTTAGTAGCCTATGCAAGGTGCGCAAACGTCTGATTTGTAAACAAAAGCGCAGCGACTGTGTATCCTTTGTTTGGATTATAATTATCAGCCAAGTGCTTTGGGGGTCAAGGCTTCCCACTGTGCGCTCCTTTTTGAAAGGGACTCTGTTAAATTATATATGTGCTTGTATAAAAATGGCAGGCATTTGCTGCAAGCTGGGTTAATAAATAGGCGTATTGTACAGCTGCCTCATTCACTCTAAAGGGTAAGTCACCTTGTCATGCCGAGTCACCGAAAGCCAGAGCCAGGACCACAGCGGTCAGCTTGGGCTTGATTCTTCCTGGGGATGGAGCTGGCCCATGGACTTTCTGTTCAGTTTTGGGTGCAGAGTGTTTGCAATCGCACTCCTGGGATTTTTATTCTCTCCCCCCTCTCCTATACGTTGGCATTGTTCATAGCCATGTCCAGGCTGTTTCGCTTTGCCAGGCCTGCACTCTTACCTGCCCACCCTCTCTGTGTGCAGGCCCAGGAGCTGCACTGCAAATGCTGATCGTGGTTATTGTTTGCTTTTTCTGCCTTCCTGATGTTTCTGCAACCACATGTGATAGAAGCCCTTGGTCCCCTATAACAAACCTCTGCATTTGACTCACACCATTTGACAGATTAAAGGCAAATTACGGCACAGTTCCCTTTCCCTCCTCCCAGATCAAGTGCAGTACCACCGTAGCCCAATATGCAACCCCCCCCACCACCACCATGGACTTTTTTGGGGATGATTCCACTACATGTCAATGGGCTGCAATACAACCTCCACAGACAAGGTCACCTCCAGCCCCAAAGCAATAGGCAAAGTAGGGCAGGGAGCTTCTCGCTGTCTTTGGCAAGCCATCAAGGTGACCGACGGGGTTCATACCACACAGCTGCCTCCTCCGGTTCTCCATCACAGCCCGCTCAGAGCCCAGGCTGTGCCCCGTCCACCCCGCTCCATCCATGGGCTGCCCTGGGGCTGGTGTGCGCCTGGAGCTGCCACTGAGTCTAATTGGGAGATACAGCAGTCTGAGGGTATTTGGAGGCTCCCATAGTTAAAAGCAGCACAAATGCTTTTAAATATCCCGTATATCATTCTGATTAACAGCTGGGGGACATTAACGCTGATACAGTCTCTGCGTGGCAGAATGAGCTGGAACAAAGGCAACAACAAAAAAAATCTTGCTCTTATTCCTAACCCCCCCGCCAGGGGTGGGTGGAACTGCTAAACTTTCCGGTACTTGGAAAGAGGGAAATGATGGTATGAAAAGGAGAGTGTCAAAGAAATATCCTCCATTTTCAGCTCCTCCTCCGACTTTGTACTCCCCTCCACCACCTCCTCCCCCCACACACGCTCTTCAGCATAATCTTTACGAACTTTCAAACTGAAAAAACAAGCTGTTCTTCAAAAAGAAGTAGTGGGGGTTTCTCCCCCAGTATTATGGCGCCATGCACAGAGGCTGGGTCTGCGCACCCGGGTTTGCCGCGGCAGCAGGGTTTGGGAAGAGAAGGCTCTGCAGGCTGGGAATTCTCCTCAGGGAAACAAAACCGATGAAGCTCAGTTCAAGATTCCCATGGTCGTGGCAAACAGACCAAGGTCAGAGGAAATGTGTCATGCTTCAGGCCTCATCAGCGATCCTTTACATACACTTTCTCTCTGGAATGCCAGAGTTTAATCTTGAACGTTAGTGCAATTAATATGGGATAAAAGTGTTTACTTTGGTACCTCGCGTTGATATTTGGACAAAATGGAGGTGCTGAGCACAGAGAATAAAATACTTTAATGAACAGGAGAAATAGTTGGTCTTCATCCCACACCTCCCTAAATTAAATAATTTCCTTTCAGTTTGCTTAGCTCCTGAGTAGGAAAATTGCTGAAAATGGACAAGACTATTAAAGAGAGTTATAGCTGGCATAAATGGACCTTCGAGGAGAGAAATGATAGGACTGTATTAGAAAAATAGATCTTAGTGCAGCCCAGCGAAAAGCAACAGTTTGGGTTTACAATGTAATTTGCAAAACCTGCAGGTGATTGCAGGAACACAGACAGGGTAAAAAAAATCAATGGTGTGAATTATTAAAAAACAGAGGGCCAGATTCTCCATTAATATGAACTGGCTTGGTCCTTAGCATCTCCAAGATATATAGAGAGCTACAAGTGAGTTTAGCAAGACAATTTTGAAGGGCAATACAAGGATGAGACAAAAAACTGTCTCATTATAATTTGGGATGAGTGTAGTCCTCGTTAGCGGTGAAGCTGGGAGTAAATCATTCTGACTATTACAAGAACAAGCTGAAAATTCCCTTAAGCCACTCTGCTCCGTCATATTATATTGTGTGTGGTAAACGTATTACCAAAAACAGTTTGAAAAATGTTTTGGCAGGCTAAAAATACATCCTTGGTGCTATTTGCTACTAAACCCTAAAGCAAGGTTCCTTGGCATCATTCAGGATTCAGAGAAAAGCATTTGAAACACCTAAAATTACCCTAAAATGGTCGTTCTATATCTGAAAGTTACCTAAGTGTAAATCTAGGGGGTTTCAGTCAGTGGAAGATTTGCTGCTGATCTCAACACATCCAAGAACCTGCCCTAAGGTAACATTCCCAACCGTGGGCACCTGGCACCGTGGTAGATGAGCGGTAGCTCCTTGAGAAGCTGAGACTTTCCCCTTCCCTCTAGGATAGAGCTCAGGGATGCGCTTTCCAAAGAGTTCAGTTCCCCTGTGGGTCAGGCCTAATTCAGAACTGAGGACGGCTGTGGGATAATTGCCTGGAAATATAATGGAGTTTCTTGGAGAAAATTCACCGTTTCCCTGCTGAAGGTCTGATTTTTTCCTGCTCAGTTATCATTCCAGCAAAACTATCCCAAACTATGCCATCTGCAGAAGTGGACATGCACACCTTCCCCGGCCAGCCACAGGACTCAGAGGGGTGGGACTGATCGCTGTTTCCCCATAAAGCACATAAAGCTTCATCTTCAAATGTAGGAAAGGAAACTCCCCAGGAGCCGCCAGACTGAACTCAAATTAGAAAGCAGCACCGAGCCAGCTGATGGAGTGTGTAAGGACCGTCACCGAAAATCCCTGGGCACCAACACTCCTTTCCTTTCTACATGCCTCGGCAGTCACCACCCCCCCGTTTGCCATCATAATGATTTGGAGGTAGGATTAGTTTGGGACACGTTTGATAGCCTTGGCACGCTGTATATTCAGGGGGATCAGACAGCAACATCCTCTTATTTCTCCATAGAGCCATTTGTCAGCAGGTGGTCACAGTCATTCTGGGTTATATAGTATCTGGTCCTTTTTATAGTACAGGCCCATTACATTGATAATTAATCCGATAATGCCTATATGTCTGCTGTTATCTCCGAGGAACGTGCAGCCTGGGCAGTGAGCCATTAACACACCTCACCACTCATTGTCTTATAGCAACGATGAAAGCTTCCCTGAACTTCACTCGCTCTCCTTCCAGCCAGACTTTACAGTTAACGTGAGATTATACCCAGGTGGGTTTTTTTTTAAATGTGATTTGTCAATTATGGAGCCAAGCCTTGTTCTTGTGCCTGGTGGTGGTACTCCCTGTCCAAGTGGATGGGATCACAGGCTGACAAATAAGTGAGAGATCCCTCTCCTTTGGCTTCTTGCTCGAAGCAGAGAGGGTTGCAGCTCCAGCCCTCGCCAGCTCTCGGAACTAACGCGCTGCATCAGGCAGCCTGCCTGGGCAGGGGACACGTGGTTATGAATGGCAATCTACGTGGGTCTCAAACTGCAGCCGCGCAGACTTACTTCATGTCTCACAAATATTAAAAGATTAAGTCCTTAAAATTAAGAAAATCCAGCCTCAGGTGAGATCCTTCAGCAGGGTACCCCTGATCTTCACCAAGGAAAAAACACTGTGCCTGGCTTTAGGAAACCCCCTGATGAGGGCGTCCAGCCCCTCTCCAGGTCAGTTAATCCTGAGGGAAAGAGGTTTTGTATCAGCCACAGATTGTGAGTTTGTGTTTTCTCATTTCCGTGTGTCTGACGGAGTCGGTGACTGGGAGGCCTTCTGTTTAAGTCTGAAAGATGCTATTTGCCTTGTGATCCTTGTGCCATTATAAAGTCCTGATACAGGGAAAGGAAATCAAGAACAGAGATTAGAAACAAGGGGAGGGCAGTAGAGAAGGGATTTCTGCTGAAGCAAAGAAAGCCATGCCATAGCCAGGGAGGAAAATAAATTGAAAAAAGAACGAAAGAAAAAAAAAAACAGAAGGAGCATTTCATCTCAATAACAATGCTCTTCTTTCCAGTGGAAGCTGAATCGAATGGTCTTCAAACTGTACAGAGAAATAGAATTCAAATTGAAATTTTCTGTCCCCAGCTCGCACCCTGCTGAGCCCAGCGCGGCGGCTGGAGAGGGCTGAGCCCAGGGCTCCAATCCTGCTCCCACCTCCGCCGCTCACACTGGTCCTTGCAAAGGGGTCTTGCAGCTCCTGAGAGTGAGAAGCAACAATCCCTCGTGGCATCGCGAGCCTCTGCTTTTCCTTTTAACCTCGAGGTGTTGTTTCTCCATCAGTCAAGAAGGATGTTTTCCTAAAATGACTGTGATGGGTTTTATTTCTCACAGCAAGGCAGCTCCCCGACACAAAACGCATCGCAGGCAGAGGTAATCAGGGATCCCAGACCAGCAGCCTAACCACACCAACTAACTTTCTCTCATCTTTCTACCCAATTACACGCTGTAAAATGCTCTCTCTGAAAGTAATTAGGTTGTCTTGTTTAGTCCCTGCACAAGTGATTACAGAGAGATTGTCGTTCCTGTGAGTGGTGGAATTACTCACAGCAGATACATCCCAGATAAAAGCACCCTCTCTACGGCCTTAGTGCACTTCAAGAGCTTATTTGTGCTGTTTGATTTTAAATACACACCAAAGCTTAAGCTCATGTCGCTGCAATGCATTGCACTGTCCACACTGCAGGACACCTCTCTGCCTCGGCAGCTTTCAAGAAGCAGAAGAGGACAACTGCCATTCAGTAAGAAAAAAGAAAAAACAACACCAAAAAATAGCACACTATCGTTTAAATTTCTGTATTCTCATGGGAGCCAGCAAATCTGACTTAAAGAGCCATATAGCCAAAGGCTGTTGGATTACCAGTATTCATGGTGATGGCCAGGCTTCCATTCCCTTGCTCGTAGATGGCACAAATTGATATTTTTTTGTTCCCATCTCTGATACGTATCTCAGGACTTAGGATAATGCAGAGGCAGAATTCAGGCAAGGGGAAGAGAGGGCTGAGTCCAGACCTGCCGTTAAATGCAAACATGATGGATCTGAACAAGCGACAGGATCCATGCAGTGCCTGGAGCCCAAGGATGTGTCTCCTGCCGATGGCCAGCTGGGTTGTGCTGCCGGGCACGCGTGCTCCTGGCCCCGCAGTGACTCAGGGCCGTGCGAGTCTCTTCGCTGGATAAACTGCAGCGGGGTTTGCATGGGCTGTGCTACAGGAGCCCCATGCACTGCATCTGAGGTTCCCACCATCCAACTGGGTCTCCCAGTTTAAGTTCTCAGACTTCAGAGTTGAGCCTAAGAGGACATGGAAATACGAGCACAAACAGCACCCAAGTAAAGGTTGGGTAGGACACAATTTTTTGTCTGTTTTATGACTTTAATAATTGTTAGATTTCTTCCTCACCAGGGATTGCCTAATCCTTCCCTTCCAGAGCAACTCAGCTCTGGGCACAGGGACTTTGCTGACAGCAACAGCTTCCAGACTTCATCTTGGTGCAGGGCTGTGTGCGCTCTGCTCTGTAATCATTGCTAAGACTGTCTTGACCAACGTATATACTGCTGAAACGTAAAGCTCTAAATACCATCCTGGTTGTTCTTCAGTCCCTCTCCTTCTCTTTCTATGCCATAAACTTCCCCCTTACCATCACTTTCCTGCATTTCGCTGTCTTAAGTCAATTTTAAAGGGTTCCCCCAGGAACAATCCGTGGCAGGATGAGACAGATTTAAATACACTCAGTCGAAGCTGTCGCTCAGATTCTCAGAACGGCCTTTCTTCCACCACGGGGCGGTGGGTTTTGTTTACACGGCTCTCCCTGAGGGGCCGATTGCAGGGAGCCAGTGGTGGGATCTGCGATGGAATTAGGTAATACAGGACTCTGCTGTCTGAGCGCTATGCAGTGCCTTTTTTGATAGACACGCAGACTTTAAAGGGAGGGAGGGGAAACCCTATTTAATCACCCAGATCATGCATGGCTGTTCGATACAGCTCTGCGGTTCAGCCCTCGGTGGTGATGCAGGAGTGAGTGCCCAGCCCCAGGCACGTTTCCACGCAGGTCCCGGGATGCCGTGGGACTTGCAGCACTCCCAGACCCCTCTGCAGTGCGGAAACTGGCAGGGAAGCTTTGCAAATGCTGCGTGCAGTGTGCCATAGCCGGTGGCAACCCATCTCTCATACTGCCTTTGTAGCCTGGTCTTGGGCAGAAAGGATGAAAGAACCCGAGGACCAAACTGGAAGTGCAGAGGAGTTGGCGGGTACCTCCTGACTTCCATTTGGGAGATGAAAAGCTGCCATTCCCCTCTGGGAGCACCGGACGTTATTTGAAGTCCTGTTCTCTGCGCAGGCGGAGTGTGACGGATGGGACACGGCTCCTCCCGCCGCTGCACTTTGGGGTGACACGTGTGGCCTCACAGTGCACAGGGTTTGGCTGCCCACACCCCGCAACCCCTCCTTTGTCCGGTTAATCCCTGCGAACACGTCCGAGTGCCCCAGGCTCCCCTGCAGGTTGTTCCCCCTTGGTCTCTGCCTGGCTGGTGCTCTGCTGAAAAGAGCCCACACTGATGCAGGGATGAAACAATTTGGAGGTAGGTGAACCTACCTGAAAGTGGAAACTTCTTCATGAACACATTTACTATGCAAAAGAAGCCAGTTTTAGGGAAATATATTATCTATTCCACCTTATGTTTGTGCAAAGACTTAAAAAAAAAGGTGTTTGATCTTAGCTTTTGGAGAGCTTTGCTGTTTCTCTGTCAGTTATGTGGTGTTTCTGAAAAACCTGGGATTCCTTAATCCCCTGTTACTTCACACAGGCATCCACTGACATGCCACAGAGCCCACAACAGTGTCTGCTTGTGTTTCAGCCCCCTACATACTGTTTATTAACAGGAACTAATCCCATTTGCAGCCCAGTGTGGTTCATAGGTTTCCCTCGTGTGGGGAAACTGAGGCAGGCATGTGCACGGTGCCGTGGTGTGAGACCATCACCGCCCGGACTGCAAGGCGGGTGGGCAGCCTGGGTCAGAAACACAGTCCCATTGCTTTCTCTTAGAGAAGAGAAGAGGAGAAGAGAAGAGAAGAGAAGAGAAGAGAAGAGAAGAGAAGAGAAGAGAAGAGAAGAGAAGAGAAGAGAAGAGAAGAGAAAAGAGAAGAGAAGAAAAAGGGCAAGGGATAAGTAAATTCTTCATTGCTCCATTTAGCATCACCCTCTCTCTCTCTCTTCAACCTGGCAGGAGGATGAAGAAATGTTGCTCATTTCTTCAACTTACGTTTTTAAAACCCAGGTTTTTTTTAACTTACTTACATTACACAGATGTCATCAAATTGGGGATGGACTGGGGGCTGAATTACCCTGTATTCTTGATGCTTAAAATGTGTTGTCAGGCTGTAACCTGCTACAAAAATTGTCTGCAACTCCAAACCAATTAGCGGGCAGCTCTGTCTCATCCGGTGCCATTAATTTTTTAATTTTAATAAACAAGATCAAATTGTTACAGAATGTGTTCTGTGCATTTTAATCAGACACAGTATTAGCCATGCCGGTGGGGTGATGACCAGGGAAAATAGTCCTGGATACCCTTTGCTTTCTGCACTGACCTTTCAATCCACTGCTTGCCCAGAGACACAGCATGAGCTCAGTTACATGGGGCTTATTTTTCCTGCAGAGTTTATTTTCTCCTTATAGTATTTCACTGGCACAGTGGCTGCCATTTGCTGGAGAAAAGGACTGAAATAACTAAAGCCTTGCTGAGACTCCCTGGATAAAGCGGGAAGCGCGGGTGTGCGGTGCCGCTCCATGCACACCTTCCCTGGGGCATCCAGCCTTGGCAAGTGGGGGGTGTATGTGTGTGTGTGTGTGGGTCCTTCCTGCAGCTGCAAATCCTCTGAGCCAACAACTTTAAAACCAGTTCACCTCCAACAGGACTCTTCACTGCCCCAGCGACCTGTTTGTCTTCTTCCAGCCCCACCGTATCCGGGAATCGCTCAGCCCTCGGGTGAGTTATTTCACCTCGGCGCAGGCTCTGCTCCTGTCTCCTTTGGTCGCCCACCCGCTTTCTTCCATCCCATTTTTCTGAAGCGCTGTCATTTTGCAGCACCTTTGCAGAGGCTGTAAGCGCAGGGAAACTCTGAGTTCACTCAGGACTTTCAGGTTTTCCTCTATGCGGCAATAAAGCATATATGGGGCCCACAAAAAGCCCTATAAGGCCAATTTCTTTAATGGCAGTAAATCCCCATTGAATAAGTTCTAGCAGCTGGATTATGGCTGTATGTCCCTTAAAGTAATATTAACAGTAATGGGAGGAGGTGTTTTCTTGAAAATGTACTTAGAGTTCACCAGAGTTGCCTCTTCTTGCTCGTACATGGATTCTTGTGGGGAGCACTGGTGTGCGCAGCGGGGGGCAGGGGCAGAGGGCTGTACACACGCCGGGCACACACACAGGCAGGGCGGCAGAGGTGGCAGTCAGCTGCCTGGCCGTGCCCTTCTCTCCCCTCCAAGGACAGCAGCCCAGCCGTCATTTCTGTCTCCCCGACTCGGGTGGTGCATGCAAACCCTCGCAGGCCTGCTGCGGTTTTAATGGGCCTCGTAATAACTTTTCGCAGAAGCAACCACCGAGACCCACAAAACATCAGCTGTTGTAGGGACACAAATCATAGAATCATAGAATGGTTTGGGTTGGAAGGGACCTTAAAGATCATCCAGTTCCAACCCCCTGCCCTGGGCAGGGACACCTCCCACCAGACCAGGCTGCTCAAAGCCCCGTCCAACCTGGCCTTGAACACCTCCAGGGATGGGGCAGCCACAGCTTCTCTGGGCAACCTGGGCCAGTGCCTCACCACCCTCACAGTAAAGAATTTCTTCCTAATATCTAATCTAAATCTCCCCTCTTTCAGTTTAAAAACCTTACCCCTCATCCTATCTCTCCACTCCCTCACAAAGAGTCCCTCCCCAGCTCTCCTGTAGCCCCTTTAGCTACTGGAAGGCTGCTACTCCTCCCTTCAGACTCTCCTGCCTTTTCTCGCACTCCCTCCATCAGGCAGGTTATTAATATGTGTCTGTGCGAAAATCAACAGCTTCTTCATCATGTATATGCGAAAATATTACTGGAAATAAAAGGGCTGAAGGGATGGCAAGTCATCCCTTTTTCATAGGCAGTCACCACTGTGCCGCGCAGATTGAATGCAGTGGGGAAAAGCAACAAAACCCTGGTGCTGAATAACAAACAGAACAGATTTTTCTCCCCATCTTTGTTTATTTACTTGGAGGAGGTTAAAGTGGCTTGTCTTTGTTGTTTTTTTTTTAAAAAAAGCTTCATTGTCATTTTTTAAGCAAGGTCAAGGCACAGAAGTAAGCAGATAATGGGGTACGTTACAAGCTGGGGTGACAGCACGGATATGGAGCATGACACACATAATGTCATTTGTATGAGGCAGAGACTTTAACGTCTTAATTACTCATCTTAAAGTCTCAGTGATTATGCCAATTGATCAAAACCATTAGAAAAATGCCTTCTCAAGGGATAACGTGGAGCAAGGAGGGAATGTTACATCTTTAAAGGTTAAGTGACTGCGATACCTCCCTGAACTGGAGCCTGAGACAGCTTACGCTGAGTGGCGATGCCAGAGCCCCGCGGGAGCCCACTGCTGCTGACATTGCCTCTTCCTCAGCAAAAATCATAAACCCACTTCTCTCCCTCTGTTATGCTCTTCTAGACCTTCAGCCTGAGGATCAGATTGAGAAAAATGGTTCCTCTGAAGTACCCATTACTTGCAGCATCAAACCGAAACTCTGCTCAAATGAGCTTGCGTATCCTGTAACCTGCTCTTGGCTGTTAGCACACGACCGCTAACGAGGCTGCGTTTGAAATGCTGGTCCTGCTTAAACGCGTGGAGCAGTCCGTATCTCCAAATCATTGCCTTGCGTGTTTGCATCCTCCTTGAGGAGTCCCCAGGGATCCTCTCCTGTTATGAGAGTACGGAAACAACCACGGCTCCTCTACAACAGCTGAGACTCTGCGAAACGAAATGGCACCTCCAGTAGGCCGTGTGCTGGGGGGACCACGACCCACAAACTGGGATGGTGTGGGCGCATTTACACCCCTGCACGCGTGAGGCAGCTGGACTTTGCTCAAGGTACTTGTATGGGAAAGTGTTGGAAATGTTGGTGGGCCAAATGTTTTTGGAAAAAGACAGATTCAGCTTCCCCTTCATTAATGAATTTGTGAAAACATATCTGAAAAAAATGATGGGTTTTTTCCCCTGTTTAGGTACTTTAATTGCTACCACTATAATTTTTAAATTCCTTTCACCTTTATTTTTGTTTTTTTCTTTAACATTTATACTTGTAAATTCACAAAGATGCTCCAGCTCTACTACATAAATTGTATTTTTAGCAGAAGGAATGATCTTATTCCACTACCCTCCCCTCAACAATTCCTTTTTTTTCTTGCTGGCGGGGGGGGAGTGTTTTTCCAGTGGGCCAAAACTCCATAATTCACACAGTAATTCTACTTGCTGCTATAAAAATAGCCACATCTTCCCAGTGGATTAAGCCGTCTTGAACACCAGACTAGCCAGTCCGGACCTCTGCCAAATGCTCTATTTACATTTCCAAACTAGAATCTGTTTCTAATACATTTTTATGGGGAGTTTTGACCCTTTATATTTATTGTTAATGAGCTTTCATCTCTATAATAGCCTTTCATCCCAAAGGATCCTGAAGAGTAATTGTAATAACCTGGCATACAAAATATACACAGAAATCAATTTACCCACCATTGAAATGTAGCCACGACTGGAGGGGTTGAGAATAAGGGACTGTTGAGCAGAAGCCTGTGCGCTGCTGCAGTGCTGTTCCCTTTTGAGTGGCAGGGCGAGCTAATTACCTGCGCTGGCTGTTGTCCAGACGAGCAGGGTTCACCCGTAGGCCTGCAAAGCAGCTTGCGGAGAAGGTATTTAGTGAGTGCGAAGACTTGGGAGCTTGGGGTTTTCGGGTTGTCCAAAGGCCATGGGTAGCTGCGCAGTCATCCAGCAGGAGATGGTTCTGGTGGAGCCCCCAGCATCGGTCTCCGAAGATACCTGGTGCCACCATAGGGTTCAAGCAGTGGCTGGAAAGCTGCTGGCACCAGCTGGCTTTGCTGCTGGGCATCGCTCCTCTTCCCGCAGCAGACAGTACCTCCCTCAGCTTTGCACTGTGCTGCTGCTTAAAGCAACCTGCTGGCATGGACCTACTGACTCTAAAGGAGAGCTGTGACTTTGCAGCCCCATGAAGCATGAGCTTGTCTCTTTTTAACCCCTGGGACTGTGAAGGGAGAGACTCTCCTTGGCCATTTGCAGCTGGCCAGTGCTGGCCTTCAATAAGCCATGCCGATGGAGGACGGCAGGGGAGCCGTAAGTAATAATGTCCCCATCAATCACCGACTGCCATGGGGAAGCCTTGGCCAGCCATTCGTCTAAAACGCCGCTGCCCAAGTGGTGTAAATATTTTATTGATGGCTGCCTCAGTTTGCAGCGTTTTCATTATTGCTCACACCAGCAGTGCTCATGCTTTGTATTATCAGCAAGGGAAGCCACGGGGTGTCTTGTTTCCGACCCCCTCCCCCATCCCTGCACTAATGGGGGCTGCTGGCATCCGCAGCAGCCCCTCCGCGCAGGCAGGCGCCCTCGGCGAAGGGAGCGATGCACGTCCCCAGCAGACAGGTCCAGCCACAGCAGTGGGCTCAGGCTCAGGCAATCCCGTCATGTCAGAGCAGGGCAGGGCACTGGCCGCGCCGGGATGAACTGTGCAACCTGCCATTAAGAGGCTTTTCCATTTCCTCTTGCTCGGCTTTTGCCATTCACAGTCTGCCAGACAAAAGCCTCTCCAGCACTAATCCTGCCCAGCCGGTCCCAGCAATGAGCGGTTCAGGCAGAATGCCACCCCATTCATCATCTTCCTGTGCTTCAACTTGTCGTGGACAATTTTCCACGATGGAGCAACCCACAACTCATCAAAGGACTTGTCAGCCACCCTCCCGATTAAAGCAACGTTCTCAATCAATAGGATTTTACCTTTTTTGCCCCTCAAAGGGCACCAGCCCAGGTGAGAAGGGGAGCTGAGTACCAGAGACCCCTGAATCTGCTGGGGACTCATCCAGTGCTGAGAGTGGGATCCCTGTAACACCCCTGCCACTGCTGGCATTTGAAAAAAGCAAAAGCCAAAGAGACGGAAGGAAAGAGCCTTCCCTTCCCCCGTCCCCTCCTGTAAGTCATTTTCTCTGGCCTATTTTACAGGAACTGAGAATCTATTAGAGGAATAGCTTAATCCGGTTTGACTGTAATAATTAGGGTGCTTTAAAAAAACCCTGACTAATCGTATAAAATGTGATTGTAGACAGTTCAGTGCACGACCCTTACACTTACCACTTGAGGTATTATTACAAACCAGAAACAGCTGGCAAGCACAGAGGAGGATAAAGGGAAAAAAAAAAAATCACATGCAAAGGGACAGGGACTGGTCCTTTTCTGATCTCGTAACAGAGGCACTGGCAGCGCCTTGAGCTGTCTTTCTAACGTGGATCCAAAGCACGAAGTCAGCTCCAAGACCCTGGGCAGACACCTCTGTTTTTGCCAACGGTGTCCCCCCCCCGCCAGCTACGGGGTCCTGCCGTCGGCACCTCCGCTTCTCACGCTGTTTTTGCAGACAGTCCAAGAGGATTTGAATTAGCGGTGGAGCGATTCCCCGGGGCTCGCTGCAGTCAGCAGATGTTTGTAGCAACAATGGGCAGCTTTTCCAAAACAAGACAGTCTGTATTAGTCAAGCAGGATATAGTGCTTTAGGGTCACTGGGTTAGCACAGGAAAGCAATTCTTGCTTCCATGTCTTGGCTGGTAGCAATCTCTTTTTCTCTTGCTCTCAATCTTTTTCAGGCTCCGATAGCCACAATTTCTTCCTTCCTTTCCCGAGCCTAGGCTAGGGGCAGCTGAGTTCCCATCACAGCATCACCACACCTTTAGTAAAGCTACTTTATTCCCACATGTTCTGCCAGTCATTCCACAAGACTGCTGCCTGTTCAGGATGCCCTTGTCTTTGCAAGATAAGGTCAATCATGTGCTGACACTTCTCATTCATCCCTTCCGACCACTACAGATAGGACAAACAAACAGTCCAGGCGCCCATCTCCTACATGACTGTCTCAGAAAAGAAATCAACTCTTCCAGTCCCAGTGGTCCACAAGGATATTTTGGAGGAGAATTCAAAAGCTGAGCCCACTGCAGCAATCTAGTATAACGGAGAAGATCGCTCAGAGGGACTCACGCCTTAGCAGGGTCACTCACAGATGAAGAGGTAGGAGCTGACTTGACTTGGACAACACATAAACATTGGGAGAAGCACAGGGAGGCTCTTGTTCATCACTACCATTAAGAGCTGAGACTGAGCCCTCGCCCAGACATTAGCTTGCAAAAACATTGCTCTGTAGAGCCAGTCAGGAGCTTTAGACTTCACAGAGATGACAGCCAGGACGAGACTGTACTAGCACCGATACATGACTTCAGTCAGCATTGAAAACACACGATCAACCTTGAAGGAGGCTTTTAAAGACTGAAATAAGAAGAAAATGTACTACACTTTCAATTTATTCTCTCTCTCTCTCTCTGTTACTGTGATTAAAATACGTGGTTGATCTTGGAAGCTCTACTGCAGCTTGTACAAAAAAACGTAGTAACAACATTCACAGTGATGGAACCTGCAGCTGGACCTGGGTTGTTTGGTTTCTTCTGCTCTCCCATGAGTCTTCCTTGGGTCTTTTTTTTTTTTTTCATTCTGCTCATACAGATTTTGATCTTTCCTTTATTAAATAGGAATGGTTACCCCCACTGACTCACTTATCTAATAATAGCTAGAACCTTTTAATTCAAATGATTTGATTCCTGGGGTTTTTAGATTAAAGTAAACATACAGTTAGAGTATTACTGGGAGAGTGGCAATAGAAATACCACGGTCAAATTATCCTCTGACTCAATTCTGCAAAGCACGCTGAATCCCTTTTAATACATTTCACAAGTACTCGGTGGTGACCTCTAACACCAGAGTGGTTTCTCTCCTATGGTAGCTCAATTTCACAACTCTGAATACATCTTTTTTTTGGAAGGAAAGCCATCCAAAGGTTTTTATAAAATGTTCTTTAGCCTTTGGGAATGAGCCAATTTAATGCCAGGGTATCATTCCATTTCAAAGAGTTGAAGGACTTGAGGAAACGCAATCTGCTTTCTGAACAATGTGAGATGAATATAGTTGTGGTTTCATTAGAAACCAAGCTGCGGAGTTTGGATACAGAGCTCAACTTTTCCAGAGTTCAGCTGTGGCTCTTGGTTTGTCAGCTGTATTTCCCTGCCGCGCTCTTTTTATAACGGCCCTTCTGAAGGAGTCTGCTCCAGCATAGCTGAACGCTTGCATTGGGAGTAGATGGCAAAGATGACATTGCTGCCAGCCAAAGCTTCTACCATTCGTTGGCCTTAAAATGGGAAAGGAGGGGAGGTCCCTCCATAAAGTCAAGAATTGCCAACAAAAGTTCAGCTTGGTTTTAATTCCTATTTTTCTATTTGCAATTGAAAAATGAGCAGGAACAGAGGGAATAAACCCCCACTGATTATAAGGGGAAAACAGCAAGCTCTGAAAATGCCTCCTGAAAGCCAGAGTCACCTTGGCACCCATGCAAAGGTGCAGCCACGCTCGACAGCACCAGGCACACACACTTCGTCATCCACCGCATCCCAGCCCACAGCACGGGTCGCCAAAAAAAAAACAACCTGCCAGAGCTACAGAGACGCTCAGTCACATCTAGCTTTATTTTAATCCCGTCAGAAAAGTTCAAGAATTACACCAAAAAATACTTCAGTCTCTGCTACCTACTGACAAAAAATACACCACAAAATTATAAACTGTTCAGTGGTTTGCTGGAGTTTTGATTGTTGGTGGAGGGGGTGGTTTGTACATTTTGAGTGAGAAATGAATTTACAGGTGGAAGGGGAAGGAAGGATAGGAAATCAGAAGACAATGGCATTTGGCACTACATTTTTAGCTACACTATACAGTTATTTCTCATGATGCCTGTTAGGACTGAGGAGTTCTGCCCTCATTTACACCCTCTAGTGTCTATGTATGCGAAATGGAGGACAAAACTGCCCAATGCGGGGGAAGAAGGGGCCAGTTCCTAATTTCCATCACAGTCTAGCCACAAATCTGAAAAAGCAGCCTTAGTCAAACGTGAACCTTGCCCTCCCTGTGCACTCTGCTCCTGCTGCTCAGTCTCGCCCTGCCCACGCTACGGAGGAGCAGAGCTGCTTTGCAGCAACAGCTCGCAGCTCTGAAAAAAGAGAATCCTTTTTTTTTTTTCAAAACCCACCAGCCTGCACTGATCACACGTGCCATTTGTGGGGAGAGGATGTTTTACATTGCCCAGGACTGGATTAAGCTTGGGGTCTGGTCTGTGTTTGCAAGCAGAGATTTGATGGGGCCCTTGTACTCTGAGAGCATGCTACGGCCATCCCTCTCTCATTACCTAGAATGACGTTAAATACAGAAGCACCTGAAGCTGAAGGAGGGAAGCAGGAGCATCCCATTTCATGGGTGAGGGAAAATTAGGGGCTGAAAAGTTAGAAGCTCAATACTGTTCTATACCACTCTTGAGAGGCTCTTCAATTCATAATAGTATTTCTTTGTCTCTTGGTGATGGTCAGGAAAGAGGTCCCCAAAGGATGAAGCCTCATGTAAATTGCCAAAGGTCATGCAGGAAATCTGTGCCAGAAGCAGAAATAAAGCCCCGATCTCCTGACTCCTAGTCCCGTGCTCAGAAGTATATTCATGATTTCACTATAGCAGCCTCTGTCTGCTTCCCTCCTGCTCCATATCCACATCGCACCCAGGATTTCAGCCTCAGAGCCCAGCCAAGATCCCCAGCGCAGTGGTAGCTCATTACGAATGCCTACATCTTTCTGCATTTACTTAGGCCACTGCGCAGGGGTGTGTGTGCATGTGTGTTTGCACGTGTGTGTGCTTGAGGGAGGAGGGGATGCTTGTATTTCTCTATCGCCAAATGAACACTGATGCTAGATTCAATTTGACAACAAAATATCCCCCCTTTGGCAAGCTAAACAACATCACAACGTCTTTTGCCAGGTTCTTTCTATCCCCTCTCTCAAAAGGATTTCAGCGGTTCCTTCACTGCATGTTAAGCCTCTGTCACAGGTTTCCAGCAACGATAAAACTTTGCGGGATTCTCTTTGCTGCTTTTATCCTCTCTGGCTGTTTAATCTAATTTGCTTTTTTTGTTTTTTAATTTCTTTTTCTAACAAATAGTTAAGCAATGATTTAAAAATATTTTTACATCGTAAGATACAGTCAACATCAAACATGCCTTTGTACAAGAGCTCAACTCGGTTACAAATCAACAAGAACAATGCACGAAAAGAAATATCCATTAAGATGACTCCTGCACTTGGGTTTTATTTATTCCTGTCGTGCTGTTAGCACAGCACCCTCAGCTAGAGCAATGCAGTATAGACATGGTGTTGTCCCCCCACCCTCCTACCTTGCCCATCATTACTCGTTAACTTTAATGACCTTCTGTCTTGGCAGCCTTGGCTTCGTGGTTTACCGATCCTGAAGACAGCCAGGGCGATACGGCCCGGGAGCTGGTCTGCTTGGCCATGCTGTAGTGGCTGATGACGGTGTAGAACCTGCCCCGGGAGTTGGAATCCTGTGCAGAGTAGTACGCATCCAGCGAGGCCGGGATGCACCGCTTGTGCTGGAAAGGGGAAGAAAGCAAGAGAAGTAAAGAGTGGTCCCATCACCCTCAGGCTCTCACTTTAAAAATCCCAGGGTTAGCTGTTTGCATGGATGACGTTTGACTCAGACTTGCTGCAGCGAGAGCATCTGCTGCGCAGCCCTGACCGCCTTTCAGCGCCGTGGGAATGCACAAAGTTTAGAGTCAGGCAGCAGCCTTCAAAACCTGTTGCTATTGGCAACCCTGGCTGCAGGCTGATTTCATCCATGGATGGGAAATGGGGACTGTAAAACGAAGGTCTGGCTGGTTTGGTACGTTACTGGCATGCACAGAGACCGAGGCCGCAGTCCTAGCAGGGCTGGTGAGCAGCTCGTATCACGTCCTGCACTGAAAGCTCTGTAGAACGAAGTCCAGAATTAATCCTCAGACAAGCAGAGGACAGGCAGAGGCAGAGTAAGCTGCTTACGTGCTGCTCTGTTACAGTGTGTTATCTCTGACCTCCAGGATGACCACCTTGGTCGGGGACGGTAGGAAGCGTAGCCCAACTGGCCAGCCCTTGTCAGAGCTCCTTGTCTGTGCAGACACTGCCCGGGCATCTCTGCTGTGCCAGGGCAGACACTTGCGTGCTAAGAACTGCACAGATAAAAACAATTCGCTTTGCAACAGCTGTAAAAGAGCAATCAAATGGTAACAAATGTTGGGCTGGGTGGTATTCACTGGAGTTGAAGTAGCACCAACGACACAGGGGCCTCAGGTGAAATTATTAAATTATGAGATACTTCAACTCCCAGTTTAATGTGACTAGCTGAAATCTGAGTCCAAAACCTTTAATCTTTTCAGTTCAGGTTTGTATCTGATTCTGAAATTCATGACTGCTTCCTAACTTCATTTTTATATAACCTAAGAGAATAATTCACAATGACTAATACACCAACAACCTTACTTTATTTTCCAGCCCACAGACTATCTGCAGTGTGGACGATACTCCCGTGAGTTTATGAGTTTATTCACCGTAAGGAGTCAGTGAACTGATTTGCAAACTTTTTTTTTTAAAGATCTCAACAGACCAGGCAAATAGTTCTCTGTGAATATTCAATACAAAATCACTGGACAGTAGGGTTTTAGCAATGAAGTTACATGTTTTTGTTCTTGATAGAGGCTCAAAAGCACCTAAAAATGTGCTCCATGGGCAAATTCAGATTTCTTTCACAAAGGACACATGTGCCAGCACTCTGGGAGTTTGCTTTGCATGAAAACGTACGCCAGTAAACCTCGGTCACTTGAACGTGTGGGAAGCAAATGCGGGATTCCAGCTGCAATAAATCCATTCACAAATACGATGGATTGTTCCTGAACATCTGTCTGTAGTGTTCACCAAATGCTAATCCCAACAATTACAGTGTAACAGTAGCTGATGGAGGCAGATGCAAGTCCGCATTTCCCATAACGCTTTTCCCATTTCAACACATTCTTCCCAAATGTTCTGTTTGGCCTGGTCAGAAAAGCAGACTAGACTGTAACCATGTAGTCAATTAGAGTCTATCATTATCTCAGGCAATTCATCCATCTGAAGTTTCTTACCTTATAAACAAATCCATCTGGGCAACTGTGGTCGTAAGTAAAGGCTTTGTATACCACAAGAAACACTATGCAGGCAAGGAATGCAAGAGCCAGACTTATGAGAATAGTGACCTACAAAAGAGGGATAATGTTACTCTACATATGTTAAAATGGCATATGAGCAACCTCGTAATTAAATGACTTATAGTAACAGCCATGCTAACAGACTGCAGTCTTCACTCCACTGTGCAGTACTTAACTAAGCATGGTAATTGAATGAATGCTAGATCCAATAGCCCTGAATTCTCACATCATTTCCATCCCCCCACAGACCTGCGGGAGTGCACATTCCTGTGTTTAACCCCTTGCAAATGTACGGATTTTGCTGAGGCATTTGGTGTTTTCGGTGGCTTTGTGTTCCCATGCTCTCAGCTGTTCAACCAGCAGCATCATCTGCTGGCCCAGCAGGATCCACCAGCAGCCGGAGTCCACATTCGGGGTCTAATCTCTGCAAACTGCCTTATAACCATGGCAAGATCCCACTTTTCTGATAGCAGAGGTAGGTGAGCATGTAGGAAGAATAACGCCTTTGCAGCACACATCCCTTTGTGCCTTCTGGGAGATGCAAAAAGGATAAATGGTGTCTTGCAGAAGGGAGGGCGGGAGAAAGGGAATCCTTCTCTATTTATCAAAGCTGAAAACGGGGAATAGCCCAACCACCGACAACAGCCAGCATGTAAATCCTGCAGCATGTCCAAGAGCAGATGCTGGTGCTGGAGATACCAGACACAATACCCTCTTTTGGGCCCAATTATTCCCCCTCTCTCTCTCAAAGTAACCCAAGCAGGTTACTTTGCTGCACCATTCTGTTTCTTTGCTGTAGCTCCCTTCTCTCCAGCCCTTCCAGGTCCCTCGTAAATTGGTCATTCAACAGCAAGTTGCCTGGCCTCATTCAGATGTCTGGACTGAGGCCCTGATCCTTGATGTTAGCTGAGCTGTGTCCTGCCTAAGGACTGAGCAAGGGTCCCAAATGCACTCTCGTTCTCCCCTTCCCCGAAGGTTTCTTGGTCCCAGCTGGTAATTCAGCAAATGCAGCATAAAAGGCTATGAATTTCTACTGCCTAAATTACAGCAACCCATCCTGTCGAGACTGCTGTCGCACACTGTTCTGGATTGGCATGAAAAAATATCATAATCCCTGGGGCTCCAGTGTTACCATGCAAACTAGAGTTCCTAATCAAATGAACTCACTCACAGAGATGATGGGGGTGGGCACAGCAGTAGGGGAAACATTTAAAGCTGTTGCATGGCCAGCAGCACGGGCAGGCAGCAGCTCCAGCAGCTCCCCCGCTTGCTCTGGCTCGCTGGGACTGGGCACCAGCAGAACACCTTTTGCACGACGTTTGCCTGCATGGGAAAGGGGCTGCAATGTTCCTGTAAGCCTGCGAGAGCTCACGCTGAGGAAGTTCCTACAGCAAAAGTTGGAGGTCAGGTATGGGTTTACAGGAGGCTTTTTCCCACCTACAACCTCAATCTGTTTGTTTCTGAATCCCACTTTCCCATCATGGCACCAGAAGTCATGCCCAGGGCTGCAAATTTTCCCTGGTCACATCGAAACCCATCCACTGAGAGACCCGCAATGGTAGGACGTGGCAGGAACTGTGTGCCTGCCCCGGCTAATGGCCCTGCCTGCAGGCACGCTACCACTGAACCACGCACGTGCTCACCATCCAGAACATGCCCCCACCCCAATATCAGGGCTGCACCTACCTATACTAAAGGCAACCATTATAATTTACTGCCCTAGAAAGGAAGATCCACAAATTTTTCAACTCTGCCTAGTCATTCAGGGTTCATCCACCCTTTTGTTGTTACCATTATGTCACAATCCTCTTTGTTTTCTTGTATAATAGGTACAGGCAGAAGTTTTCCTTAACTAAGGTATAGGAGACTGGTGGTGGCAGAAAGTGGGGAAGTACAGAGACAATTCCTACAGTATAGTGGACAGGCTCGTTAAGAACAGCAACTAATAAAGAGCAAGCTGGCCATAGCTCAGGATTCATCAATATAATATTATTAATATAACAATAATATCATGTAATGTTAGTAATTTTATATCAATAAAGATGTACTAATTGCTTAATATTGGTTCACACTCAATTTTGCTCTATTTCTTTCCTTCAGCCATTGTAGCAGCTGTAATTCTGAGAACCTGTATGATACGCAATCCTTGCACAGACTCAAAGGGGCCACTGTAATTCCTCGCAGTGCAGGAAAAGACTTCTCACCCTCATCAATCCTGCAGAAAGACGCACTGCCTGCTGAGATGTATTCCTACATCGCACACAGCATATTGGGACTATTACTCAGAGAAGCTAAAGCAGCCCTGGCAATGCCACCTGCAATGCTGGAAGATCCCGAGCTACAATTTTGGTGGCTGTTTTAAAACGAAAAGAAAGACTGAAGGTAAATCCGCATGTGCGGTGTTAAATCTGACCCAACACATCCAGTTTGAAATTCAGGAAAGAGAATGCTGTGGAGACTGTATCTAGCAGGAGAGATTTATAAATTCATTGTTAAGTCAGAATATTTTAGAATAAAGTGTAAAAAGATAGCAAGATTGGGGCTAACAGACTTTTCCAGTGATGAACAGTTCACTGAAGCCCCGACCCGCCTTTTAGAATAACTGCTCATATTAACCTCCTCCTTGGGGCCCAATCTGCTGCAAAATGGGCCAATTAAGCAAAAGGCAGCTGCAGAGGGAGAAGCACTTATGCTGGATCTCATCAGAGAACAAGTGTAAGAGAGTCCTGGTGTGTTGAAAAGGTAGCTGGTAGAAAAGGAGTACAGTTGTATGAATTGCACTAGTCTGGCCAAGAAAACATGGGCTCCACCTCCTCTCCATCAAAGCACACTTGCCTGCAAGTTTGAATAGAAATATTTCAGACCAGCTTTATGGTGGCCCAACCTGGGGAAGCCTTGTCTCTTTTCATAGTGCTGAAGAGGAAGAAGTCTCAGTTGGATTCAAGGGAGATGGAAATGAAAATTGCCATGATTTCTGCCCCCAAAAGAAGTCATATTACACCTGAAAAAATGAAAATAAGTCATTTTGAAAAAGTATAATCAAAAGGAGAGACCTCCTGGATTAAGTATGCCAATACTCTCTACTTTTTCCAACAGGAAACCTGGGAAAAAAGACCCCTCTCCAAACAGACCCATCACAACCCAGCTCCGGCAGGCCAATCTGGAAGAGCACTTCCCCCTGTAGAATACACGTTCATCATCTCTTCCCCATTTAAAAGAGGAGCATGTTAGGCCTGGTACTTCCTCCAATAACAATTTATTTATTAATACAAAGATGACAATGACACAAGTCCCCTTTGAGGCTAGTTTGAAGACAAGCTGTACACCTTCCTCTACCAAAGCCAATACGTAGAGGGCAGCCCTGGCTAGAAATTCAGAAAATTAGAAATGCTCAGCTCTCCAGTTTGGTTGCTCTGCCCTGAATACAATGTACAGTGAAAAAATAAATCTTACTTGGGTTAAGCTGAAGGAACAAACTCGTGCTCAGGGCAAAGGAAGCGACAAAGGGCAATGAAATTACACCAAATGCCATCTGGGAATGCATGGAACTTAACTCAGTGAGAAAGTACCTCTTGCTCCTGAGCAATAAGAAGCTGCTCATCCTCTACCCTTCTTTAGTAAATACAACCTTCATCATCAGGGCTAGCAAGAGCTGCACACCGGCAGGACACATACACACGGTGCTATGATTCCTCCTGCCCTAATGTCTACCTGGTTCCTTTCTCCCCCTCTGCATCCACGTTTCCTCCATTCCAGAGAGATCCATCAGGGCTGACAGCACCCAGAGAAGAGGCTGTGAGAGGGGAACATCCCTGGACGGTGGGATGTCTCCCTCACCCGGAGTGACTCTGTGTCTGCCTTCCCCAGGAGTTGCCACCGAAGTTGCTTTGAAGGCTTCTCACTCTGAGCCAGTTAAAGTGGCCAAGTTCTTCCTTTCGCCTTCGGAAAAAGAAAGAACCGAGCTGTCTGGAGCGAGAATGAATGTCCCTTCTTTTGTTAAATCCCACATACATGCACAGCCTATGGAAATGACCATTAGTAATGTGATTTGACTGGTTCCTTTCCTCTTGTCTGCCCCACTGAGCCCCTAAAAATAATAAATTCCCCTCTGCTCTGTCGCTCTGCTCCAGCAAAGTGCTGACACCCAATTCATTACCTCCCAGGAGCAGGTCCCTCCGCTGAGCTCTCCCCTCCCTCGGGGTGTAATTGAGCCCCTTCTCACCTCCCTCCTGTCGTTTCATGCACTTGCAAAATTACAGCGTGACACAATATTACACATGATGATACATAGTGTAAAATTGCTCTGGGATGAAATGTGGTGTAAGATGTTAAAACCCAGAGGAAAAGGAAGAAAAATCAACCTCCAGATATTTTGCCACACCAGAGCTAAGATCCACCTCACTAGCTATTCTGGAGCATACAAAGCTTCATTAACATTCAAACACCAAAGAATCACAGAGCTGCAATACCTAATAAACCTCCACTTTTTTTTATGATTAACATGAACCTTGGCAGTCTCTAAGCAATATAAACACTCACAGAGGGGAAATAAAATTTAGTGAGCAGATAAAACCTAGAAGTGCTGCAGGCATGAATCTGTCACCTGTGACTGCTCGAGTGGGTAAAAGAAGGAAGGGAGGGATTTGACCGCCCTTTCCCAAAAGTCTTGTATGATTCCCAAAGGTTCCCTTAAGAGGGGAGTGTCTGCTGGAATGGTGAAAAGAGAACATCATTACCATACCAAAAACCTCCCCATCCTCCACAAAATATGGAGAGAGGCCCTTAACATCGGTGAAAGATGATATCAACCTCCCATCAACAACAGCGCACTTGGCTTGGTTCCTCCCCACCTTTTCCATCGACGAAGTACATGCTGCGTTTTCACAACAGCACAGATAAAGAAAAAGATACATCCTCATCAGGCAACAGGACATAAGTTGCCATTAGGTTTTGCTCCAGTGAGATGGTATCTAATTGCAATGGTGTGCCAGTTAACCCGGCTTTCATGCTGTCCATCAAAGTATCCTTCTTACTCTCTGATTTCAACTGCTGACCGTGATTATTTTTTTTTTCCCATCAAAAATTCCCTTTTTCCCTCTCTAGCTACGATGAAAAGCCTGATTTAAAAGCAAACCAGAGAACAATGCCACACCCAAACAACAGGGCATTCTTTTAATAGCCTTTTCCACTGCAAGGTTTCTAAGTTTTATTCCTTATTGTTTTCCTTGGTAAAAAAATTTCTGGTTTATGCCCTTAGCTTTCAGAGAAGGTGTGCACCCTTCACTCCCCATGGAAGTCAACAAGAGCAGGGAGCCGCTGGTCCCTCCAAAAATCAAGCCTAAGTAGCTTTGACAGCAATACTGATAACCTGCTGAGCTACAGAGCCTGCAGGTAGCTACACATCAGCCTTGGGCTGGCGCTGACTGTCACACAAACCAGTGAAGTATTTTGGTGCCTTACAGCCCTGGGAAACCTGAACTCTCTGGAAATACCTGGGGGAAAAAAGGAAGCAGAGAAAGGTGGATGCTGAACAGATATTCCTAAGGAAGGATTTTCAGGCAGCGTAGGTGGGGGAAGGGTCTGTCAGCAGATGGCAGTTCCCTCAAATTTATGCACTGTTCGAACTGAGTTGACAAATATTATTTTTCCCAGTGGGGACTGGATGCAGACGGCTCTCTATTAGTATTCAGCATCCAACCTGTGCTGGAGAGCTGGGGGGGGGTGTGTGGTTTTGTTCCCACTTAAGCCACATATTACTTGCATTAGCAGCTGGAGGAACATAACTTATAATCATGGCCCCGGTGTCAGGGCTTGTCATTCCACCTTTATGTTTTGTTCACAGGCTCCACTGATGGTGTCACACACTGCAAGGACTCAGTATAAAAATGGTAAAAAAAAAATAAAGTTGGATAGGGAGAGAAAATAGCATGGTCACTCAAATGCAAGCCACCTCACAGTGAAACACAGAAGGCGGCATCCTACCAAACTGTGAAGCAACACCTTTTGAAGAAATAAAGGGCTGTTCTTTCTAACTCAAACTGCAATTAATCTATGAAAATAATCACAATTAATCTAACAAATTTATTCTGTACAACATGGTCAGCAGAAGGAGCTTAGTAAGATTCCAAAAAGATAAGACATTCATATGGAGAGCCTCCAAACGGCTTTAAGTAGGGCTTAATAAAACAAAAGGCACAGCCCCCTCTTCCCCACCAAGGTCTCCCATTTGATGGCACGAACCAGTCATTTAGACCCAGATCCACAAAGGCAGTCGGGTGTCTAAATATCCTTTAGTTTTCTACAGGACACTAGAATCAGTATGTACCTTCTGTAGGCTCAGGTGTCTTCAGAGGGGTAAGAAATTGTCCATTTTGCACTTCCACACATTGCTCTGGGACATCTAAAATGGGTTTCCAAATGAGCTGGTCAGCTAGTCTGGGGCAGCGCTGCAATCCTTGTGCTCCGCTACTAAAGCTCAAACCCAACACTGCTCATACTCAGGCAGCAGGGTTATCAACTGCTGTCTAAAATTCATTCGGAATATCACTCTGCTGCCCTTTCTTTGGGGGGAAAACAGCCGCATTCGGTCCAGCTTTGGAGGAACTCAGCAAGTACCACCTGCTGTTTGTGGATCAGGCATAAGCCTCAGGTGCCCAGGCGTTTGAAACCGCCCTCCATTTGCCACCTAAGTGCAGCAATTCACAGGATGCAAACAGATGATGTGATCTCTATCAATCTGTCTGAAGAAAACAGCACAGAATCCCTCTTCCGTGTTCACACAACTCTTGTGAGAGGCCAGCAAGCAGGGGTTTTCATCAGCGTGGGTGGCACTTCTTAGATACCAAGCATGATTTTTTTTTTCTAAATCTGGGAAATAAATGTTTGACTATGGATACCTTTCCCATGGCTCAGAGCATGCAATATATATACTTATATATGCTCAAAATAGGAGTACAGCCAAGAGGATGCCACAACCAGGACAACTACTGCAGTCTATAGGAAAACCAGCCAGACAAGCAGCACCCAGAGAAGAGTTAATGCTCTCAGAGTGTAGAATTGTGTGTCACTGTGAAGGAGATCAGCTTAATTCCCAGGTGAAGATCATTTACCATGGAAAAATACCTACAAAATTCCGCACAGTCCCCCTAGTCTTAGCAGCTGCAATGTGACTAAAGGACCTCCGAAGCCAGATGCCTCTGTCCGTTCCTGCACTGCAGTCTCACTCTCTTCATAGTCAAGTTTGTCAAGAAAGGATGCTACTGCAAATGTCACGTCTAGTTTTCGAAGATACCTTCAGTGTTGGTAGGTATAGTGAAATTTTGTGACCTTTAATGGGCAATTCAGTTGAAGAAATTCTCTTGTTTTTAATTTTCTCTTTGTAGAAGAAGAAAGACTCTGAACAAGGCAAAATTTGATACAAACAAAATTGGCAGAAATCCTGTCAAGGTTATTTTCACAGAAAGGCATAAAAGCAATAAGGGCAGCAAGGTTCTTTCCATAGTTTATGGCAATGCCTGGAAACCTATCCATCCATTGACAACCTAGTTAACTTGCATGCAAGAAAAAAATCGTAAAATCATAGAATCATCTAGTTTGGAAGAGACCTTTAAGATCATCAAGTGCAACCATCAACCCAACACTGCCAAAACCCATTTGCCACAGGGCCAGTCCCAGAGGTCCTGCCAGTCAGTAGAAAGGTTTCAGCTGTAAGAGCACCTCAGTATACGTTCATACACCCATGGTCTCATTATAAGGATTTCTGATTGACAGTGTAAAATTCAGGAGGGTAATTTTTTTTCCCTTCATCCCATAACTTCTCCCAGCTGATAATTAGAGGCAAGACTGACAACATTAGTTCTCGCCATGAAAGCTACAGCTAAAGTGAAAGACTCGGGAGCACTTCCCAGCTCCCGGATCCAGCCGTCTATCCCGGCTGCCTCCCACCTGTATGCCAGGATGAAATCCAAGTGTGAACCACACCATCATTTTAATCCAGGTTAGTACTGTAAGAAAACTCAGGCCTGTAGGCAGGGAGGGAGCCACAGGCTGACAGAACACTCAGGTGGATCCGCCAGGGGGATAAAGGAGTCTGAAATACACCCCAAGAAGAGCTGCTCCCAGCACCCTGTTATACAGCCTGATCCATTCTGCAGGTAAAAATGATTTGGCTGCACTTCTTCAAAAATGGCCTTTCACTCCCAATTTTTAAAAATCTTTTTGTAAGTTGATGATTTTGCTGATTTTATTGCAACAGCTTAGCCTCTGAAATTTTGAAAGGCTAACTGAAAAAAAAAAGTGACACAACTGGGTCTTCATATTTGCTTAGTATCGTGCAAGACGATGTAGGATTTGTCCCTTATTATAGCAGCACAGCTTTATTCCAGATGGTGTCCAGATTATTTTAGGAGATGCTTTGTAAGACGGAAATGTCCTTAGTCATGTATCTAAATCTTCAGAGTTATGGGAAAATACTCCTTAATGCTGCATGGCTTCTTACATGAAGCTTAAGGGGGTTTCTTTTGGGTCCTTTAACTTAGAAGTCATAAACATAAACTAATTTGGCCACAATTCTTCTAAGAACACTGAACACCATCCATGAGGATGGTATAATCTTGGAGTCCAAAACCAGCTCACATCTGCTCCACTATTTATGTGTGGGTTCCTTTCAGCTCACACAGCCCAGCAGTCAAAGTCCAAAAAGACTCACAGAGTAGAGAAAAGAGAGGGTCATTTCTCCAACTACCGTAAAGCCTCAAAGGTATCCCCTTGAAACAGCACTAGCTGTCTCTGAGCCCGTTTGCTACCCCAGCCATGTCCCTGTTGGCTCTACCCATCTCTGCGTACACCACCCACCATGGCTACACCAGTGAACTTCTCCACGTTTGCAAATCTTAAAAAGAAACATCTACCCTCTGAGAGGACCATGTACCCACTAGCACTTGCTCTGCTCTGTGCCTTGTAATACTGCGAGTGCAGCATGAGTGTGGAACAAGAACACCATGTTTCTAAGCAATTTGTCAAATAATTAAATTATGCCCACAATAACTAGCTGGCTCAATTATATTAGCCAGTCTCCATCATGTAATATAATTTCTAGTGGCTGTTTAGGCACTAATAGCCTCAGATCTTTTTAACTGTGTCTGGTGCCAGATGCGGTCTGCATGACGTCTTTCTGTGCCAAGTCAAATCCCTTGAATGGAAAATTCATGGCTCAGTTTCCAAGCCCCCGCTCCTTATGGATGGAAGTTCTAAAATGCCATTTTCAATAAGGATGCTTCCACCATTGAATATTAGTGAATTTCCACTTAGGTAAATAAAAAGCTCTGTTTGATTTGCTTTCTCTTTTCTGCCATTTAATGCCATAAAAAAAAAATCCTTCATCAGAATAGGCTGGTATAGTGAGATGCTATAATATTGTTTCTAGGAACACCAAATAAATACATGGTCTTTCTGGCAGACCATACAGGTGTTTAAAGGTCTTTTTCCCCTCCTCCTACAAAAATATTTTCTTCCTTTTTCAACTATGATTCCCTCCTTATTTCTGTGACTGATACCTTCAAAAGAAGAGAAGCAAAAATTAAACAAAACCGCAAAATTGAGCAAGTGGGGTGACTCAGGAACACTGCTTATACAGGTGCTTTTCTTCCCAAACCCATGGTCCTAATAACACCTGACATACCATTTCATGAGCTGAGCAATGCTGGAAGAGGCTTCTTTCCAGATCACTAATTTGAGATGGTTTTTCAATTAGTGGGATTGCAGCAGACAGATACATCATCTCCACTGCTAACCCTTCATCAGTGACATGCTGCAATTTCCCATTGCATTGTGCAAAGCCCTGGCTGTGACATTTCCTCTTGTCACTTCGCATGGGACATGACAATGGATGCCCCTCCTCATCAAGGGCCCTTTTTAAATGCATTAACAGGAATACAAGATAAATCAAGTAATCAATAAAATGCCTTCTTGCCTATCCTTTGGCTGCCAAGACTCAACCTCTGAAGAGTCTCATACACGCAAAATCTTCCCCTGTCCCTGCTTCCCTCACATGGGTTTGGTGCAGGGAAAGCACCAGGAGCCCTGAGTAAGAACGGGTTCAGGGACTGCCACACGGCAACAGACCTGGGCAATGCAGATTGTGTTCCTTGCTCTGCTGCTGGCTTTCTTTGACACCTGACACACACTCAGGTCCCGTTCCACAGCTTGCCCCCTCTGGTACTCACAGACACCCCAGCAAGAGCCACCCAACGCTGTAAGCATCTAAGTCCCCAAAAGCTTGGCTTTTTCTGGGCCATGTGTGCGAAACCACCCAAGCACCAACACCACCCCACGGCCAAGGATCAGGCTGGTTTTAGGGAAAAGCTGAGGTCTGTCTGCTTTACGAAATTGCCCTCTTCCACAGGCAGGGCAATTTTCAAAGCAAACCTTTCAGACTTGAGTATCGATGTACTGGGCTAAGGCTCAAAACTGTATTCCTCCAGGCAAGTTCTCTTTTGTATTTGCCTCTTCCATCGCTTTCTTATATTTTGATTTTTCATGTGACACAACCATTTTCCTCATCAGCCATCAACAACAGAAGACTGGATTTAAAAATGCCCAGAACAATTTAAGCTCTTTATATGCCAGGGCAGAAGATAACTTTCCCCTACCGCTCCCCAGTCCCATGGACTTCTTAGATAAAATGAAATCGAAGGTCAAGCTCACACAACTTAAAACACCTTTGTTCAGTGCGCCCCTGTGGTTAAAAAAAAAATAAAAATCAATTGGAAGCTTGTTCCTTCCAAGAAGGTCAACATATTCACAGGCATTTCAGCATCTATGTCTACCATCACAGGTCAGGAAATAAAGCTAATAATATGGCAGCATTCATGGTCCAACACACCCATTTCTCTTAAAAAACTTATTATGTGGGTGCTTCATACAAGGACAAAGTGAGAACTTGGCGAGTAAAGTGTCCCCTGGGCAACTTAAGAATTAAAAGCCTTTCCATTTTAAATTAGAAATGTGAAGCTTTATTGTTGCAAATGACTTACAAAAGCTACTCTTTTAAAAACAAACAACAAAAACGAATAATCTAGCTGATTATGATGCCTTCAAAGGCATGAGGCCAGTTCCATTAGCTGTGGATCTGACCCAACAGGCTTAATACATCTGCAAGTACTAACAAGAGGGAGCTCAGGTCTGTTTAACATTCAATCAGCAGCCTGTGCTGCATTATAAATAGAGAGAATGAAACATTACATGGAAAAAAAAAAAGTATGAGTGAAGCATTTAACTTCCCTGATTATTTTTTTTTTTTTAGCATTCTGTGGTTTGGCTACAAGACTCAAAATGCACTTCACAACACTCAATAAACTTTTCCTTGGCTTCAGTCAGCTGAAAACTCTTTCCTCCTCCATCCCGTTCAGTCCCTTTTGCTACATTAGCCAAACTACCATTAAGCATATTTCATTCCACCAAATGCTGATAAGAAAATTACCCAACAAATAGGGTTTACTGTGGGGTGGCAGAGGTACCAGAATAAAACATGGCACCGTATTGTTGAAGACAAAGATGCAGTGTAAAAAATCAAAAACGGGTATCTCCATGCAGTTGCTTACAAAAATCTTTTTCGAGCATTTTGTTCCAAAGCAAAGGGTCAGTTGAGGTTTCTGCTCTGTTACTCCTTTCTTCCTCCAATATATCATAGTCTGGAGAATTTAGTTAGATTCAGCAGGTCTACCCCACAAACCCTTAGTCATGTGAATATTCTCTGTGACTTCCATTTTTAGATGTTTTCTGCATAGCAATTAACTTTCTTCTTCTCTCCAAAAATCAATTAAAGGAAAAAAATAACCCTGAACAAATCTCTTCAGCTGATTACTCTGTCAGTGCTTGCAGATGGCAAAAATAAAATATATTTGAGGTGTTTTATCTGACTTTGCAAAAGAGTATGTGTATTTGTTTCTGTAAAAAAGAATATAAACCAAGACTACACTTTAAAGAATGAACCATTTCATATAAAAGCCGTATCTTTTTCTTTTTTTTTTTTTCCTCTGCTTTGCCGGGTGGTCCCTAATCCAGCCGTATAGAGCACTTGAGTTAAATCAAAATATACTTTTCTTGCATGTGTTTTCAACACGGGAACTCTTCCTGGCTTTACCTTGTTGGGACCAAGCCTGTACCAGAAAGCCAGGTATTATCTGGGAACGCCTACAAAACCCACAGACTTTTACCCAGACACGGGAAAGCTTGCAGGGTTTATAGTACCATACCTGGGGATGTGATCAGAAATATCTGTTTTCTGGCAGCTGAGCCACAAATCCACATTCGGTTCATCCTCACAGCTCCAAGTTGTCACTGATGATCACAAATGGCTCCATCAATCTACCTCCATGCAAGCTGTGAGACCCACTAGGACAGATATGACCTATCCTCTTCTCTGCCCATTACAGCCAGAGGAAGAGAAGAATGATTTCTGAGCTCAGGCAGAAAGATGATGAGCAACATTTCTCACTTCCTTTCAGACACAGACGTGAAAGTCTGAGTCCATGCAGATGTAAGTAGACACAAGGCCAGGCAGGGCTGGGTGGTGGATTCGGGAGAAAGGAGAAACTGTGACCCTCTGCATTGCAGTGGAAAATATTCACCCTCCAAGGACAAGGCAAAGTGTGGATCCAGAGACAACTCACTCCATCACTGTCTGGAGAAGACCTGGGTGAAGTGAGGGCTGCCTGACACCCCTGCAAAAAGAACATGCCCGCTGCACCTGAGCCCACTGGGAAAGGAGGCTGCCTGGTGATAGTTGAGAACTCCCACAGGAATAAGCCTCCAAATGAGTCCCTGGTGACTGAAATCAACCCCTTCATACTGACACCTCTCCAAGCCCCTCTCTGAATGCAAGGCTCGAGGACACCACTAATACCGTCTCCGGTGCTGCTGCCAGCACAACAAGATGCTATTGCCACTGCTCCCCTGTGCCTGCCACCTTTCTGATTTCTCTCTGCTTTGTCCCTTGTTCTGGATCACACAGCCCATCCGACCGCTGTGCAGCCTGGAAACAACATCTCAGCCACATTAGCAATTATCACCAAAGTGAGAAAAATCTCTGTGTATTAGAGCATGTTCCCTCCCTCGAGCACCACTCACATTAGTCAGTGTAATGGGATCTTTCAGCAGCCACTCTGCATCTTCCAGATAACCGATGTGATGTGGCAGTCGCCATGGAAACATTGTTATTGTTAGTATTAAAAAGCAGTAAGGAAAATTGTCCTGCTCACACTCAGAGGAGTCCTTTCTCTCCGAGTTACTCCTGCCCTCTAGTAACTTAACAATTAAAGGAATCTTTAAATTTATTCAGCTATTGAATAGGCACAATGAAAAGCCCCGTGCCATTTTTCCAGGATTCATTCCTTTGCAGGTTAGAAGAAGAACTATCAGCATACTACAGGTGTAGCCTACTACAGGTTGAAAGCAGAACATCCTACGGAGAAGTTTGCAGGAAGCACGGCATGGAAGGGGAGTTTGGGAAGGAGGTGCAGGGGGAGCAGAAAGAGAGGAATGCCACATTTGAGGCTGTGTGTGTGTGCAGCAGAGCAAGGGGGAGTTGCCACCTAGAAAGCCGCAATGGTGATGTGCCCTTTAAAAACAAGGGCAGGGTGAGCAGGTAGATAAGTGTGTGCATTCAGGGAAACGAGGTGTTTCTCAAAGCTATGCGCACGATGCAGTCATTTGGCAGTGCAGAAGCACACAGCAATTCTCTGCACCACGCTGTACAAGACACCTTGTGCTCCCGTCTCAGTGGACCTTACCCACAGAAATAAAGTGATCAAGACCTGCTCCTCACATTCCTCCACAAGCACACAAGCCCGGGACTCTCCCTTCCCCTGAACTGCAATGCCTGTGACATGAGGATCCTTCCACTACAAGATCTAGCTGAATAACCTGGGGATTCAATGGGTCGGATTCTAGTGGTGCAAGCAGGGAAAGCATCTTCCATTTCAGCAAAGCCGTTACCAACCGCAAATCAAGCTCTGGCCCTGGCCCAGAAAAATCTTTCTTAATTAGGAGTCAAGTATTTCAGATACTGCCTTGGTTTTGATAATGAACAATTATTGCACCGATGTCTGTTTCGTAGGGTGTGGCTGGAAACAAACCGATTTTGTTCTAAGCCTTTCACATTAGGTCAGAGGAAAATAATTGTTTCAGTATGAGCATTTCAATAACAGAAATGTTTGAATGGGTTCCACTATATTTTAAGAACCTGATGAAAAGTATGGTGAATAATTACATCCACTGGATCTGCATGTATCAGAGCAGTTTCAGGGTGGAGGCAGGAGAGGGCTGATCTAATGATAAGAAATATATTGTCATTGCATTCTCAACAGGAACAGATTACACTGCCAGTGACTCTGAAAATAGATCTTGCCAACTTGTAGCAACAAGACTGAAGTTTCCAGTCTTCTTCAGTGATGTAATGATCAATACTTGCAGATGATTTTTACAGGTAGATAAATTGCTCACAAGAAAACATCTTAAATATCTCAATTTTTCCCCTGTACACCCAATCTCAACTTGTTCTGTTAAAGACAAGTACATGGTTTAATTATTCCAACTCTGAAAGACCAATAACTTCAGCTTTCTTAAGAAAATGATCCATGAAAAGGAAAGAACTGTGGAAGGCTCGAGAAGTCAGATAACTATGGTAGGTAGCTATCACCCAGCTCATAGTTTTAAATCATTGTCTCCCGGAAAATGCAGTAATGAATAGCTCTATGGCATTCAGTGATAGCAGAGGTCAAACTGGTTGCATGTGAACTTACTTGTGTAATAACGAGAGCAATTTGCGCAAAACCAGTAACCGACAGGCAGTTGTGTGTGTCAACCCGATGCTCTGTGTTGTAAGCCTACGCTGAAAGGTCACTCCGGTGCCTTTCCTGGTGCTACTTGGAGACAGAAAATTCTGGGCAAAGTCAGGGCTAGCACAGGGCTACCTACAATCCCTGGGTGTAACTCCATATTCTCCAGCTTATTTCTTCTTAAGCAGAGTGCTGAACACAAGCTCCACCTAAGTGACAGTCAAGAAAGCGGGTAGAAACCCACTCTTCACCTTATAAATGCTTCTGGTTGATTTCTGTGTTATCTGGACTGGTTGGAAGACAAAAGAAGTCACTGGAAAACCTGTCCTCCAGAGGTAACAAGACTTTTCATTCAATGGATAATCTGCTTGAAAACCAAAAGAGCATTTGATCTCATTTCAGTATTGATGGAAAGAAATAAGGGCAGAAACTCACAAGAATGAAGATACATGCATAAGAGAGATTCTTCTTAAGAGATGTTACACAGGATATCACTGGCAAAAAGAAGCAGTAAGCCCTACCTCAAAGGCAAAGGGTTAGATCTGTTGTCCCACAAAGGAACGTGATTCTATGATAGACCGTCATCACATTTGCAGACCTTTTCTAGTGCACCTCAGTGTCGTCACTGGACGACATGCACTACCTTCAAAGCACACAAAATGGAAGGCAAACACCAGACACTATTCCCTGCCAGACTGAGAAACCTTGGTATACATCATTACTGCAAAATAAGATCTTTGCAGTTCAAAAACTTCCTAGAGGAACACACTCAAAAGGCATAAACAGTCTGGAGGAGGCAAGGTCTATAAATCACTGCCAGTCAGCTTAGAAAAAAATGTTATCATTGCTTCTCTGTGGAGGAGTAAAACGATAAAAGAAATTTCTTTTATGTATGGACGGCTCAACCATAACACTACTTTAACATCATTTTCTTGTAACCCATCTACACACAACTATTTAAACATTTGTTATAAAGTATGTATGGAGTGACTCATCCAGCTGAAGAATAAGCCTAATTGGTCAAACTTCCAGGACACTGTGCTGAGCTATAGAGAATCATAATCTCATCTATTAGGAGATGTGACAAGTTGCAGAAGCTATCTAAAATTCCTGGAAGAGGTACTGTGAAATAAGAAGCGTTGCCTAGGGACAGTCTCTTCTTTACGATTAATTAAAGAGCTTAGATCTGTGCTATTCTGGATGGATGAAAAATATGCATGCATAAGCTTAGATTCTGGCTTTGGCTTGCTCATGCGAGAAAGTTGTCTAATAATTCATTAGACTCTTCAATAAAAGATACCCAAAAGGCGGAATAAAGGGCATCTGTGGATTTGACTGCCATGTTCATATGGTCCCAAAATTTCCCCCAGAGATCCTGCTCTTCTGTATAATGCAGCTACATGACTCGGGGAAAAAAAAAAAGGCACAAAACCAAGCAAGAACTTGGGAAGAGTTTCCTTCTTCCCTGAGAACATTCCCATACCAAAGTGACCAGGAGTAGAGAAAAGAAAAACACTTCATTGACTGAAACAGGAATGTTAAAAATCGCTCCAGAGAGATTATTAGTGGGTGGGGAGCACAGTCATAAATATGGAGTCTCAGTAGCATTTTTCCACAAATACTTAGTAATGACAGATACTCACTTTGCCGTATTTCCGTTTGAATTGATGATAATTCTACGCTTTGAGTGAAAAATAAAATACAGGACATCTCACTTTGTGTTCTCCAGGATACCAAAGTAGCGCAACAGAAGACAGGAGAGGACCTCTTGGCTATTTCTTTGCATCCTCTTACTGTCCTATCTCTTTCCCCAGCATCCGGGTACCACATACTGAGACGTATTGCTCCTCACACACAGATAAGTAGAACCATAGTAGCAAAATTGCTCCCTATGAAACCCCTTGAATTCAGGCATTGCCGTGGACTCACACTAGTTGTATATGCATTTCCCATACAGATCCCACATATTTGGAGTGCACGAAACCAATGGACCATCTACACTTGGATGGACTTTTTGCCTTTCCCTCCATCTTTTCTCTTACAGAGATCAGTGTGATGATTTACTTGCTTTTGCTAGTGTATAGCTACCAACAGCCTGGCTCAAGTATAGATGAGTACTTTAATTTTAACCAATGTGTTAGCAAGAAGGTGTGGATGATATTCCCAACACACCACATACTGGAAGGCTATACGAAGCAACCAGCCAGCAAAAGAAAAGATGATGATCTCATCTATATTATCTTTTTTTAAGCTTTTAAAAGTGTAGCCAAACTGAGATAATAAAAGTTAAGTATTTACTATTATTCCCTCTTACAAAAAACAAATGTAAAATGATTTCATCAGTACCAGATAATAAGCCTGCTTATAACCAGAGGGCAGTATTTTTAATAACTGCACTAAAAATATGCACTGGTATAAAAATGTGGTGCAATAAAAAAAAGTACAAAAGGTAATGAAATATTACCTATTATCTCAGCCCATTTTTGTCAGGAAATAATACTACAAACTTAATATGATACATGGAAGCCTCATGAAAAGCAGGCGGGGAGAAGCTTATAGTCTTATCCAGTATTAGACGAGAGGCTGAGTGATTAATAAGTTGACATTGAAGAGCAGAGAATGGAAATCATAGGGACTTTGGGGCAAGGAAATAGCTTAAAAATGAAACTGTCATGCTGCCAGGCTGGATAGGAAGAGGCACGGCTTCCACGGCCATCCCCACCGCGCAGGACAGGGGAAGGCAGCTTAGACCTCTGTGGGTGCTGTGCACGCAGCTGGAGCCTCCTCCTGCACACAGGGGTGACAGCAACGCGAGAACTGCTCCAAAAATAGGAAGGGGAGAGGAAAAATACATTGCAAGGAGAGGATGGAACGCAACAGCAAGGTGGCCATTCGAAGAATGGGAAAAATAAGATACTGTCTAGAAGGTGTAGATGAAATGAGATTTATCCATAGCAGTGGATGAGCTATATATCTAACTTAGGGGCCTCCGGCATATACAGTGTGTACAGATGAGATATCCTCGACTGCTTTTTTAAATAACAAGGACAGATCTTTTGATGGGATTAAAACTTGGTCTGACACTGACCTTAACACTGTTCAGGGCTGCAGGATTAAGTTTTAAACACCCATCGAAGCACCGTTACTTACAATACCAACAATGCCATTTATTGCGGGTCACAAGCCAACACATCACTTCCAGGAGACTCTGCATTTACTGGTGTTTCTCAGGCACATTGTGTCTGGTTCTGATTTGTATGTTGCTCACACTGGAAAATGTCTGCTGCGGCTTCCAAGACAGGGGATTTTACTGTGGCTAATTCGCTGTTTACTAGTGGTACCAACAGAGAGTCACTTTGGTGGTAAATAGGTGCTACGCATGCAATAAGATTGATGAAGAATTCAGTCAAAATCAACAGCCTGTAAGCCCCTGGTAAGTAATTTAGATCACAACATGTGATGTCCACTGAAAAAAAAAAACCAAGAAGCTATAAACATTTATTCACAGACCTCTTAAGAATAAATTACGGCTTTAAATATCCTGGATGAAAGCGACAGAATTGTCCTTGTAAAATATGTTAGTGAATTTCTGGAAAAAACAGAAACAATGCCATTCTGCAGTGCTTCAGAAGGGAATAGCTAAACATTTCTCCTTTCACTAAGTTGAACAAGACTCATTTTGAAGTTTACCCAGGATGAATGGTAACAATTTTTTCTGGATCACATTCTAATTTTAAAAGTGATAGCTTTCTTCTAAATTACTAGAAAATAATTATAATAATTTCTTTTATTTCTCGCAAAACTTAGAAAACTGGGCCAAATGAAAGACTATTCAGTTCTTTGAGTCAATTCCTGTTAATTGTCAAGGATGATACCCTTTCACAAAAATTTATAAGCCCAATCCTAGCTTTTCAAGGAGCAGGGCTACAGCTAGGCACTGCCTACTCTCTCTGTTTTCTACTCAAATCATTGGTATTTCCTCTGACTTTGGAAATGTGAAATCGGATCTCACATTTTTATCACTCCCATGCTCTGTGGTTCAGGAAAAGCCCCATATCTTCTCAATGAAAAGGGAGAAAATGTTAGCAGCCACACGCATGGAGTCTAATTTTAGGAGGAACTGAGCCATTCTAATATGCGGCAGTCAACAGGAACTGAGGGCGCTCAATAATTCATGAGTTTCTTTCCATGTTTGAGTAGAGCCTGTTGAAAATTTCTCAAGGAAAAATTTTTCATCAGAAAATTCCAATTCCTGTGAATGAAAACTGCTTACAGCACAGGATATGCATGGAAGCTTGTCTAATATCTCTTTTTTTATCCAGTTTGAAATGGCTTTTAATCTATAATAATCTATAATAATAAAATATTTTAAGTATGAAAAGGGTTGTTTGACTACAGACAAAAGAATTTTTAAAAGGCGAAACAAACCATTTCAATCAGTCTTCACCGCGTTTTTTTTTATTCTTTTTAAACAGAAATGTTTGAGAAGAAAAAAGATTCAAACTTGGTTTACTTTCAGTTTGGGCTGGAAAATATTTTCATAACTTTTCCTGGGAAAAGGAAAACATTTCCTACTTTAAATCTAGTTATGGAAGTATTTTCATGCCTGTCCGAAAAAAAAAAAAAAAAGCTTTATACTCATGCAGATAAACCTCTCTTTGACCCTAGTGCTGAGTGGAGTGTTAAATTTGTTATGTCTTTACTGTCACTTTGATTCAGTTATTTTAAAATGAATGGCATTTGCATCAGAAGGCAGCAGAATAACCATTTCTTACCTTTAGTCTTTCTGTTACACCATCAGTGAAACTGACTGTGAATTCAGCAATTTTGGGCACTCTGAGTTTTCCTTTGTTCTTCTGGTCAGGCTGATATTCTGTTCTTGTTTTCACAATTACCTGGAAAATATCAACACTTTTAAGGTTTCTGCACGCAGCATCCTTTTTTTTTTGTTATCTAAGCTTTTCTATATAAACCATACCCTGGACCTGCACAAGTACCTGAGAACCATAAATTAACACAAACTCATCATACCCTCAGGAACAAAGAGAGACAGATAAATAGTCGGGCAGATACACAGACCTAAAACAGTGAGTTTATCTCACTGAATCTTAAAATAGCTGACAGCAAAATGTTTGATCCCCACTTTTGTTTAGGACTAGGCATATAATTTTTATATCGTATTGAACAGGCAGAACACGCAGCGTAACAGCCCACCCTAAAGAAGAGCCTCACTTATTAAAAGCCCTGTCCTAACAAGTTCCACTGAAGCCAATTTAAATTTAGGCCGTTGGGTGTCTCATTTATTCAGGCTCCAGATTATCAATATTAATCTCATACTATCACCTTGGGTTTTCCCCAGAAGTGTCATTTGCTGACTAATCCAGGTCCTACTAATCTTATAAAAATGAGGTGTCTTTTGCCAATGGAGAAGCTGCAAGTGGCTTTTAAAAGGATACAGTCAAATTACCAAAATTGAATTGTCAATCTACATTGAATTTATTTGTAATCTAGAATACAAACCATATAATGGACAACCAGGGGATCAGGCCTAGTCAGCATGGGTTTATGAAAGGCAGGTCCTGCCTGACAAACCTGATCTTCTATGACAAGATGACCCGATTACTGGACGAGGGAAAGGCTGCGGATATCGTCTACCTGGACTTTCGAAAAGCATTTGACACTGTTCCCCATAGAATTCTCATGGAAAAACTGGCTGCTCGTGGCCTGGATGACCATACGATCTGCTGGATCAAGCACTGGCTGGATGGACGGTCCCAAAGAATGGTGGTCAATGGAGTTAAATCCAGCTGGCGGATGGTCACAAGTGGTGATCCTCAGGGCTCAGTGTTGGGACCATTTCTGTTTAACATCTTCATTGATGATCTCGATAAGGACATAGAGCGCATCATCAGTAAGTTCGTAGATGACACCAAGTTAAGCAGGAGTGTTGGTCTGTATGAGGATAGGGAGGCTCTACAGAGAGACTTGGATAGATTGGATCGGTGGGCCAACGTTAACGGTATGAGCTTCAACAAGGCCAAGTGCTGGGTCCTGCACTTGGGCCACAACAACCCCATGCATCGCTACAGGCTTGGGGAAGTGTGGCTGGAAAGCTGCCTGGCAGAAAAGGACCTGGGGGTTCTCATTGACAAGTGGCTGAATATGAGCCAGCAGAGTGCCCGGGTGGCCAAGAAAGCCAATGGCATCCTGGCTTGTATTAGAAATAGTGTGACCAGCAGAAGTAGGGAGGTGATTGTCCCCCTGTACTCGGCACTGGTGAGGCCACACCTTGAGTGTTGTGTCCAGTTTTGGGCACCCCAATACAAGAGAGATATCGAGGTGCTGGAGCGAGTGCAGAGGAGGGCAACGAAGCTGGTGAAGGGCCTGGAGAATAAATGTTATGAAGAGCGATTGAGGGAGCTGGGATTGTTTAGTTTGAGGAAGAGGAGGCTGAGGGGAGACCTCATCACTCCCTACAACTACTTGAAAGGACATTGTAGAGAGGCTGGTGCTGGTCTCTTCTCACAGGCAATTAGCGATAGAACAAGAGGGAATGGCTTCAAGATGCAACAGGGTAGGTTTAGACTGGACATTAGGAAAAAATTCTCCACAGAACGAGTGGTCAGACACTGGAATAGGCTGCCCAGGGAGGTGGTGGAGTCACCATCCCTGAATGCGTTTAAGAGTCGTTTAGATGTGGTGTTGGGGGATATGGTGTAGGGGAGAACTTTGTAGAGTGGGGCTGATGGTTGAACTTGATGATCCCAAGGGTCTTTTCCAACCTGAGTGATTCTATGACCCTAAATATTTTGTGTAAAATGCACCCACTGCAAACAAAGAAAAGGTAACACCTAATGCCAGCTGCTCCCAGAGGGAACGAGCAACAGGCCTGTGCTCTGAAACTAACAGCACTTCAGAGGAGTGAGCGTATCCATCCCATTATACATGAGAATCTTAAAAGACTACCCATCCATGAGCCTATGCAGCTAAATAACGTCGTGAGAGCTTGCCAGCATAGCCACACTATCTTACTCTAGCTGGAAAATGCAAGAGAAGACACAACAGCCCTGTCTTCAGCACTGGCCAAAAGCTGGAGCGCATCCCTAGAGAGCGGGGCTGTGGTTGTGAGCACACACCACCACGGCGCTTCTGCACAGGATTCCCAACCCAAGGACAAGGTCCACAGAGCATACAATGGTTTGGTGGGGTTTGCAAGGTTCGGATAGATTAAACAAAAAAGGGTAGAAAGAACATTGACGTTCTCGAGCCCAGGGCCAACACTTCCTCTTTTTGACCTCCCATCCTGAATTGCAGGACTACGCAGCCAACAGCCTTGCCAAGGTGATAATTAAATACTCCAGGAGTGGTGAGTGGTTCATATGAGAGTGACAAGAGTGATCCTAAAGCTCGTTGTCAGAAACAAAAAGTCTTGAAGGATTGAAAAAGATTAAGTGATGCACAGGGTTGAGCGACTAGCTAATGAAGAACTTACTTCCAAATGAAGATAGCAAAGCCCGGTTTGGACCAGAAAAAAACCCAGGTATTTAATCCTCCTGCACTTAATGCCGTGTGAAAATCAGACTGAGAGAAAATCAGTGAGGAGTCATAAGCCAATTTTCTGGATTCAAATGCAAATCATTAAAGACTGATGAATATTTACATCCTTCAGCATACCCCTCTTGATAATATTTATTACAGTAGCATTTGCAACATTAAGACTTGGTAAGAAGAGGGGACAAAAAGCCACCCAAATATATTTATATTAGCATTTTGTAACTCAGGATTTCTGATGATACAACATAGGTGATGAGAAATGACACAGGGGGACAAGCTTGATTGATTGGTGGGTTTGGGATGAACCCCAACCCTACTCTGAAACTTCTGCTGAATCAAACCCCGCTGTGCTCTGAAATGCAGACCAGGATACTGCGGACCAAACACAGCAAAGCTCCCTCACCAGCCAAGATGAACCGGCCCGGGTTAGCTCTGAGTTACAAACAAGCAATAACCTCATTTTCTCACTCAAAAGGAGCCAAGTGCACTCAGGACTCCATGCAGCTGCCCCGGACCTTTCCAGACTTCCCGCTGGCCTTTTGTAAACCCCATACAGTAAATTACAGAGCGTCAGCCATCCACACCTGCCAAGCAGTGTTCCGAAATTGCACCCATTCTGTTTTCAAACCTACCAGTCACAATACCCAGTTCTCCCAAACTCATGCTTCCTGCTTGACACAAATCTTATTGCAGGCAAAATTTTTAAATATACATGAGAACTTTTACGCAAACTCTAACATTAGGTCTTAATAAAGGACTGTGAAGCCAGAATATAAGAAAAAAAATTAAAATTAAAAGCCTTACTTGTTTCTAGATATAATTTAAATTTCTTCCATTCTTTGTCATTAACGGCACTTTTCATACGGGTATTTTTAAACTGTTGTTACATTCAACCAATATCCTGTAAGTTCGAATTATGCTGTCTGCAGGGATACAGCATGAGACTGAAAATAAGCCCACACAGCCCTTCACAAGGCATCAGATTCAAGTCCAGTAGCAATGTCTATCAATCACGTCTGTGAATAAATAAGTAAGCTCAGTCCCCAGCCAGATCAGAAGCTACTTGAAACACAATTTGCTGTCTGTGCCAGCAGTGAAATGTCTGTACACAGAGCCACAGTCATCCTGCTGGTCAGAGTTTTGCAGAGAAATTTGCAGAGGTATCAAAAAGCTTTAAGGAAGAGGAGGTAAGAACTACCTTTGCTAAATGCCTTTTGGCATTGCAAAAGCTAAATATCTGCTCTTCAGAAGTATCTTTGTCAGACACCTGGTGGAATTACTCAGCAGAAGAAAGACAGGGCAGTCAGTAAGGTCTCCTCTTTAAAGGAGAGCACAGAAATAAAATGGCAAAGGGCAAACAGGAAGCTGAAAACCTGTAGTGTGGGGGTGGCATTCAACATTGTAGCAGTAATGATAAAAATGCAATTTTTCTGAGGGCACGGGGCACACATTTAGAAGAAAAGAGCCACCTCTTGTTCAGTCCTCTACAGTCTAAATAAATAAGCCTGAGCGTGGATCCCACTTTTCCAGCAACGTTCACCCCCTCTCCATCCAACAAGTTGCCATCAGGATGCCCACGCAAAGGCTTCTGGAAATGGAGCTGCGTTCATCACACTCCTTGAGCCTCCTGCACGAGCAAGACCACGCCAGTCAGGGCTACCTTCGCAGCATCCAGAGACAGGAGCGAATGCTGTCAGATGGTAATACACAGATACATACACACACACACACACACGGTTTTGAGTGGAGCATTTGCTACGCTGACAGCCTCCCATGCATGTGTCACTTGTGAGTGCCTCAAACAAGTTCAAATGAGAGCTGGTCAAACGTATTAATCTAAGTGCAAATTTAGAAAAGGAATAATTATTCTTATAAAGAAACTTCTCTATATTTTTAACATTATTGGGGTTTTGCTATTTTGGTTGGTTGTTCTGTTTTCATTTTCCAGTTTCCTGATTTGGGTTGGGTGGGAAGGAAGATTTGCCTTCTCCCTGTTCCCTGCCATCACTCCTTTTTCACCTTTTCTTTCCTTTTTGTCACTGAGAAAAAATTCCTGGCAGTAAAGTCTTCCAGAAATTCTAACCAAATTGCTGTTGGATGTACAGTAATAAAAACCCCACTGACTCCACAGTCAGCGCAATGATCAGTGTTCATTTATCACCGGCTGCCCCAGAGCAGTTCCATCAGAGCCCAGAATCCCACTGTTTCAATGCAAACAAGGTACATTCATCTCACACCACGACAGGTTTCCTGGGAGAGCGACTGGCGTTTATTACAAACCACAGCAAACAGAATGATCTCCATTCCCTCCTCTTGTCTGTTTTGCAGCTTTGCTGACTTCAGTAGAGTTATTCTTGATTGAAACCAGTGAAAGGGAGTATCACATCGGGGTCCTGTGTCGGTTGCAATTCAAAGCAAACTGAAGTGAAAGAAATGCCCAGCTCCTCATTCCCTTCTCTGCAACGCTGTTACGGTGGTGATGAACTGCTGTAAGGGGGTAACCTCCAGAGCTGGCAGCACTGCTTGGCTGTCCTCTGGCCAGGCGATAAATGCAAACAACCAAACCAGTGCTTAAACGGACAAGTAGTCACTTGAATACTCCCAAAAAAGACAATTAGCCCCCTCTCCACCGCCACTGCAGCACCATTCTGCCCATTCTCTGCACTTGCCTCCTTGGCTCTCACCTCCTCCTGCATGCTCCCTAAGGCTTGTCTTAGCTCATCCTCCTCATGGTGAGATGGGTCTGGCTGTTCTAGGTTGGCATCCCTAATCATGAGCTTACTGGGGCAGAGGAGAATTACTATTATCACCATCATCATCATCATTCCTCCTCTCATGAAGCAACCGGCACACCTGCAAATGAATATTAAAAAGCAAGAACAGTCCCATCAGCTTTTTGGACTGTCTGAGCCTTTGCGATTGCTGGATTAACACCCTTTGAACTTTTTTGGACACTTGTCAGCCTTTGTGTTTCATTATTGAGGCCCTGACTCAGCACCAGCTTATGTCTGTGCCTCACTTTCTACATTGTGACTGTCCAACAAAGAAAGCAACCTCCCTGCCAGCTCAGTCCAGCCTATCTATAGCACTTTAAAGTCAGTGCTGTGGATGGAGGCTAGAAGGCGGATACTAGCTCAGGGGGTCTCCCTGCAAATCATGTTGCTGCTATTCTTAAAGTTTTCACACTATTTCCCAGAGACCCCCCACCTTTAAACTGCAGAGAGACTGTGCTGTTTATGACAGATACAATAAAGGGGACACAAATAAATTACCTAGGACTTCCTTCATTTTACATCCAAAATAAAATGGTTCTTTGAAAGTTGTTTCCCAGCTGAAGTTTGCAGACTGATTGCAAGAATAAAAGAAAACAGAAAAGGGATTCCATGGAGCAGCAAAAAGACACGTCTAAATGGGAATCCACATTGCCAGTCCTCGCAGCTTCCTCCAAAACTAAGTTTATCTAGCATTTGAACTCATTAACTTCCAATTCAGCGAAGCACTTAAGCATGCGAGTAGTCCTATTAACAACAGCAGGATTAGTCACACATTTAAAGTTAAGTGTGCATTTAGGCGCTTTGGCCAGATCAGAGCTTAAGCTGGCTGCAATCACCTTCCCAGCTATAATACCGATGTTCAGGGCTCCGGTGCCATCCTCCAGCAAGACCGCTCAAAGTGCTTTACATACCAGCATGACCCCAGTATCCCCACATTACTGATGGAGGAGAAGGAAAAGAAAAGAGAAAAAAAAGCAGCTTAGTAACGTGCCGAGTCACACCAGCAATTGGTGGTTGAGTCAAGAAGACAGACCATGGCTCGATGCTACTTACAGTGCACCATGTTTCCTTGGGTTTTCATTAACTGAGCGATAATAGTAGCTCCAGCACATCCTCCATATAAATATAACATTTTTGGGATTAGGGGCTGGCAAGAGATATGGCTGGGGTGGGTAGGAAGTCAGATGCTCTATGGAAAATGGCAGCTCTCTGCAAAATTGTTGTCCTCAGTCATCCCAGGTTAGCAGATGTAATAACACTCTCCATGTCTTGAAAGGTTTTTTTCTTTCTATTCTCTTCTTGCATTTTCCGATTCCTCATTCCAAGCCCTCAAATGCTTTTCCGCAAGAGCTCAGTAGCAGTCTATCGAGAATGGCCTGTGAAAGTTATAAAAACCCAAACACAACAGGACAACAAGCCATATCTATCATGCTGCTTCACACAAGCAAGATTCTTCTAATGATGCTGTTTGCTAATACATTTATCCAGTCCTGAAACTAAATGCACTTATTATTCTAGGCTTAATGCTAGTGACACCACTAGAATCAATAGGAAACCTTTCCTCAGCTTTAATGAATGCAGGACCAGGCTTCTTCTCTGTAGTGATGCTTTGGAAAATTATAGGTGTGCTGAGGTGAGAAACAACAGATGAGAGTCTGCGTACACCAGCAGGAAATCCATCATCAACAACCTTGAGAAAGTAAACAGTAGGAGAGTGCTGGGAAATCTAGAGATTTTGGATGCTGAAAGAAAAAGAAAGCAAGCTTCTAACCAAGTGGACTATATTAAAAGCATTTGTTTTCAGGAGGAAGGAGCAGAGCAGACATGAAATGTGACAAATGGAAAAATATCACATTAAGCATGGAACGTTAAAAAGGATTTTCCTGCAATGGGATGAAGTAAGCGTTTCAGAAAATGAACTGATATGAATTCCGAGTCTTGTCTCAGACTGGCTAAATGTAACATCATTTATTGCCACTTTATATTTGCGTTTGAGCTCTATGGTTTTCCCTGAAGAAATGAGTAATAATATTTAACATAACTGGCATTGTGAAAACTTTAAATTATTCATTTGGAAAAGGACATGCAGCCCTGCCGTAATTCCCACTTCACTGCCACGGTGCATGTAATATATTGTGGTTCAGGTGCTGCAAAGTGCAAACCATAAAAATTTAAAATACTACTTCCCGGGATTATTAATAATGAAGAGTCTCTCACCCAGAGTGGCTTTCAGATTGACAGGAGAGATAAACAAAATGTGTTTCTCCTACCAAGGAGAAAGGTTTCCTTCAGGTTCAAAGCTGGACTTTGTAGTCCCACAAAATGGTTGTAACACACCCATCAGTTGCCATGTGGATTAGTCATGCTCACTTTTAAATGACAATGAGACTCTTGGGTTCCAAGGACATGCCTGCCTTCATTCCTTGCAAAGAGAGAACAGAAAATACAAACTCATCACTGGCACCGACACGGTGGTTTCCTTTGCCTTCATCACCCAACTGAGCGTCAACAGCTGAGACAGACCTTAGACTGTAGCATGCTGTCCCGGTTACTGATGATGATAGTACAACGGTGACCCCCGGCTTGGCACTAAATCTGTTGTGACTGAGTTGGTTTCTATGCTTAAGTGCTACAAGCCAAGGGATGGCTAAAATTCGCCACCTGCTCGCACACAAAATTCTCCAGTGACCTACGCGCTCTAATCCTCACACACAGCCAGCTTCAAAGAGCAAATGAGATGTGCACATTGCCAACAGTAGCTGAAGTTAAAATACTTAGCTGTAAAAGAGTATAGGAAAAGAGATGGAAAAATCATGTGTCAGGGCTTAAAACAATCTCTTTCTCTGCAGGCTTAGGATGAAACATTCATAGACGTGAGCAGCTCCATGCCTACTGCAGTGTCTCCTATACCTCCTTCTGGCCCTTGCACTGGCTACTGCTACAAACAGGACATGGTCGACTGGATGGACTAGTAATCTGAGATTACCTGGCAATCACCATGCTGCAAATTCCCAGATTTTTAGACAATTAGGTCTTTAAAAACTTTCGCAAATAATTATGACTACGTCCCATCCCATGGGAGAGGCAGCTATGCTTCCAAATCGACAGGATGAACACATCTCAGCAGGCAGATTTCTCTATTAAAATTGGCATTTGGGACGTGGGTAATGCTAGTCCCCATGGCATCTTAGTCACTATCTGAATACACGGAATGCCTGAAAAATCAAGCAGCAAAAAGAAGGTTAAAAAAAAAAAAAAAAAAGGGATGCCCAGGGATCAAATCCATAGTCAGTGGAGAAAGCCACAGTCAGTAGAAACACTGCTTTTTTTACCCTGTATCAGCTCATCTAATGGATGTTGTGCTGGAAATGAGTTTCACAGAGGGTGGTAGAAAAAAGTGGTCTCCTGAATCAGTGCCAGGAGGATATTCCAGGCATAAGGAACATCACAAAAGGACAAAGACAGCAAATGTAATCAGCGCTGGCATCACCGATGAAAGGCAGTACGAAATGCAAAGGCTGCACTGGGAGCTGAAAGCCGCTGAGAAGGGAAAGGCATAGCTCGCAAGCACAAAGGGAGCCTGGAAATTACTCAGCTAAGTCTCCCTACAAATCCCTAGGTGACCAGAACCATCAGGAACCCACAGGAGACTGTGAAGGGGTGACAAAAACTGATTTCAGTAGGTTCAGCCAGGAGAGGGTATAGCAAAGCAGACAAAAGAATCAATCGCTCAGCTGTAGTGATGGTAAATTGGCCAGGGTAAATTATGAGAGCGCCATTGATTTCAGCTAAACTACACTGATTTACACTAGTCAAGAATTCTGCCTAGTCTTACTCTCCAGACCAGTAAGTAACTGGTATGTGGGGTCCACGTCACAGTCTTGCTGAAATACCTTCCACCTGCAGCAATGGGCTTTCATGTTAGAATAAAAACCAGACTGCAACAGGCTTAAGCCAAACATCCATACCCTAACACACTTTTCCTGTGTCCGTTTCTGCTGTTTCTGCAGAATGCAGCTCCAGGAATTGCAGTGCAGACATAACTGGGTTTAAGAGAGGCAACGGAGCTCACGAAAACAGACATGAGCTAGCTTTAAACAACCTAATTCAGATATCGATAGCAGTGCAGTTAAGGAGAGAAATTTCTGCATGGGGTATATAAATCCTGAGGCTCTCCATACTCCAGAGCTGCAGCAGCAACACGTTATCTGTATGCAAGTGAGGCAGCTGAATGCTCCCCAGGTGCCTGCGAAGGCTGCGAGCACAGGCTGGGATGGCAGCACAGCTCCAATGCCGGCGGACCGTCCGTGCACTGGGGGGTTCGGTGTGCTGCAGGGGAAGGATAGCCCGACAGCAGCTGTATCTAAAGAAGAGGAGCGTGAGCTGCCAAGAACCTCAGGGCTGTCCAAGACATGCAAACAAAATCAAAAAGGTTACCCCAGAAACGCTGCACGGCCAGAGTGAGCCGTTGCTGCAAATACTTACTACAGCTTAATGAGCAGAGGTGGTGTTTACATTCAAATACACGTTTAAAGGACAAATGGATTTGCACAGTGCAGAAGGGGGACAAATGTCACATGAGAGGAAGGCTCAGACTTTGGTACTTGTGAGGATGAGGCAGAGTATCCCAAGTGGAGAAAACAAAGGATGGGGAAAAGCAAGCCAGCCTGCCCGTTCCTTCCTATTTGCAATGCTCTCTTTTTATTCCCCTCCTTTCTTTTATTCACGCTTTCTCTCCCTTTGCATCCTCCACCTCCCTTTTACTCTTCCTTCCTTCAACGGCCACAATTACTAGCCCTGACCCAGCCCTCCTTTTGCCATTTGCTCCATCCCACCGAACTCACCAGCAGCATCTGCAGCGGCACAGCCGGCTGCCCCCATCAGACGGTGTCAGGGGCAGCTGAGCTGCCTCTGGCCCCACCGAAAGTAGTAGCACCCCAAAACCATCTCCCCGGCGCCCTGAAAACGTGTGCCTTCAGCCGCCATGCGCTGCTGGGCTTCACAGAGGGCAGGCTGACATCAGCGCTTCAGGACAGAGCTGCGAGTAGTCCCCCAGGTACAAAAGCACTCATCCAGCATACTATTAATTATGCCTGCTCAGCTGGCCGGGACAAAACATTATTTTCTGTTAAAGCAATAGGGACAGGCTGTGAACACAAGGGACCCTGCGGATTTTCGGGAACTCTTGATTAGTCTGTGTAAACGCGCGGCCTCAGCCACTCAGGGGTGCGGCCAGGGAGGGAGAGAGGCAGGAGCAGGGGATGGGAAAAGCATTTGAAGAGAGCAGTTACATCTATTTTTTTCTTTCTTGGGTTGGATGGCAGGAATTTGTCACCAGAGAAATTATTTCTCAAGCCTCCAGATGCATTCAAAATAAAGAACAATGGACCACATGATAAGCCTTCTGCAGCTTTCCCCACAAAAGAGATGCCGGATGTTTTTTTCAACCCTGACAATAGCTTTCATACACTTTTGTGTTTTGTAAAATTAGGATTTTTACTGCCAGAACAGAGGCATTTCCTGCTGGATTATACTGAAGCGAGCCTATGAGACCAAGGGGTCCCCGGCTGTTGGTCCCATTTAAAATTTCAGTGAAACAGTATGGTCCCTGAAAAGCTGCATATCTTTCAGCGTTATCATTGCAGAGACACGTAACAATTACAGCCAAAGCACTTTGTCTACGCCTAGGAAAACAAGCGAACAGCTAGCCTTTTCCCCCTTGGTCCTAAAAGATAAAAGGCTTCTTTTTTTGCTTTTTGAATACAGAAGAAATTAAATTCAGAGACACAAAAAGCCAGGTCAGGGGCTTGTCACTGATGATGGCTATTATTCCTGTTACATAGATGGATTTCAGCAAAAAGGCCACGCAAAAATGATTTAAGAGCATCCGTCTCTGCCTTCTGCAAATGCCGCCCCAGCAAGAGAACAGGGGGCAAGGGAAATGCTTTAAGATAGTCAATAAATATAAATACACAGCAGACTTTGCACCCTAGGGGAGAAATTACTGTCTCGGGTACATTTCTCCCCTTGCAGCCATACAACTGCTGACAGAAGAATGAGAATGCTGATCCTGCAAGAGGAACAGCACGAACCTTGGGAGGGGACATCCTCGTTTGGTGGCAAAAGAAATAGTCAATCTAGTGGCCAGTAATTTTTAAAAAAAGGTTGCCAATTCAAGCCTCCTGAATTCCTGCCTGGATTTTTCCAACAGCATCGAAGTGGAAGTCAGAGGGAGCTGCTAAGCTCACAGCACTTTGAAAAACAAGCCTGTCAGGAAAGCATCCCCAGAAGGACAGCCAGTAAGTTTAAGCATACCTTTAAGAAGGTGTTTCACCCTGTCACCCCCCCACATGATTTCCTATAATCAAGGAACTATCTGAAAAGAAATGGGCTTCAGGGATTACAGCACATGAGCAAAAGCCTCATTTTTATATTCTTTCTCTGTATCCTTTCTCTGAAAGGGGGGCCAGACACAGGAAGAGATGAAGCTAGCGTGAAACACCTACAGACGTTAATGCCGAGAGTCACTTAGAGTGACTCTCAAGTGATCTAATTACAAAAAATCCTTAAAATGAAGAAAAATCAGGTACTTAAAGCCCTTAAAATACAATTTTCAGTCTGTAGATTCCATAGGCTTTTAAGGATCTGCAAAGGTGAGTATACTGACAAACGGCAGCTTTGGTTTCCTTCAACTTGCATGCAGGTGTCTAAGACTCAACTGGAGAAAGCCTATAAAATAACAGAGCTTGCAAACCTTTGCCACGCAATACACGTACACCAGGCGAAGGCATTATTGCACGCTGGCAATAACAGCAGTTGGGCTGCCCCGCACAGACCTAGTATACTCTTGGTCAACGCCTGGACTACTACCTTACCACCCCTTTACCAGACAGACTGAAGTGAGATGCACCCTGGATTGCCCCAGACCCAAGGTTAGATCCAGGTTGAGAGCTCACATCGTCTTAAATGAAGATACCCTCTAATGGTGAAGAGAAGCTCAGAAAAGGGAGTATTTAGAAGCGTTAAATTTTCCCCCCCTTTTTTTTCTAGATTTCACTTACAAGAAAATGCCAGGGCACACCAGATCACTGTTGCAGTGGCACAGGTGATGAGATTGGCGGCGGCTGGGGCAGGCAGGGAGCAGGGCATTGCCTCCTTGTGGTTACCAGGGAGCAGCAATGGGATTGCGTTGAGGAAAACGAGCAAGCAAAAAGCTCTTGTGAGCTGTTGCATGCTGACCCAACACCAAACCTGCTTTGGCTCTGGTCATTTATGCAGCATCCCATGCAAGAGGCACAGAAAGTGCCTTGGCCTATGTTCTCACTCGCCCAAGCTCAAAATCAACTGCTGGCAGGTTTTAGCAATACATAGAAAAAACGACAAATCAATTTTAGGTTGCTTTTTTTTTTTTTAACCCTGCCACCCGACTGCAAGGCAACTCCAAACAAGAATATACTCTGAAAGACTTGAAATTCCTGTGTCCTCTTCCTCAGGCTCACAATCTGAGCAAATTCAGTAGCAGCTTTGCTTTCCTAAGTACAAAGCTGAAATTTCCCCCTCTCACTTAACCTCTGCCCCAGCTTTTCACCTGAGGCTCAACTCCTTATTAGCAGGTCTTTAAACAGACCCTCTGCCCCAGGGTGAGCTCACCCCAACAGCATCTGTTCTACAAAGAGCAAAGGAAACAGACCGAATTATTTTGCTTTTATCATAAACAACCTCTCCTTCTCGCGAAGGGATCTCCAGTCGCCGTTATCTCCAGGCCTACTGCAGGCAGGAGCTGAACCGCCGCCTGCAGAAATCAATACCGTTGACTCTAACGAGTTCTGAATCATGCACAGCACTCCCGGAGATACATCCCACTCTTCCAGCAAAGAAAAATATGGATGTCAGTAGATGCATTGACAGTAATGTATGCTAATGAAGGTAATGTAACCTAACAACATGTGAATTATTGATGTAGGCATGTTTAAACAGAAAAATCAGCAAGGAATCACACCAGACCAATACACTCCAGTGTTTGTTCACCAACAGGCAATCGGAACGCGGTGGTCGTGAGAACGTTCATTACCACTTTATTAGCCTGAAAGGATTTTTGTTAGGCTAGCCATGTCTCACCTGATACATGAGTCATTTAAATTTCACGTCGTGTGACACTGGGTGAGCTCAATAAGCCATTTGTACCAGCATCAAATAAGCTACATTTACATATACGTAGTTTCCTCTCAGCTTCTCAGACGTTTACGATAAATCATACTGCTTTGCCTGAATTATTTTCTTAATCTTACTTATCAGTCATAGATAAGGGCTGGTTTAGCCTCTCATTCACGGCAATTCGTGGAAGCGTAACTATGTTGAATGCAGCGAAGTTGCTCCTGATTGCCATGAGGCACATGGAGAATGAAACTAGCTTCCTTTGTCTGGCATGGCTCTCATTCCCAGGATGTCAAGACAGTTGACTCAGCTCTATCATAACATAAACATAGTTTGTCTATCTAGGCAGTTTTATCACATCCATCATCATGTTCTACTAATGTATTTAGAGAAAATTCATTTTGTACTACAGTAAAAACAGGATATATTTTCAATAATCATCAGTGTTAATTTTACTATTATTCCATTATCCTGGGAGATCTAATCATTCTGTCTGTACTTTCGGGTGAGTTGGCTCCATCTCTATGGTATCTGGGAACTGCATTGCAAACAGGCTTTGTTTTTGCAAGGACTGTTAGGGCATATGAATTTTTACGGTCTCATCGTGTCCTCACCAGGTTATATCGATACGCATCATCACTGCATCAGTACAGACAAAAGATTTCCTAGTACATACTGCATCTAAAAACCCCAACCACCAAGCCGCAGCCAATCGCCGAGGCACATTTCTGGACGTTTTAGTGCTGCATTCAGTTCTGAGAGTGTTGAGTGGGCAGGGGACAAAGCTGTCCCCTGGCTGGAGCCAATCGGGGGAACGAACCCCTGGGTTGCTCCATCACCACCCCGAGCACGGGGGAACTCTGCCACTCTCTTGAGAGATATCAGCATCCCCAATGCCCAAATAAGCTCTGCAAAGCCATAGAGAACAAAACAAACCTTCACCAAGATAATTAAAATAGCTGCTTATTTCGGAAGAGTTATCACGTTACTCTCACTGCAGGCAATTAATCTTACTGATAACAACAACAACGCATTGTAAACCGCTCCTCAGTTTCTCCAGCACTTGCATGAGAAACACACTAAGCCTTTTCCAGTTGTATTTACGAAGGACTGTTTGGGGCTTTGTTGTGGAGGGAAGGAGTTGGGGGACTGTTGCATGTTTATTTGCCATGTTAAAACAGATAAACACACTATGAAAGATAACCCCCTTTTATTTATCGAATAAACACTATGCCACAGTTCGTATCATCAGAGACCAGTAAGTCACCAAGGCACTGAAAACCAAGGGGCATGTACGTGTGTGGAATCATGCAGGAGTGCCATTCAATTTTGTTTTACCTTTTCCGGAGCCGGGAACTGCAGGTGATTTACTTCCAAGGGCGTGATCAAAGGAACTGTCTGAAAACCATCTTCGTTGGATGGTTGTTTGCTGTTCTTGTCGTTCAAATTACTCCCCAGCTTCACCATTCTTGGACCTTGCTTTCCAGACCTGAAACCAGCGAGATGGCCAATGTCACCTGGGTAGCGGGGAGGATTCCTGCCTTGCCCTGCTGGGTTGGACTCAGAAAATCACCTAACTGGGCTTTTACCCCCGGGTTTCTAGACACGCCGCATACCGCACCGCGACTTGACTTCCCACACAAGCGTTTTGTCCTGCCGTGTGCCAACACCCCATGAAAACCCCTCAAAAATCCCTGCCGTCAGCCCAAACGGAGCGGCTCCACACACACCCCGACACCTTAAAACCCGCCCCCCCCACCGAAACATCCCCACACACTC
>VYZM01004886.1:307838-321742 GCA_013398915.1 Dromas ardeola | reverse complement strand
GGGGCTGGAGGGGGCAGCGGGGCAGCTGCGGGAATGCGTCCTGCGGGCATAAGGGTCAGAGAGGGCCACATGCAAGCGGTGACAGCCAACGGTGTCACAGAGAGGGCCTGGGGGTGGAGGGGGTCCCCGGGCGGCTGTGGTGTCGCAAGGAGACAGGACTGGGGAGACCCCACCCGGAGTCCTGAGTCGGGCTCTGGAGTCCTCAGCACAAGAAGGACACGGATCTGCTGGAGCGGGGCCAGAGGAGGCCACGAAGATGCTCAGAGGGGTGGAGAACCTCTGCTGTGAGGACAGGCTGAGAGAGCTGGGGTTGTTCAGCCTGGAGAAGCGAAAGCTCCGAGGAGACCTTAGAGTCCCTTCCAGTGCCTAAAGGGGCTACAGGAAAGATGGAGAGGGACTTTTTGCAAGGGCGTGTATTGATAATATGAGGGGTAATGGCTACCCTTCAAAAGAGGGTAGACTTAGATTAGATATGAGGAAGAAATTTTTCACTATGAGGGTGGTGAGACACTGGAACAGGTTGCCCAGAGAAGCTGTGGCTGCCCATCCCTGGAGGTGTTCAAGGCCAGGCTGGACGGGGCTTTGAGCAGCCTGGGCTGGTGGGAGGTGTCCCTGCCCATGGCAGGGGATTGGAACTAGATGACCTTTAAGGTCCCTTCCAACCCAAACCATTCTGTGATTCCATGACTGGTGCTGCTGCTGGATCAAGCGGCCACCCCATCCCCCACCTTGGGCCCACGTTGACATTGACCATTGTGTCCCTCACCAGGGCTTTGCACAAGGTCAGTCACTGCCCCTTGGTGCCCACGCACATGCTGAAACAGCAGGACAGGAACAAGCCATTGGCCCTGCTGGGCTTTGCACAGGACTCTCCTCCTGTTCCCAGAAGCCACATCACCACCACCAGCATGGTGACATGTCACCACCATGGTGGCAGGTACTGCCACAAAGCACCAGGCTGGGCTGCCAGCAAACACACTCCCACCCGCCAGCAGCCCCAAAATCACCAGCCCTGCAGGATGAGGCTGAAGCGCTTTTGCTTGGAGACAGAGGATACTTTGGGATGACTTTAGCCTGATTTGTTTGTAAATATAGAATTTGCCTCCTGAGCTTGCAACTTGGCATCTTTTGCAAGACCTAAATATACTCCTAAAAAGCGTGAACTGTTTCCATAATAAAGGCTTTTAGAACTCACTTGAGAAAATTCATTTAAAGCCATACTTTGGCAGGGCAAGTGAAAGCGTTTAGTATGAGCTTGTTCACAGTATGGCAGGACAGTGTCCAGAGCAGAAGTGCTGAGAGGCGGTAGGACTTACGCTCTATAGGTCTGGAGAAGCACATAAAAATACTCACTAAAGATTATTGATTAAATTACTACAATATAATGATTTAATGTTGTAGTAATATCAGAAATCAACCATCAATGCTGATCTGGACTAGGATCTGTGCAAATGTACAGCAAGTTATAAACCCTGCAAAGTCCTTTGCTCAGGCTCTGCACAGAGATGGATGTCACTGTGATAGTTCAGCTCACAATGATAACTAGGGCCTTCAAAATGTGGAGGTTGTAAGAAAATCCAAAAGCACATACTTTTCAAATTATGACAGAAATCCAGTCTCGTCCCGGGCATTGCCTGCTCTCCAGATCCTGCGCAGAACCCTTCTGGTCCTAGGAGGCACTGGACCAGGCCAGTATTTCTTTTCTTTCATGTCCAGCATCACTGAGGCTGGCAGGAACCTTTGGAGACCATCCCTCCTGCTAAAAACCCTCGGGTTTTCAGTATCTCTAGGAATGGAGATATCACAAATGCTCTGGGAAACCTATTCCAGTGTTCAGCCACCCTCATAGTAAAATAGTCTTTCCCATGTTTAAATGACATTTCCTCTGTTTCAGTTTCAGCCCATTGTCCCTTGTCCTGTCGCTGGGCACAACTGAGAAGAGTCTGGCTCTGAGCCCCCTGAACCTTCTCCAGGCTGAGCAATCCCAACTCTGTCAGCCTCTGCCTGAATGGCAGATGGTCCAAGCAAGAAAGTGCAATTGCAGCAACTCTTTCCCCAACTTTCAATATATTACAGATTATATCATCTGAAGTGATTTGACCATCCAAAGAGATTCACAGACTCTATAGTTATCTTCCACTGAATGCACACATTTGAACTACTCTAGCTCCTCTGTCAGCAAAATGGCTATTTTCAACTGAAGGACTAGGACATATTATTAAAAAGTGCAAAGGAAACATTGCATTATGACTCCATAGAAATGGCATTGTGGTTTTCCACATTTATCTGGTAATTACCAAGGGACACGAGAGCTCTTCATTGAAAAGCAAGGTGATGTCCTTCATAGCTTGCAAACACATTCTGTGATCTGAAAACCAAATCTTTCTCATGCACATCAACATTAGGAATTAATATCCTGCCAAAATACTACCTTAGCAACACCTAGGCAGATCCTCTGACTTAAGAGAATGTCTTAAGCAACACTTCACAAACACACTGATGTTAAATCTTCAGAACGGCTTGTGCAAACCCATGGAAAGTGTGGTTACACAATGAAAAATAAGGTTGCAAATACGGTTATCTGCTTGCTCAACGTGTCTGCTTACTTGAGCACCCTGATATGCTCACAGAGTTTAATATATTAACTTTTGTTTGTTATACTTGAATACTCTTCAGAGTAACATAGCTAAGGGGCAATGAGGTGAAACCCATTCCTTCTTGTGCATTACTACCACTGTAAAATACCTTTCAGGTAGCTGCAAATCTACTGATAACTAAACAGAACTAAACTCTGCTGGAGATATTCCATATAACCCAGAGAACGCAGCTCAACATTGCCAGCACCGGCAGTTAGAGCCACTTTTCCACTAGCAGACTTTTAGTTGTGAGCTCTAGCAGCGAGAACCTGCGATAAGTGAGCAGATGCGTCTTTTACCTTATGACTTTTCAGGGTAGAAACACATTTTGCGCAACATCTTTCAGTGGCACCATCTGAGAATTTTGGCAGTGTGGTGGAGGGATAAGTGCAGAGAGATGTTGAATCTCTCAATGCACTTCTCGGCATTACATCCAGTAACTTCCATTTCCTCCATGAGACTGAATGAACTAGCCCTGTAACTACTTAAGGGCACAGAATCATAGAATGGTTTGGGTTGGAAGGGACCTTAAAGATCATCTAGTTCCAACCCCCCTGCCCTGGGCAGGGACACCTTCCGCTAGACCAGGCTGCACAAAGCCCCATCCAGCCTGGCCTTGAACGCCTCCAGGGATGGGGCATTCACAGCTACTCTGGACAACCTCTCACCACCCTCATAGTGAAAAATTCCTTCCTGATATCTAATCTAATCTCCCCTCTTTCAGTTTAAAACCATTACCCCTTGTCCTATCGCTACACTCCCTGATAAAGAGTCCCTCCCCAAGGTCAGTATGCCCCACTCCAGTTTGAAAATACCTCTTTGCAAAATGCGTCTTTCACAAACAAACTACCGGGTGTAAATTTACATAGCAGGATGCTTTATGGAAAAAAATGGATGCCTAAAGTTAGCAAGATCCTAAAAGAGAACATTCTCTTGGGACAGCATTAAAGCAAACCCAACGGAATATGACAAATCGAAGAGTAACATACAGATTTTCCTATGGCACAAATGCAAAGTCTGACATTTCCACCCACACAGAGCAGATCAGTGACTGGCAATAAGACAAAGCAGCAATATGAGCAACATGAGTCTCCAGAGGAATAAACAATCTATTTCTTCTGTCAACAAAAATATATGCCTCTTTTTATTCTTTTAATAAGACTCCCACAATATATTATTTTCTATTTCCAGTTAAACAAATCAGAGCAGAATTACTGTTTTCATTATCAGTTTACACTGAAGATTATTGGCTGTCGTTAAGAGGAATAATATTTGTAATAGGGCCTGGGCATAACATTTCACTGTATTGTAAATTCTGCAGCTTGTAAAAAAAAAAAAAAGTCAGTCACAGAGTAGTTCAACCTCTACCCACTTCAAGCCTGAACAAATAACTTCTCTTCAATGTTAATGAATGTTATTTTACTTACTTGCTCCTTGATCTATGAAATTCTTATGCTCATTGTCTCTCTTCACAAAAATATATTTCCTGCACTCCATGCATTTCTCCTTACAGCATTCTTGCTCATTATTATAAGTAACGTTATTTTTATCTGTTTTCGTATATTGAAAACCTGGGATCAGGCTTTCAATGAAAGTATTTGAAAACACGTGAACAGGCAGTAGAAATTGCTAAGAGAAACTACAAAACTTGAAGGCACAAAGTGAGGACAAAGTCTCAGGAAGTCAGACCAGGCAAGGCTGTCGAGGTAGGGCGATCCTAGGAGGAACATCAGCTACCTCAGACTGTGCTCCCAAAAGATCGGGTTTGTTCTCAAACATTCACATTAATTCCTTTCAAAGATAGTTTAAAACAGCAATGAAAACCAGTACAGAAGTTCAGGAGGCAGTTTAAGCCAAGTCCAGCCCTGGTCTCAGCCCTGTGACTTAACAAATATATTCAGTCAGAATTCAGATCTGTGTTTCCCTGGAGAAAACACCATGAAGTGGATGGAAAGTAACATTTAGACAGAACACATCAACACGGGAAGAAATCTCACCACATCAACCTAAACCCAAAATATGGGACTATTACCACTCAGATGCTTGCCTGAGTGAACTGCAGTCCTGCAGAGGTTACAGAAGAGGTTACCTCTGTTCCCCTTCCATGCTCCAAACTGCTCCTCACTGCTCATCCCCCCTCGTTTTCCTCAGTCTGGGACAACAGAGTCCAGCAAGGAGGGCACTTCTGTTCTTTTCCTTGGGACATCACTCCACAGACAAATTAACACCATACTCAAGAATTTTTACCCTCTATGTAGTTAAAGGAATTTAAAATACCAAGAGGTGTAAAAAGTAATCATGTACATTTTAAGTTGGGGTTAACTGCTTGTAGTCATTGCTGTGGAGGAGCTTATCCATTATACAGAATTACATCGGTGCCACCGACTTCCCATCACACACACGTTAGGAACAAGAAAATAAGCATACAGCAGAACAGGAAAAAAAAAAACCACATGTAAATTTATTATTAATTTCAAAATGTAAGAGATCACAAAGATTCTGGAAGAGAGGGAGCATTTGTCAGTGCCTAAGTGAACCTTCCCGCACAGCTCTTTTAATCTGCCTCCATTCCTTGTCTATGCAGGAACGCCAGGCATGCAATAAATTTCACACATTCACAGCAAGAACGTATTCTTGTCATGATCTCAGGGAGACTACACAAATCAGACATGTCCACAAGCAGCCCAGCAACATCCGCAGTTCAGCTGAACCACTCGGATGAGATACACGCGGGTTCACAATTTAGAGGAAGAAGAAGAGAGCCTCTCATTACTATGCTCCATACATACAGCACAGAAGACGCAATGTAGCCCATTCTAAGAGGAGCCACAGTCAATGGGAAGTGAAAGTACTCAGCATCTTCCAGGAGGTATTCAGCTTAGTCTCTCTCTGGATCAAGACACACTCCCTTTTTCCTTGGGGGCCTCCATATCTTTTGTTTCTAACAAAATGAAACTGCAGCTACAGATACTGATTTTTTGCACTAGCTACAAGGCAGGCAGAAACTTTCAAACATGAATTTTTCTGCATCAGATCAGATGGCCGCAATGGTGTCACTAACAAGTGAGCAACTTCCTGTGAATATTTATTAAAAATTCACGGTGGCATTAATATCCTTCAATAAATATTGCTCTTTTCCTCATTTATGAGCTTACTTATGAGCTTCCACTTAAATGATAGGTTCCCCTGCTACTTCAATTTGCTGGAAAGCCTATAATGTTAAACTCATCAAAATATGGCTGCTTTGTTTTTTATGCAAATTCCTATCGTCATAGTTATGTAAGTGCTTATGCAATGAAAAATATACATAATACACAAACCTGCCCGTGTCACTGAGAATTATTTACAAGAGCTATAAATCAAAGTTGCATCTTGTTTTGCTTTATATTTAAGGGCCTACTGCACACATAAAATGTCACATATGCCCAAAATTTGCTTTCAGTCACTTCTCCCCCTCAAAAAGCCCAACCAGAATTGAACTGCCTGCTGAAGGCTATTCTTCAGTCAGAGTCCATGCAAAATTGTATTAGAAGCTTTGAAGTTAAAACATGAACATTGACTACCAGAGAGGGCCCTAAAGACAAAGACATTTACTGGATGTAAATGTTCAGTGAAGACAAAGGTCACCTTATACTTTCCCGAAATCTGACCATGTTAGAAACTCCACATCCTGTTCTCAAGTTTTGCTTAAGAGCTGAAAACTTTTCATGGAAGGAATCAACAATGAAATATTATTAACCCTGGTGATTGATTACGTTGTAACGGCCAAGTTATGATAACCTCACAGGCCATGGGACTGCAGAACCTCTGCTTTTAGGACAGAGGAATCTGATTCATCACAACATGAGAGCAGATGGGGCACAAGCAGAAGAGCCGCCTGGCAAGCCAAGCCTCCAGTTTGCAGGAAATGGGATTTTATCTGAATCGGTGGCTTTGGTCCAAATCAAGCAGGAAACAAACTCTTTTGAAAATGCCCACAGACTGGAAATTCCCAGAAAGGTCACCTCAAAAACATCAAAACACTTGCAAAACACAATTCCCAAGTTCCCAAGCCTGTGGCTGATCAGTGACATAGTCTCTGGCAGTTGCAGCAGCATCTGTGAACGCCAGCTCCGCACAGTAGCTGTGGGAGCGCCCAAGACCCTCTGGCTCCAGTGCAGCCTTGATGTTGAGGAGTACCCCGGGAAGCCTGCCCAAAGTCACAGCTCTGCGTCAGGGAGTACAGGAGCTCCAGCAGTCCTGCTTCAGCCAAGCCGCTTCCAGACATGGAAATCAAAGTGGAGTTCAAGCTCCCAGGATTTTCTTGCTTTTAGCTTTTGAGAGAGGGTTGGAAGCAGTGGCCCAAGACCACTGGCTGGATTTTAAAGCCCCCAAGTCCTGGACAGTCCTCGGTGCCATTGGACAGAGGAGGCTGCGTTTTCTGGGCTGACCTGCCAAGAAGTGCTCCAGGAAGCAGGGGAGCTCAATGTGGCAAGAACTCACTGATTGGGATGAACTTCAATCAAAACATTTTGGGCCCAGCAGATGTGCTATTTCTAGGCAAGCTTTGTTTTACCAATAAATCTCCAACTAGCATGGAATAGCAATATAAAAACCAAAGGCCTTACTCTCCATTGCTTACCTTCATATAGAGTCATTTGTATTTATGAAAACACAGTACAAAAGAATACTTGTTCAGACCAACTGTAAGATCTTGAGAGAAGTGGCTGGCACTATTATTTACAGATAATAGTAATTCAGCAGCAATGCCTTCTGTTACTCTGTGTGCCCCGGCTGCTCCCTCCCACCTCTATACTGCAAGGTACCTCCTCAGATCTCTTGGCAACTGTTCATAGGGTTGAGATGAAAAATTTTTGAACTTTTAGAATAAGCCAGACTTTTTGTTTTCTGTAGAAAGGTAAATCATGTACTGAGAACAAGGCAAAACAAAGACACAGCGTGACCTCTATATTTGCACATCTGCTTTGGTTCACACTCCAAGTGAGATTTGTTATTAAAAACTTCAGGTAACTGATATGCATTGTGAAGAATGTGAAAGAACAACACTGCTTCCCGGGAACCACAGCGGGACGGTATGACACTTGCATTTGGTTCTGCAGTGATGATTAAGGACTTCAGAGGAGGGTCAGTTATTTTTTGAATCTCAAGTATATGATCTAATGCCCTTATTTATTTCTGACTCCTTTTAACAAAGAGGGTTTAAATAAAGTTTTTCCTGTATAAGGAAATATTTTCTTTCTTGTTGAAGATTTTACTTAATTGGATCACATAAGCATATTTTAATGCAACACAGCAATTACTTCCTCTTCTGCATTTTACACTTAAATAGTCATATGAAGAGAAAAAAAAACAACCACAAAACATTACTATAGGGGTCTGAGCGGATGGTGATAGTGTATGTGTCAGCTGGTCTGGTTTGTATATATTGAACTAGGTTTTTCTCCGGACTCTATTTTCAGCAGCTTGACTGCTCTGACTACCCTTGTTCACAACAGTACCTTTGAAATCTGGTCCCTACGTTAATAAGCTAGACTTCATCACCCAAAGAGTTAGAAACTGAACCTAAATCAGCATAAATTTTTGCCCCACTGCTTTAGCTGTTCTGGCCCGAAGTGATTTTGAACTGTAAGATCCCTTTCAAAGTACTGTTGGAAGTCAAGCAAAGGCAGAACAGAGGCATGTTGGACAAGGGCTAAAACAAGTAAGCAAGAAGACAGATTTGCTGGGATTAATAAAACAGGCAGTAGTGATTTCTTTATTTTGATTAGCAGGATGTTGGCAAGTATAAAGACATATGGCAAAGTCGATGCTGCAGAGGTCCTCCCCTCAAATCACACCTGAGTGAAAATGGAACAGCACAGCATGCAAGCCCAGGCTACTCTGTGTCCCCACAAAATCCAGCAAAACCACTGAAGCTGGGCAGTGCTGGGGCTAAACTATCACACCTCACTGGTCCCTGAACGAGTGAAAGGGGGATCTCCCACCCCTCCATTCCCCACACCTGTACCAACAAAAAGTCAAGTCTGTTTTATAGGGTCTGAGTTGTCCCTTGCACCTTCGGGTCATTTACACATGTGAAGTGGCTGCAGCACACAGGTAAAACGCTATTAGATATTCCTGGCAGCTACTGACAACCAACCTGTACAGACTTTTCAGATTGTAAGAGGTATATGGATAGGGATGATCTAGGGCCATATTTATCTTTTATAATTTCTTCCTTTTAAAATGTTTAGCGTAGTCCCACAGACAAAGGTCTATGTTTATCCAAAGAATCTTAATGAGTTGGCTGAATTTCATTCAGAGATTTAGGTTAATGTATCTCATCTATCCTGTAAAAGTAGCAGTTATGCACCTGGAAGAAAAGCTTTGTTTCCAGGGCGCCTTCAGTCTGTGCCAGTAACGTTACCAACTGCAGCCGTAATTTACAAGAAAAGAAACATTAGAGCAACAACTCTACAATTTCCAATCCAGGATTATAAACTAAATACTCTCCATGCAAACATTTAATTGATAGAACTGTGGGAATGGGTTGATCATCTCCCTTAGTACCAAAAAAAAAAAAAAAAAACCACCAAAAAAAGTGTGACTCCAAACATATATTTTGAAAATACCAAAGAACTATGACATTTTTGCTCTGCCAGAAAAATGATCACATCTTGATTGAATACTTTGCTTTCTCACTTCCTTTTCCAAGCTGAAATGTCAACTATTTTAAGTAAAATCGGAATATTACTCAACCACAAATCAGAAAAAAAACCTTGATGCCAGAGCTGTCATCAAAAAGGCACTTTCCAGTTCTATACTTGCAGTTTTACTATTAAGAAAGCAGATTAAACCCTTCCAAATGCTTTGCTGTTTAACGACACAATCACTAGCATGTTATTAAAGCTCAACACACTGACATTCCAGTCATTATACCTGCAAACACTAAGATATTATGCAATGGGAAAACAATCCTTTTATTGAAACCAAGGACGTCTAATTGTGACAGGTAAATGTTTTATCTGCAGAGATGAAATCCATGGATACATACTATTTTTGTGCAGTCTTCATGTTCCATTTACTCAATTTACTAGTTTAAAAGGGTTTAACAGTCAATCAAGGGTTCAAGTATGAAACTCCAAAACAGAAGAAAATTATATCATGTTATTGAAGTCAGCTAGATAAACAATACCTTCTGATTATGATGATATCATTATGTGCTTCACGATGAACAGTAAGACAGAAAACATTCACCTGGTTTCATATTCAAAATACTTGCTGAGATTCATGTATAAATGGATGAACGAACAGAAGGGTAATTGTGTATTATTTTAATATAATAAAGTCAAATTTATTCAAATCAGTAAGAAAAAAAAGTGTTTCTTTATATCTTGTGTGGAGTTCTGCCTTACTGAATTTGTGTTTATGATTCTGACAAGCTACAAAAAAATAGATATAAATACAGAGTCAACGCTAAATGTGTATCTCTATTCTTTTGCAAGCAAACTGTCACAATATTATGATCATTAAAAAGCTTTCGAAAACTAATAGCTAAGTGAAACACTAGAATTAATGACTTGAAATAAATATCTCGCAACAGAGCTGTTTAAGCCACTGTAAAAACAAACCTCTTAAACAGTAGAAGCACATATGCCAAACAAAGAACCTGTGTTTACTGAAATCTCTTGCAGTCTTGCCACCAACTTCAGTAAGAACTAGATCAAAATAAACCACTCACTACTTTTATATTTTCTTTTGGGTTGAATCTTCCTTTATTTTCTTCCTATACCCAGCCAAAGATGGACTCCTCCTAGGGAAAAAAAAAGGTGACAAAATAGTGAAGTGGTGCATTCTTTCATATAAAAAAGTCAGCTATAAAGTGTGACACAGACTCTGTTCAGATTCTTCAGGTTTTACTTCACACCATCACAGAAGGATTTAAGTCAATAAAAAGGCAAAATCCACCTCCCAGCCTTGGCAATGCACACAGCGCTTCCTGCTGAGGACAGAGCTCTTCTGCTTCCCAAACATGACTGAAATATTGAAAAACATTTGAGCCCCATATCAGTAATACTGAAGTGTACAATCAGTACTTATTAATAAGAAATTAATAAAAAATATCTGTGCGTCTTTTTAATATGATTGTTTCGTTTTACCATTTAAGCTGGCTTGGCAATTAATGGACTACATACGTACCCTGTCCAGGTAGGATGCCTCATTCTGTGAACTTTGGTTCGGATCATTGCCTGTGGGAGAATATTATCGGGAGGTACATTGTCATTTTCAGTCACACTGAATCTAATCTTAATTGCAGCATTCCAAGGATTAAATAGGTAGCATTAGAATTCAAGTAGATTTTTGTTCTCTCAAGAACTATTTATAGAGGCAATAAAATGCAGCATTAATTTTTTAGCTTTATTAATCTAGTAAAAAAAAGATAAAAATGAACCCAGTTTATTCAGATTTGTTGATCCATATCTAAATGTCTGCTAGAATTGTTCCATTTGCTTCTTGTTTAATGAAAAATTCAGATGAATAGGGGACTTATCGCCTTGATTTGATGTTGTGCAAAATCTGCTAATTAGAAAGAAAGTATTAGAATTGATGGGTTTCACCTAAATAGAGATTAATAGTAGATTCTCAATTAAAGCCCCTGAAAAATGAGGTACAATTACAATTAAGGATAGAGTAAGTTTTGGTGGGGTGAGAGGTTTGGTTGGTTAGTTGGGTTTTTGGGTTTTTTGGGTTTTTTTTTTAAGTCACTGGAAATTATATATAAAGATAATGTTCTCCCTCCAGATGACAAAAAGAAATGAGTGTCTGAAAAGGGAATGTCCATAAATACAAGCTCGACAAATTGGCACATTGGATATCCATAACAAAAAGAAAAGCAGATTAGCAGCCATTTTGTTGAGATGATAAATCCACTTAGGAGACCTTTTGTATCAGCAGAATTCTTGGCTTTTTTACAATAACTTGAATTTTTGAGGCACTCACATATTAAATAGTTTTCCTTGTCCCTTGTGTACCTTTTCCTTAAAAGCAAGCAAACAAAAGTCCTGGAAGACTTTTTTTTTTTCTTCAGTGACTGCTAAATCCTACATACACATTAATAGCTGTGCACAAAAACTTCTGCAATGATCTAAGCTGCAGGAGAAAGTACGTGGAAACTGCTAGATTAAAACCTTTAGATTAGATAGAGAAGCAGAGTGTCACAATGGCTTCTGCAACAGGTGTTAAAAAGAGGAAAAAAGCCCTGCGAAAGACACGCACCCCCCTCTGCCAAACCTCTCCTGGCAAGCAGGGACGGATGAGCTCAGGAGGAAGGGTACCCACGCCCAGCCCTGGGGAATTCTTTTATTTCGCAGGTTCGCAGGTTATTATGCAGTGAGTCAGATAGATACACACTTATACATGAGTCAGATATAGTGTTACAGTTGCAAATAATTACTCTAATTACCACAAACAAATAAGCAACAATATGTATGAACTATGCACCATATAGAGTAGATAGCATTTTAACTGATGACAAAGATAAGAGAATAAGGATTATCAGAGCCAGGAAACAGTTTCCATATGAGGAGAGATTTAGTAGACTGGAACTTCTCAGCTTGAGAGAGAGAGAGAACTAAATGGAAATATGACAGAGGCCAATGGAATCATGATTGGTATAAAGAATATGAATAGCATATAATTAACACCCAGCATCTCATGATAACAAAATGAATCAGGAATTGGTTTTAACGCAAAGAGAAAAAGAGCTTTTCTACATGATGCAGAATATTTGCAGAATGATTGCAGAATATGATGTTGCAGCATATTGTGGAATTTCTTATACTATTCCAATAACGCCCACTGTAGGTTGCTTGCAGGGAACATCCGTTGGGGTAGACAGATTTCTGTTCTGAACAAGGATTGCACTTCTTTTGTTTTCATGAAGAAAATCTTGAGGGAGTGTTTTCTTGTCGTGTATATGGCAATCTAATCAATATGCAACATACAGCACTTTACAAAAATAAGATACTGGCAACAATGGACATACATTTTGGTATATACCTTAACATGTCTACATGTAGAAAACTTCCATCAACACAAATGCAAGATAAGCAGAAGTGCTGCAGGTGAATATACAATGTTTTAGCTTGTCTGGTAACTCTTCATGTATTAATATATTCTTTTTGCTAAAAACTTATCAGACTGTGAGGCCAGAAATTCCAATTATATTTGTAAGCATACACTGTATTATCTTAAATTGTGCAGCAACTACAATGTCTCTAATTGAAGTTGTCTCAATGCAAAGCACCAGTTTTAATTCCCGAGTCATTTTCCAGTAATGAAATAGCTGTATTCAGGGCACAGTGTGAGAACATGTTCAATGGTTATGTTAAATTGTGTTACAGCCACCTTTGGGGAGCATCTAATTTATTTATTGTCTGTATGAAACCAACCACTATTTTCCTACGTGAAAAAATAAATTATTATTCATACAAGTACTGCCTTAGACCGATCTGTGAATAATAGTTTACATATTTCATGTGTTCAGAAAAACTTGCAGGTATTTTATGTTCATGCCTTTAATGTTAGACTGCAGCAAACATTTCTGCCATCCTTCCTCCAAATCTATATATATAAAGACACTCAATGAAACACAAGGGTTTTTCAAATATGGCTAGAAGTGTCTACAGTATGCAATGAATTCCATAATTTGTGAGTTGTAAAACCAAAACAAACAGCTGAATAGACCTTAGGCCTAGAGATCTTAAGTCAAAGCACTTGCATTAATAATTTGTTTTCTCTAGTAAAATAGAACATTATCAGTTTATTGCTTACCTTCTCCATTAAACTGACTGCAAGTCAAGAGTCGACTTCTGAACTTTTCATTTTCTTCAAGCATTTTTGAAATTACTTTCCAAACCTCAAGCCAGACTTTGGACTGAAAGATAAAACTGAACTTTCTCAGTGAAGCGTATAAGAAGTTTGCATTAAAACATCTATAGGGCAGAACTTTGAATTCTCCAGCATTGCTATGAAGTCCAACTGGTTTTTTTTGAGGACTGGGAAGGAGGAGATGTGGAGGAGGGATATATATGTGGGATATACTGGAAGAATCACCTCTATTTAAAAGTCAAAATCCATAAATTACTCCATGATTTTCCACATGAGATATCCTCCTCCGTTCTTGCCTAGAACACTTGTTTATCCAGGACTTGTGAAGTGCCCTTCTAGATAAGAAAAGCTTATGAAAATGTGTGTAGAGTCATTAAACTCGCTTCAAAGTCATCCAAG
>VYZM01004886.1:270828-307830 GCA_013398915.1 Dromas ardeola | reverse complement strand
GGGGGAATAAGATTGCTTATTCTTCCAGGAGCAAAAGCTTTCCCATGTAATCCCTCAACAGCAGCATAAATCAGACACCATGCTGAGATTCCAGAATAGCAATGGCCTTGCCTATTTCATAGCAAATCCATATTAAACTGTTTTATAGATGTTGATGATGCTTATTTTAGAGGCATAAAGCTCCATCTATAGCGGGCACATTTCAAACTTGTGCACTGAAAATATTAAACTGGAACTGTTGACAAAGGCATTCAGACAGAGAGGCAACCTAACAAATATAAATGGCTGTTAACATGGTAACGTTATGACTTTTGCTGGACCCCATCCGTGAAACTAGTTTAAATCTAAAGATAATTCCTTTCTCACGGACATTTATTGCTAAAACATAATACATATTCCTCATTCTTTTTGAAGACTCTTTAATGTACTAGAAGAGCGATATTATAGTATGTTATTAGCCGTTCCTCTGAAGTCAGTAGTATTTTGCTGGTTTTAAATCAAGTATCTGTGACATTACTGTATTACAGTCTAGCTGATTACTTGTACTTCACACATTACAAAATCTCATAATGAGTTACTGTTTTAATAAATGTGCCTTTTAAAATTTCAAGTGTTTGTTGAACTACTGAACAGGAACAGAGATACATTTGTGAAAATAGAAAGTAATTTCTTATTGCTACTAGTATGGTGTTAGTACCTCTGATTCTTGCCTTTGCTTATCTGTAACCTGTGGGATTTCTTTGCTTAAAAGAGAAGAGGAAGAGGAGCTGCAGAGATTTTCCTTGCTGGGTTTCACCCAGCAAGGTGTGCAGCACCCTGGCCCCAATCCAGCAAAGCATTTCAGTACAGGCTTTAAGTCGACAGCACACTCTCATTTTTCAAGGTAAGCGCACACTTAAGTGCTTTATTGAATGAGAGCCAGAATTTTAAAGCCTCCAGAGAGGAAAAATAATACCATTTTTCTTTTCTGTAAGTAAGGTTTTCAGTAACAGACTACCAATTCAATCTTTTAATCTCCCTCACGCTCACACAGAACAAGCAGGAAGCGTTTTTCTCAAATGCGAAGGCAGCGAATTCAGCTCCCTCATTTTATACCTTTTTCTTCTTTCGTTTAATTACTTTATCAACATTTCTTGAAGGGAAGGGAAAGTCAAAGGTGTCAGGCTCTCGAAGGTCACCTAGGAAGAGAGTTCAGAAAGCATAAAATATACTCCCAAGGAAGCTGTAGATCTTCCAGAGGGATACTTATTTCTGGTCCCAGCAGGTTACAGGATAGCAGCCCTTTCATCACGCTATCGCCTTGCTTATTTTCTCCATTATAACCATGGGGCGAGTAGGTGTCTCTGAAACTCCACAAAACAGATTTCAAAACTGCACAGCAACCAAAAATTAAGACAACAGGCTTCTAGGCAATACAAAATAGCTTTTAATTCCCTCTTTTTCCCCTTGCTACGGCAGCTACTGAAATTTTGCCTGAGCTCAAAGAGGAAACGGTGAGTAGACTGAGGGAAGAAACCAGACAAATCACCTCTGCTAGCACTGAAAAACAGAAGCAAGAAGGGCAGGTTGATCTTGTAGACTCAAGACACACATAACCGCAAGGAGGAAGGACTTGAGTATGTTCCCAGAAGGGTGAAGACAGCGGCTTTCTGAGGAGCTGCTGGACAGGTGGGAGATGGCATGAGCTGAGCAAAAGGGTCACTCATGTGGGGATGCTGAATGTGGTCACAGCCGTGGGCTTGTCCCCTGCCGCAGCAGGGATTCAAGCAAACCAGCATCCTCCAGGCCACCACAGCCCCACCACCAGCTACCCAAGGCAGCCACATCACAGGGGCAAGGCTTCCACTTACCAATAGTCACAGGCGGCCTCCGAGCCACAGGCTGGCATCACTTAGATAATAACCCAGCAGAACTGGTGCTTTTAATTACAGACTAATGTTAACATTGCACTTTGTCATCTTTAGAAAAATGGCTTTTAAGGAGGAGGGAAAAAAAAATACGCGAAAATGAAAACATCTCAAGAACAACAAGTTAGTAAAATTCAGGACCACCCTGTGCGTGTCACCCATCATTTCCAGCTCACACCCCGGCTTCTTCTCCAGAAGCCAGGTCATGTTCTCCATTTTCACTCCATTTCATCCTGTGCAGCAGAACTGTGTTTCGTAACAGATCACAACCAGTGGAAAACTGCCTAATCTTTTTTGTTTGCTTTCATTAAAAAAAAAGGCACCCACACCCATGCCCATCCCAGCTTTCTTTGGTCCCAAACACAAAGAAAGAAATTTAAGAAACATCTTTGGGCTGTCACAGCGACGAAGGAGCCAGCAGCACGGTGGCTCCCTGGTTAGGCGGGAATCTCCTGAGAAGAGGCAGAAAGGACCCGGAGCAGCCCTGTTGGACATAACTTATTTTTGGTCTTATTGCTACCACAGAAAGGGACAGGGAAGGCCGCGCTGCAGGCAGGCACCTCACCTTACAAGATGGAGACACTGAAGGTCAACACTGTAAGTGTCTGGGGCAAAAATATTAAATTTTTCCCTCATGTAAGTTTAACACCATGTTCCACCTCCTGCCTAAATACCCAGTCCAACTGTACTGGGCATATTAACAAAAAAAATTGTGTTTGCCCCTCAGCGTGCCCAGTCTGATTGCAAGGGAAGACTCTAGTGGGACAGTACCAACAACGCGCCGCAGGGAAGCGGTTTCCCACCAGAAGAGGAGGACATGGCGGAGGCTCAGCCCTGGCACAGAGGGGTCCCCGGGGCTCAGCGACACGTACCGTGGCGGCGGCTGACAGGCTTCACCACACCACAGCTCCCCACCGCCTGTGCCCTGCCACCGACGGCAGGCGGCCCAGGGCTGGCCTTGTCCCCTGGTGCTGGGGTGACCCTCAGTCTCCCGGCCTCCCCGGTGGGGCTCGGCCGGGAAAGCGGGGGCCCGGCCTGGCCCACCTCAGCCCGCCGGCACCCCCTGCCATAGCGGATGACGGAGCCGCAGCGGTGGGATCCGAAGCTGTTGACATAAACGAGTTGCATACGCGGCCTGCCCCGGCTGCGGCCAGGCTCCATCTTGTGGCGGGGCAGGACAGCGGTGAGGCCCCGCTGAGGGGAGACCTGGGGGGAGTCGGGAGCTCAGGAGGGCGGGCGGCCCGGCTGCCACGCTGGGTGGGGTGCACAGCCCCCACCATCCCTTCCTCTGGGTGGGCATGGACGGGGGGGCACCTGCAAAGCACCCCTCCTGCCTTGTCCTCTCTGATCGCCATCGTTGCATCGTTCAGTGGGCTGGATGGTGAAAAAGGGAGAAATAACTGTTTTCTGAGCAGGAAGGAACAACGAACTGAGTGCAGAATAGGAGCGGGCCTTGTACCACACCAGTGCCTCTCTCTCAGGCACACACAGTAGTAACCTGCTCCACAAGGCTACTCTTGGCCGGAATTAGTGAGGATTTAGCACAAAGTATGCTGCCTGAAGTCACATATTGATATATTTCATGCAAGTTATTGATAAAGTGACATAGGGGACTCATGTATTGTCTGTCTCTCCTGCAATTTACAGAGGAGGAACAAGCGACATCTTGTCGCTGCAGTTCCTGCATTGATACAATGAATTTTCACACTGGTGTATCCAAAGAGCTTACCTGCTAGTGCATGTGGGGGTGGCTCCAGCCACCTGGTGAACAACATGGATGAAACACTAGTTTAAATACCTGTTGCCATTTTGTCCCTCAAGCAGCAGCAGGGGTACAGGTGCGCTGTGTGACACCGAGAGGACGCCCATGGCAGTCGGGAGTCCTTCCCATGGAGATGCTCCACAGAGACGTGCCCCAATGCAGCAGCGGGTTTATGAGTTACGGCCAGTGACAAGTGGGATTTCTCAAACTACTTAAGAGCACAAGTCCCATTGATTTTTGCTTTGGCACTGAAATACTGCTCCTTATTATTTCCCAGAGCTTCAGCACACTTAGCTGTTCAGAGGAGGGAAAGCGTTACAACTTAGAAAGAATAAATTCTACAGAAAGACTTTTTTCTCTTATTGTTTTAGCAGCACCAGCAAGATGAATGGTGCTGACAACTTGTCGCCGTCGCGAATGGATCTGAAAAGACCAGGAAGCGAACTGGAGCCTTTCCCCAGCCAGCCTTCCGAGGAGGCGGAGAGGCCTCAAGGTCTCCAGGGCTGCTGCCACCTCGTCCCCTGGGCAGGGCAGGGTGCTGTGCAGACGGACCCCACGAGGTGGCAGCCTTACCTACCGAACAAGTCTCTGTCCCTGCTCCTGCAGCGACCTGACACCAAGGTGGAGAGCCCAGGGCAGGGAAAAACCCCACAGCACTCTTCTGCGAAGCATCCCAGGATTTCCAGCTATTTTATACACTGTCTGAAAAAGGCATTTTGTGTACGCAGCTGAAAAAGAGGAAAACGACTTCCAGAGGCACAGCGTGACAGTTTGCCAGAGGAATTTGTCATTTCCCAATGACAAAGGGGCATCTACCGCAGGCTCCAAAGCATAAAGGCTGAAAAGGTCAAAGATAGGATACAATCACCGAGTCAGTTGCCTTGAGAGCTCAAAAAATATAACCCAAACACCAGAGACTGACTCCCTCCTGTGCAAAGATCTGAGCTAAGAAATTGGCCTAGTGAGGTAGCAGACAGCAAGTTCAATGGGGGGGTATTAAGCCCAGAGAGAGGCAATCAAATAGCTTCATTAAAAACTGATCCTGGAGTGCAAACTTCATCATGTCCATTAATCACAAAGCCCTGTAGAGAAAGCACTCCTTTTGCTGAAATACACAAGTCTCGTCCACGCCACAAAAAAACATGGAACACATGCACATAAACCTAAACAGCACCATTTTCATTCCGTGACTGTCTTCACACTGTGCATGAACACTTGCTGCTCTGTCTTCCCGACCAGGAGTTCCCTCTGCCAACTGGCAGGCTGCTTCCTTCCTATGGCCCTGTCAGGGCATCAGGGCTGCCAAATCAGTGGTTTTATCAGCATCTGTATTTATGGAATATGCTTCCACCCTACCCCTACAAGTACACATGCCTTGTGTGGCACATTTTGCCCACTTTTCCTAACAGCATGTTGCCAGGACTTTGATTTCAAAAGCAAATTCAGCTCAGATCCCTTTTAGGATCTATTGCTACCGACAAAAATCAATGCCACCTAAAATGTACGAGCGATCTGCAGAACTGGAAAATTCAGCTCTTTTAGCTGCCACTGTTCTTCACGCTCCTTTCCACATGTGTGAGCTGACTACCAGGTAGCCACCACCTCTGTATTTGTCACTTTGAACAACCATCTCAGTTTTTCACCACATCTTCAACTGTCTAGTTAAAAATAGACCAGATTCTAGCTTTCAGTCTGCACCTCATCATGCTGTTTGTTTTATGGTCATACGTCAGCTTCTCCAGCTCTGAACTTGCGTTGTTTCCTGAATTCTATTGTTTCAGTTTTACTTTGGCCAAGTATGCATCATCTTCTGTTAACCTTGACTACTGTTTTAAAAAAAGGTAGGTTTTGGTGGTAGCAAGCCTACAGCTTATGCCAAGGAGAAGGAAGGAAGGAGACAATGGGACACTGCTGCACGCCCATTTAGTGATTCCCAGATTCTCTAGTGATTCCCCGCAAAAAGGAAACTCCTTCTGCTGTTAGGGATTTGTTTTTCTGTGAGGGTTCTTTGCAATTGAGTTAAACAAAGTACTCACGTGATTCAACATAATTGAGGAATGGCAGATTGCTTATTAAGTATTACATTATCTTGATTAACTGCAAATTGTGTCTACATCTGAAATATGAATCTTAACACTGTTAACAGGGATTTTTACGTGGAAAGTGTGCTAATTCTGACATCAGCTACAGTCAAATCTTGTTAATTATACCCTCAGCAGTAGCACAAACAATTACTGTATCTCCTTTGTTTTCACAGAATATTTAATAAGAGTTGCTAGAGTGAGGTATTTTATTAGAATGTGGTTACTTTACAGAATACACTGGGGACCATTTATTACTATAACTAGGAATCATTATAAAAACAAAACTCACCACTTTTGGTAAATCGAAGGAATGCATTATGCCTTCAGTTTTTGCTTACTTATAAAATTTCATAATTTACAATGGATCTCACAGTTAATTATGCAAGCAACAACACAGCACAGCAGAGAGATAAAATGGCCAGCTGCCATTTTAACACACCTGCATTTCATATTAATGAACCTGCATATCTCAGATTGCTTTACAAACCATACGTGTGGGAATCACTTCATCCACACCAGTCATAAGGAGAGGTATATTTTCCCATTTCTCCATGCTGCACAAAAAAATATTTAGCAGACTATAAACTAAGTTTGTTACATAAAAGACTGAGCCCCCCCCTTGAGAGATTTTCAAATCACTGAGAAGATCCATAGGCTTTATAATCAAAATTCAAGTCAACGAGACTGAAACCCTTGGTTTAGAAGAACTTTATGTTACAGTATTTAAATAAAGATTGCCAATCTGAAATAGAACTATGGGGGAACTCAAAAAGGCAAAATAATTGCTGAAAATAACACCAGAATTAAACAGCCTTATTTCCGGAAAAGATTTGTAGTCAAGTAGATACAGCAAAAGGCAGACGAGGATTTCAGCTTCTCCAACTTAATTTTTCCACAAAAATGTGCAACTTATTGGTATTTAATGATGACATCCTTTGTTTCCAAATCAGAGACAGTAAAACTTTACCTTGGTTCTTTCAAATTTCAGGCTGCGGGGACTATGATATTAGATGTTACCCCGTTATTCTGAGGAATGCGCAGTTCGACCCTACGCAAACACACAGATGAGGCAGTTCAGTCCTACCTGCAATAAACCTCTGGATACTGTCTCACATCCTGGAAGGATACTGGTTCAGTAGAGGATATAGAAAACAAAAATCACTAAATCACCCTCAGATTCAGCAGTAACGTAGGTCTTCCAAGACCATCTGTCCAAGCCCAGAAAGCTCACATTTTCTTAGCCGCTCTTCTGAAATCTAACATGATCTCAGGCCAAAGCGTGCTGCAGGCTAACGTTATCACCAATACATCTGTCTGCATATATGAGACAGTCCTATTTAACTACAGTATAAATACCACTGAACGTACTCATTCCTCGGCAGTAAGTCCACTTTGTAAGGATACTAGGGTCTTTGCAGAACTGTTCCAGATCCTGAACATTCATTCCCTCCCTACCCCCAGAGACATAAGGATGCTGCCAGGAAAGGAACAGAGCAGGGCTTCTGTCTCCAAGGATTGCTGGCTCTGCAGAGAAAATTGAAGCAGTCACTGCTTTGTTCTGCCATCACATTCCTCCAAAGACATCCCCCTGTAAAAGCAACCCTTGAGCAAATTTTCTTGCCACTGACTGAAGAGCTGAGTTGATTCTGCCAGTGTGTACAGAGCAACATCTGCCTGTGAACAGCTGGCCCGCTGAAGCAAAGCTGGGGGCTACTGCCTGCTGCTTACAATGAGAGTGTTCCTCAAAAACCTTAAGAAAAAAATCACATTTAACTCACTGAAAGAAAATTCAGAAGCGCTTGGCGTGAATGTACTCCATACACAAACCCAGTACTGGGCATGTGCTTAAAGCGACAAGCACTGTCTTGAAAAATGACACTTGGCTAAATTGACAGCTTAATGCTTTCACATGCGTAGCAAGGCATAAACAACCACTGAGCAAACTGATGCCGGTTCATGAGTCAGCAGCAGTGTGAGATGGTGATTTAGATTGAGCAAACATTTTCTCAAACGTTGGGTTGGAAAAGGTTGGCGGAGACTTTATTTTTTTTTAAAGGTATTGCTCTATGTGTGAATTGCTACCCTTCCACAGATTGCAAAACTGTGTTAAGAGTTACTAAGGCACACAGCGTGCGTCAGCTGCATCTACACTGACACTCTGCCATTTAAGTAAAATCGATGTTCTTCACTCACATGAAAAGTAAAGCAACTCACCCAACTACACAGTTTTGGAATAAAAAAAGGCCACATAGCCGACAGCGATAAAACTAAGTCCATTTTAAACTTTAAGATTAATGCAAAACCAAAAATGTCTTCTCATAGTTACCCTTTACCTGCATTGTGTTCAGAGGATTTGATCTCAGCTTTCATGACTCACCAAAATTAAACTTCAGAAAAACACGATCAAGCACAGACCTTATATATTTCCATATTTTATATATATACAAGGAGGACTGAGAACTTTTGACTAGCAAATTTTGTGAAGGAACCTTAACAGAATAGTACCGCACTATGGTCTCCCAAGCTCCATAAACGAGGGGACTGAGGGAGCTTCCCTTATGATAAATAATGTTCAAATAAATTAATATTTAGTATCAAATTGTCTCTCTGACAAGCCCTACAAAAAGTCAGCAAATTATAGTTCATGTGTCATGAAAACGGGTGATATCTGATAGCATTAATCAGAGCATCAAGTTTCAGAAAGACTTTCTCCCCATCTTAAATGGGGAGTTCAGTAACGTATTTAGAGCACTGATTCAACCTCCCCCGCTCCCTTCCATTTCTATGACTGCAAAGACAGCTGCAAGTGTATTCTTATCCCAGAGGCTGTTTTTCATACTGACAGACTGAATCAGCTTATTTTACACAGAGGAAGAGATGTCAGTGTTTTTTCCTCATCTATCCTTTCTGAGGCTGTTATTTGTCTTAGATTTCCTGTAGGCAAGCAATGTGCATTTTGGACTCTGGCTGAGCAGACTTTCACAGCGCTGAATAAACAGCAGCTGGAGAATCGGGACAGACAGTAGAAACTGTCCAACAACAACTTGACAGCTAAGAGAATCTCTTTAAAATATACCTTAGCCTTTAAATCTGTACTAGGTGGGGTATATCCATCTCCACCCAAACGTAGTTTCTTCACTGATGTGGAATGTAGCAGTTCATTTAGTGGAAGTAGCACCCAAGAGAAAGCTGGTGGCTGACTGCGGTCAATGAGCAGTTTGGACTGAAAGAAAATAGTTGAGATTCATGTACTGTGGAAATTCTGAAATTCCACCCAGCAGGCACACCTCCGTCTTCTGGAGTCTGCCTGTAGCCTTTATTTATAGTTTCAGGACAAACTGAAACCCAAAAGGGATTTGTTATATCATCATCTTTCCTAGAAAGTTACTTCTCAGCAATTCAGAATCAGCCAAGGCCATCAGTACCAAGAGTGATTATTTTTAGTTTTAAACGCTCCAGACTTCTCGCATTTCACCTTATTGAGTTGAATTTTTTAGATTCTGCCTACGTAAGAAAATTTCATGTATTAAACATTCAACGAAGTATTCTGCAATCTTCAGAATAGGAAAATTTCAGAATGAATATATACATCCCTAGCTGTAAATGAGATGTTGTATCCTGCTAAACACCTCTAAGTTTATAGCATTTTGAGTTGAAATCATACAGGAAGTGCCTTGTTTCTGAAGGACCTCACTAATTCCACCACCATGGCATCAAAGGCTTAAACCTCCCCAGATTCCAGGACCAAATTTCAAGTCTATCATACTGGTTAAAAAACATTATCAGATAAACCACTGATAAGCACATGCTTTCTAAAAGACCACTTGCACTTGAAAACAATGTCAAGAACGTGTTATCACATTGGGAAAGGCTGAACTATGACTATTTCCTAACGATACCAAAGCAGAGAACGGAGAGATAATGCTTCCGTTACCAGCCAAGTCACACACTAAAAAGTGGTCAATACTGTCTGGTGCCGTTTGGCTGGCACAAACCGCAGCACTGCGAAATTCACTATTCACCGGGCAGACAACCCATCTCTGGCCTCTGTGTTTTTGATCCAAAGGGTACCAGCACTTTCTGTTTGCTTTTAATATACAATATTTGCCATTTCAAGGGATTGGAAGTATACTCACGGAGTTACCAGCAAAACTTCTCATTCTTGTTTAAAACTAGTTTCTAAAGGCATTAGCTTCTAAGTTTGCATCATCTGAAGCCACTGGGAATCAAAGCGATGAGCATCTTGCAGAACGAATCCCATTATAGCTCAATTGTGTAAGATCTGGATTTCCTGAAGCACTCACAGAAAAGAATGATATTCAAACATCTATTTAACATTTACACCACTGTTCCTCAGATGATGCCACAAGAGATAAGCGGCTCAGAAGCCAGCAGCAAAGTGCTGGTCAGGGCAGCCGGCACAGTTCGATTCCTGCTGCAGTACTGTATTTTGGGCAGCAGTTTCTTCTCACGAGGTACAGGCGCGTATTCCAAGTCACGGTTCCACTTACCAGAGCTACTTCCAGACCAATCAGGATTATACTTCATTGAAGCCTAGCTGTTTGTATCAAAATAAGAAAATGAACAAAGTTTGGGGAATTCTGAGCTACTGAGGATGAAAAACTTGAATCCTTTATGCACAGTTCCTGTTGAATAATCCTTGAAGGGCAGATACACCAAGTTGTAACACTTCACAAGACTTTTTCAGACATTTCAAGTTTAGGTATTTTAGATTAAAGGCTGACACTAGCAAGCTCTTTAAAATGCCAGACTTTTTCCTTCTGTTAGTATCAGATCACAACCATGAGACAATTGAAAAAGAATCCTTGCCTGTCCATGCCTTGCTTGGCTCTACTCTGACCCTAGCTGGTTATCTTTTTGTCCCAGCTGCACAGTGGTTTCTGACTTACACATGTGCCTCAGTGGCATTCTTCTCATATAACATGTCACCTGCACAGTTAGCTTGATTTCGCAGCTGTGTATCCATTTTCATCTTTGTCCCTGTGAATTAGCTGCAGAGAGCACTAAATAGAAACAAGTGATCCAGCTACAATTCTTTGGCCAGGCTGATACGCTCAAGGCTGCGCAAAAAATAGAAGCAGCAGCACTGAAACTGCTGAAAGGCTGTTCCAAAGCTACACACGATTTCTACCGAACACTCAAATTCACAAAATTAAGTAGTTAGCATTCAGCATTCCCTAAAGACAACATCTGGACACAAGCAGTAACACAGCCTGATTCACAATCCCCTAGACATTGCCCCTTCCATTTCGGCAGCATCGCACAGTGATTTTGCACTGATTTAATGCAGTGTTCAGGGAACACGCCATCTCCCAGGTGGTTACACCCTCCCTCACACGTCCCCTACAAAGCCATGCTCCACGTTTCGGCCGGAACAGGACTGCAGAACTTAGCCTAAAGCTCTTTACACATCATCTAGCCAGACGTACACTGTACGCTTCATCAAAGTCACTTCCCCGAGCCCCATGAGCTTCGGCCACAAAAGAACACGTTTCTACAGGAAGCTTAAAATAAAAAGGTTAAGAAGAAACATTGAGTTAAAAGTTTTATTCATTCAACATCTCACATTACAAATATTTAAAAATTATATGCATACTGGTATAAATAGTCATTTGCAAACTATTTAATAACATTAATTTTCACTAGCACTTCAACAAATGAACTCTTTAAAAAAAGTAGCTTGTGTTATATAACTTAGAGTAGAACATACAAAAATATGAACTTAAACGTGAAAATGACTTTAATAAAAAATGAATTACCCTTATTTAAAATGCTATAATAAATACTACAACCTCCCCATACACAGTAAAAACTATATGGAAATTCAGCCAAGTAGTACAATTAACTGACATACTTAAATAACTTTTCCTTCTGATAATATGAGCAATACATTGGGGGAAAAACATATTAGGGATTAGTAAAAACTAGACACCCACTTGCTAAAAGTTTCACTTCCAAAAAATATAACAAAAAATCTGATGAAAATTATAAAAACTAATTATACTTTAAAATTTAAAAATATAAAAAATAAAACAGTTGAATACAATATTGTCCCAATTCTTACAATGCTATCACAGTAGCTTTAAAATAAGATAATAAAATAAAGCAAATGACCAAAACCTTTTATTCCATTTTTTTTAAAAATAATCTCAAATTTACATTAGTAGAAAGATTGATTTCTGATTCTTTTCTTTAGAAACACCAGCAAGAAAGAGGATTTACTAGAACAGTAGAAAATGACATTTTTAAATGTCTGCAATTAAAAACAAAGAATTACACTGCAAAGATCTTCCAGAAGTCTGAAATAGGTATTGCACATAACTTGAAGTTAACTTGCCACAATTCATCACATTCAAGTTTTAAATCACCTTTTAACAGAAGGTTTTAACTCTTCAAAAACAAAAGGGGTGAATTATCAAGTCTTTCCAACAGCATCCTTATAAAACGCTAAATTCATTCACTGCAAGTTTTAAATTTGCGTTCTGCAGAGGTCTGTGTATGGAGAAGTATATACTATACCAAAAAGCACGGGGCAGTGGGGTTCCTTTACATATAAAATAATCAGAAACACTTTATTTTACATTGCAAAAATAACCATGTAATTACTCTGTAACTACATTGTAAATACATGGCCGGTGCCATGCTAGTGTGATAAAACTACATGCTTATTAACCCCTTTGCAAATCGAAGTGATACCCTAAGACTGGTAACCTAATTACATGTTAATTATGTTTGGAGCTACATGGTAACCCCAACTACAAATCCCATGTAATCAGAAGGACATGTAATCACTATTTAAGTACAGAGTAATGTATATAATTGTTTATGCCCTGTAAATCGAAGTGTAACCAAATAATCTGTAAACACGCTTGTCACACAATCACAAGTGAGTATTAGTAGAATAACAATTTCTTACATTAGTCATGCATACTAACATTACATGCCTGCCACTTAGCAGGCTCTCTTTTCTTTAAATATAATTTAAAAGAGCAGACACATTTCTGCATCAAACACCTAACATCAATTTTTTATTAATATTAAAAATGGCTAAACATTCACCAAAAACGTCTGCATTTGTGTATAATTTTTAAAAACTTAGTAAGAAGCGGTAGACAATTCTGATGTTTCTTTAAATTTCTACACTATATTTATGCATTTAAATTTCATGGGTCTAAAGACAGTGTCATTTGTCACTTTCATGCTTTTCTTCTTTAATTCTCAACTTTACATATACTATTTCTTAAATTATATGTACACCAAATACCTGGTGCTGGGCTAAGATGTTTAAGCAACATGCTTTCTTTTCTCTGCAGATTCTAAAATAGCATTGCCAGTGCACAACATCCATAATTCAAAATGTATGCAGAGCACTGAAATGTATAAAAAGCAGAATATAAGAAAATAAAATTTATTAAAATTATTTATATTAAAAAATGAAGTATATGAAGATCTCTCAGTAATAAAAGTACAAAAAGCTACTCTTTGCAATATGAAAAATTGAGGTATTGCATAAAGAGATATCCCGTCAGTGAAAAGTGTGCCTAAAAATGCTCACTGTTGGAAAAACAAGATATACAAAAGTAGTGCATAACAAATATACATTATGTGCATGACAAAATAAGTTAGCTACAAAAACACTGTACCGAAATTCAGCAGGTCATGTACAAAGGGAAAATTATTATTCAAAGCTAGTTCTCAAACAGTGTTATTTCTTGTAATGGTAACCCATCTCACCTGTTTACTGGGTAGGATCGGCACAATAGCACACCCCAAGCCACCTACAAGCATTAAAAAAATTAAAGGAACATTCCAACTATAATTATGTACTTCAGAGAAAAAAAAGTCCCTGACAATCTACACAAGAGCACTCTGCATTTGCATTACTGTTGTCAATATTTTCAGGGATTTCATTAAAAGCAGCTCCCTTTCTATACTTGACTAGTAGACAGCAAATGTCTCCATTTTGACCTTTGGAACTTGGTAAGGTATAGTTCATTAAAGCCTGTATTGAAAATAAAAACTGCTTCTCATAAAGATAATCTGGGCCGGGGGAAGGGGACGAGAGGGGCCGACAAAGGCTTTTAACGGAGCAGGTGTTTCCCAAGCAGTGCTGAGGCAAGTCTTTGGTTTGAGAGAATCCCGGATGGTACCATGCCCCTCGGGCAGTTCAGAAGATTGCCACTAAATCGGTTTGTTTGCACACTGCTAAATGATCATTTGAGAAGTTGGCCAGGGCATTAGTTCAGAAGTAATAAAAATAATTTTCAGAACTACTCCTTCATTCAACTATTTCAAACTAAACCCCTGCACCCACTCTTTATCATTCAATTAACATGTACTGTGTTAATGCTTCTCAAGGTAGAACTTATTTATAATAAAGCAGGCATTAACTTAGCAATGTTGGCACTTCAAATACCTGTGTTTCTTTATTTCCCCATATTAAGTTCTGAAGAGGTGGAATCTTAGTTGTGATTCTTTCTACAGGAAGAGTAAGAAAGGCATATGCACACTTGCACCATTTCATGCACAAATTCAGAAAACAGTGCAAAACAAGACTTGGAAACTACTTAGGTTCGTGCCTTCTGTTACAACTAAGTTAGAGGGTCTTTAAAACTAACTTTACATCCAAGATGGGAAACGAATAAGCAGCCAATTTTAGTTTGTGTGACGCAATGGAATATCAAAACTTCAGTAAAAATCAGTGATATCCTTGAGGTATCTTTAGGTTTTCTACTTTTTCATGTCAAAATGGAGAGCAATGGCTGGCCCCTGATGAATGTTAGTATATTAGGATATAGAGTTATATATAGCCATCAAAAATAAAATCTATATATTTATCCTTCAGGAGAGGAAATGCCAGTTAACTAGTTGTCATTACTCTAGCTTTGGTAGGATTTCTAGGGCTGTAACAAGACAATTGAATTCTCTTAAAGAAAAAAAAGTGCACTCCCCCCTCAGTAGTAACTTTACTCAACTTTTACATTCAGGAATTCTTAAAATGTAATCATTTTGATGAAAATATAGTAAGCTCTGCCTATCTCATTAGTAATTTGGATGTGGGTGGTAGTCAGAGGCACGGTCCGAGCACATAACGAGCTAAAATTTCAGCCTCAAAACCCTTAACAGATTGTAAAAGAAAAAAAGATCATTATTATAATGCTGCTTCAACTTTGCTCATGCATTTTTGTTGCTTTAAACATGCTCTTTCCTGTTGGTAGGTAAATGCTAACTTCATCTGTTGCTGGAAAAATCCGAAGTCGAAACAAAAAGAGAGGCAAAAACAGGCTTCCGTGGGGGAAAAGTGTCAGAACAGACTGATAGTGTTATTGTTACACAGTTATTTTAATAAAAGTATTCTTATGTTCTTTATTAACAATAATTTAATTAAAAAACCAAAATACTCTATTGTTTCAATTCTCTTTTCTTAATATTTTTCTCTCCTCTAAGAAAATGTTGCATGAAATTAAGTGTTCTCTCGGTAGTAAAGACAAGAGAATGCAACTCACTTGCAACATGTTATCGATACGAAAAGGAGTTCCCAATACAGTTTTCAATGACAAGATTCTACAAAATACCCATATTATAGGTCATTCTTTCATTATACTATTGTTAAATTACAGACTACTACAAAAGGACATGCTATCTTGAATAAGAGAAAGGGCAGGGTGGGGTAGGGACAATCAGGATAACAGAAGAGTGCACTTAATTTGAGGCCTGCATATGAGCACTGCAGTGATCATTTAGTTCCAGCGGAATGAAATATGTCTTGGGCGATCTCCTCCCTCCTTCACCAGGGGCTTGTGGAATTCCCTGCCAGCGCGTGAATGGATAGCAGCCCAGCAATATTCACAGTAATACTGCAGACAGGTAACATTAGCACAGAAAAATGGAGCAAATTTTCCACCGCAACGGGCCCCCTGACATTCATCACAAAGCTGATCATCCAAGACATATGGCTTAACTTCCACCTGCATTCAGAAAATGAGAAGAAAGTTTACGATTCTTAATAACAATGTAGATAATGACAATTCCACGCTATTTACTATATGTGTTCTAGCAGGATTGCAGTCACAGTTCTGTAGTAGGGAACATCACAATCAAGAATTTTCCCCCTCATTACACGATCATCATCATTGAACACCCAAAACTACAGACACCCGAGAGCAATCCTGCTCACATCATCCTCCTTGATCCTTACAAAAACCTTCAGTGCTGACCATCAGTATCACACATGCTGTCACTGATTTACAGACTGGACCGATCAAGCTACTGTTACAGAACTGATACACAGATTCACATCAAAACCCTGGAGAATTTTGGGGGTTTATTTTTAAGTATGGTGATGCACAATTCAGCTCCTGCCCTTTCAGGTAGGAATGTAAAATGTTTACACAACACTGTAGCTGCAAATATGCACATTGTCTGCAAGCGTCAACGTCTGAATTTCCAACTTTAAAAAAATTTAATTTATTATCTTAATAAACAGCACATTTCTGTTTTCTTTTTCTGTGGCTTAGTTCTCTCAGCAAAAGAAAACCTACCTAATCTTGTTGGGATCAAATGAGAAGCTTAAAATGGAACTGATGGCCACCTACGCTGTTGGCATTAAGGGCCAGATGATGAGCAGTAATTCAGTACAGCGGACAAGAAAGGAGAAGAAAAATTTCTTCACGTTCTTAACTGATAATGACTCACAGGAACTTACCAGCTGGTGCTCCAAGGATACATCTACACTGCAACATCTGCAGGCTCCTAGCTTTTAATCTAGGCATTTGAATACCAAAACCAAGCCTGCTGTACTGTGGGCTACAAAACCCTGCTCACAGCACTCCAGAGCGCTTTCTCTGTGACAGTAGCAAAGCTTGCTGCTTGCAGTAGCCAAGCTGGCTAGAGCACTGCTTGTTTAGACATGTCTACGTGTTTAAATCACAACTGCAACACTGCCATCCCCTAAAGGCTCAGCTTCGCCTCAAAACCAGTAATCACCTCCACTCCCATTCCTGCACTCTACAGAACTGTGAAAGGTCCATGTGACGTATCAGAAGCACAACACAAAACTTCACATTAAAAAAGCACAGGTACAAGTTCCTGTTCCAGAAGTGTTTGTGAGCCTTCTCTGAAACTCATTTAATAAGGTGTTTTCACAAACATTTCCAAATAGCAGACTGTGACTGGTGTCTCGACTGGTTACCTGTTATCTTGGCATCTGGCTTAGGGATGCTCCTTTCTGTATTTCACAAACTTAGAGGGATGCCAGCTCATTCCAATAAGGACATTCACAAGTTCCTGTGTTTTTAAACTTACTCAATTTTATAACAGTCCGGACAGGGCACTGCAGTAGTTTAATGCCATTTGTGCTTACAGTACTTATAAACTACTTGGAGACAGCACAGCAGCTTTTTTTGGCCTCAGTTTTTTCTCCTCTTCCACCACTAGAGTTCTGTTTCTCAAACACCCCTCCATGCCAACTCAGAAGAATGAAATCGTAAAAGGGCAGAGGCAGACACCTAACACCACATTCTCCCTGCATCATCTAGTTTACTACGTAGTTTGTGGGTGGGTATTCATTGATGAGCATCATCTTCTGCGAGTGCTAAGAGGAAACCGAAAAATATGCTATGCATGCCTCCTTAACACGGCAATTCTGCTGCTCTATTACATCTACTCAGACATATTCAGAGGCCAGACTACGGCACAGGTAATTATACCTCTGCCTGCTTTAGCCTGTTACTGCGGCAACTGGGTTTTGTGCAAGTTTGCAACCCACAGATAACAGTCAGAGTCCTCAGCGTATTTATGCAGCGTGTGCCAATGTGCCAAAGATGGCCCGCAATTGTTACTTGTGCTAGCTGTATCGAGGTTTCCCAAGTACAGAGAAACAGCGTAAGTTACAGCAACCTCATCAGGCACGCTTAGGGTGGCAACACTCATCAGAAGCTCTGCAGCAGTGGGTGCTGCAGCCCACTGGGCATTTAATTTGCATTATCTCTTTAAAGGGCACACCCTTTAGCAGGACCTCCTTGCCTAATTTTACAGGAAATCCCTTCTTGTTACTAATTTTGTTTTTATAGAAAAACTTCATTAGAAATAATTATTAATAAAAGTAGTATTGCCACTGTTGCATTTTTGTACCTCATGCACATAACACTCCTTATAATGAATCCTCTGAGCACTTATCTTGCCACATTTCTTCTTAACTACACACAAAATGGGGAAATAAGGAGAAGTGGAAGGAGAGAAGGAAGGGGAAATAGATTGCAAAATCTTTGCTAGAGTTCACAAGTACTTACTTAAATTTGTAGTCCCACCAGCTTCAATGGACCTATTCACCCAAGTGTCTGCTTATGCAAGCAGAAGTTGCACAAGGGCGGCCCAAATTATTTGTTCAAAGCCGTACAGAACTTACTTCAGAGCCAAGACTAGAACAAAGACATTCCGATTCACAGGCCCACGGTCAAATTGTTCTTACAATTCTTCTACCCAAGCTTTATAGCCAAAGCAGAAGTGAAATGATAATCAGCTAAGCAGCCAAGTTTGGGTTTTTTCCTCTGTAGTAATTATAAAATTAAGATCAATAATGATAGTCATGTAAGAAAAACCCAGAGACAAAGCATGAATTAGACAGAAAGGTAGATGTAAGGATGTGAGTTTCTCAAAATTGTGGCCCAAAGATCAGTGTAATTGGCAGTGTCACATTTTCTATAGATGAGAGGGCAGAGGCAAGCAAACTGCAGATCCATTTGGCATATTACTTTAATTTATAATAATAAAGGAATAAAATAACCGGCCACGGCTTTTACGTAGGCTGTGGAGGATGACTGTGCAGCTGTAATGCACACTAATGAGTTTACAATGCATCACTATGAAGCTCTTCAGGAACATCCAGCACACAATGTGTAACACTAGGGCCAGATTCTGCCCACTCTCTCAAAAGATGCAGAACAGGAGTAAGAACTGCTCCATCCTTGGCAGATACCTTACTCCCTGACATTATACAAACACTACAAGTGCAAATACTTGCAGTGGGAGTATATGACAAGTGCAATATTCTTATAAAAGGGCAAGGCAGCTGACATGCTTCCCATTATGCTAAGCAATTTGAGAAAGTCTGCTTCACAGTTGCCTCCCACGTTCCAGAAGCAACAGCTCTGTACCACTCCTTCATTTTTATTCTGTGTTGTATCTAAGTGGCACAATCTAGCCCTAAATATGCAATTAATCTGATATAACATTTACAGTCTTCACAATGACACACATTTACATGGAAAAGCATTTCTAGAGAAAGCACTGAACAAAAATAGAATATGCTTGAAGACCTTACCCGTTTATCTATCTCTCCATGCTGCAGCTGAACAAAGCGAGCACTGATAGCAGCTATGTAACTCTGTTGATTAGAAAATGCAACCCGCCCAGCTCCTTTTGGGTACTTCAGCTCAGGGTCTGTGTCAATTCCAGCATAGCACACCCCTCCATACAGCCGATCCATTATCATCGCAAGTTCCACTAAACCAGAAAGGAAAACGAAACAGTGGTGTAGACTCAGTAATTTTTTCTAAAAGCATCAAATGAAACAGTTCATTTGTATTCATGTCCCCCACTGTAAGTGTCAAGAACACTTGGTGAAATAGCTTGTTTCCCCCGTTGCTCCCCAAATCAGACTGCATATTCAACATGCCCAGTGCTGCGGAACACGCAGTGTACCTGCTCGTAAAGGCCGAGGAACACCACCAACAAAAATGGTTTTTCGTGGGTCAAGAGGCTGTGAACCATCCATAACAAAATCACTATCACTAAGGTTCCAAGGCCGGATCTGAACCTATGGACAAAAAGCCTTTTTTTTTAACCATTCACAAGTCAAAGTTTTAATATATAGATTAAAACAGTATCCTACAAAGAAAACCTCTTAAATGGCTGTACTTTCTAAACTCATTTTCTACTCATTCAGCAATCATTTCTCAAAATGAAATGGTAATAAGCTCTGTTAAGACAGACCACTTGATCACACTGAATTTCACCACTTCCTTGTTACCCAAATTTCTGGGAAAAAAACTCACCCTCTACTTACACATTTACTTAATCATGACTGAACTGCACCGCACGAACCACATTGGTGCATACGTATCTACACTATTCGTGTTCTTCCAGCCAAGTGCAAGCACTAGACTAGCGTTATCTCAATGCAACAGGCTCCAGTGCACAAAGTTGTGTGTTTATTTACTATGCAAAACTAGCTGCTTTATATTTGCTTGCAGATGGCCAAATTTGAAATACAGGAATATAGCAGAAGTCTCTCCAACTACTAACATATTCGCATCAGCCCCAAAACCATTTGTACTAATAATTCGTAGTTCAAAGCCACGTTATGTTTTGTTTTGTTTTTTTATTTAATTGCCTCTGTCAAAACATGTTACATGCAACACTCAGACAATATGAATTCTACATTTTATTCAACAAGTATAAAATACCTGTCTGGAAATATATTTATTACATCAGCAATGGTGAAATTTAGCAAACCTTTTTCTAACAAAAATATGAAGTTTAAGTAGACTAAAAAATTTCGTAATGTCTAGTTTAATAATAAGTTGGTCTTTTTCAGAACTTAATTTGACACCTTAAAGAAATTTAAATATTAGCACTCTGAAGAGAACAATTTCTGGTTATCTCACAGGAATTGTGCAGGCCCTGACCATTCTACCTACCGGTTTGTCTTTGATAGTGGGGCTGGAAACACAGAGATAGAGCTTTCCATCTTCTTCAATACACGCATCAATCAGTGCCTGTACAGAGCTTTCATCTTGGAACAGCAAAAATGCATATCCTACAAAAGGGAAAACAAACATGTAACTTCTTTTGTCTATTTGCCTATAGGATAGTAATTTAACCCAGAGCTATGCTTGGCACCATGTCATCATGCTACCACACAGTAAGGGACAAATTTTAAGATGCTCTCACACATTTCCAACCCAGCCTCCTGCAAGTCCTCTGCAGAGACGCAAAGGGAAGCAGGGAGCTTGCTGATCAGCACACTCTCTCCCCACTTCCTTTGAAAAGGATAAGCCAGCAGTATGAACTAACAAAAGCCACAGCTGTAGAGGCAAACCTGCCAAGATGGTTGTTAATGTAAGGGAACAAATCCTTCCCAGATTCTGTGGAGGGCATTTAGTCCCTTTAAAGAGGGCTAATCTTGACTAGTATTACAAAAATGAAGAACAAGGGGAGAAAAAGGAAAATGGAATAAAATAAAATCAGGAACTTAAGGATGAATTCTTTTAGTGCAGAATAATTGCAAAGCCACATTCTAAATTCCACCAGTTTATAACAATCCCAAGGATTCAACTTTTTTCCCCCCTAAACATTGGGTCATTATCACAAAAATCTTGTCTGAAATGGAGTCTTACCAAGAAAAATTTTCTGAAATGCTCATATGTTATTGACGATCAGATATTTACCTTTAGGAGGAAAATAAGATTTGCTCTCTGCCTTGTGTGGCCAGTCTACAATCAGAGGTCCAAAGCGACGAAAACTAGCAGTGATCTCATCTGTAAAGAGAGAAGGAAAAAGGCACGAACTGAAATTACAATTAATTGAATGGAAGACATTTGAAGAACACTGATTTCAGGTAGCTTCATCCTATAAATAAACATTCTGTGACCCTAAAAGTTCAGCAGCTCAACGCAATGCTTACTAGCTGATGGGGAATCTTTATGACAAGTCAGAACACACATCAGAAAACAAGACAGGTCAAAGATCAAGCTTTTCTTTCTACTGATGATCATAAATACCCGCTAATTCACACAAATGGAATCCCTGCATCTATACAGCCATAATAGCCCAGCTTCAACTATTCTCCGACAAAGATTTTAGAGAAAATTTGCTAACTTGCTAGTAAGCAGTCAGCTCTGCCAATATGCCTTGTAATTGCCGAAAGACTGGAAAAAAAATGAAGGGACTATCACAAGACCCAGCCATGCCTGTTCGTATCACATGCCAGTGCCACATGGACAAACACCATCTGAGCCTGACCCTAAACTAACAGAGTAAACTTGGGACATAGTTATGTAATTTTATAGGAGAAACGTCAAGAACATATTATTATATCAAGAAGCAATTCTGGCATCCAATTCAATTCTCCCTTTGACCTCAAATTACTGGTATAAATTTGCATATGCCAGTCCCATAGAAGTTATCTGGTTCCAATTCTGTTCTTGAAATTGAGTGATTGTTCCCTTTCCTCTCTCCACAAACACACTTGAACCATCGCTGGTGAAAGTTCTCTGGACAAGAATTTTTCATTAAAAAAATTGAAACAAAAAGAACAAACTTCACATTACTGGAGCATCATCTAAACTGGCACAGTGCTCAGCTGTATTCTGTTTATGGTATTACAGGGCTTTCTATACTAGCACACTGCTGGGGGTTCCTAATACGCAATTTAGAGGATTTTCCCCATCCTCAAATCTGGTTAGAAATCCAAAAAGGTGTTACTAATTATGTCTTTTTCAGTTTGTTTACACTTTTTGATGACATTGCTAATGAAGCAGCAACCAAAATCCACTGCACTAACAGCTTCTCTGACCATCAGGAACGTATACAGCAATGGAAGCGTGCTGAGGTTACGTGCTGTTGAAGATATAAACCAAGTAGAACAATACTCACTACGTATCTTTTCTTAAAATAGATCTCCATTCAGAACAGCACGTAACACAAATTTAATGTTAAAGTACATACATAAAATGCTTTCTAGAACTCTGAAAAATTCCAACTACCTTCCTAGCACAGGTTTAGGAAAGGTCCTACTCTTCAATAACGAGGGTCCACAGAGACCAAACTATCCACCTGCTCATCTGCTTTTAAAACAACAAAGGCAACAAAGTTAGGAAACAAACAAAACCACAACAACAACAAAGAAAAAGAAAGTAGAAAAATCATTTTTCCTCTTGTAAACACCATGTTATATTTGACCTTTTAATAATAAAGTAGCTCTTATGTTTGACATGAAAGTCAGTTTGTCACATCACAGTGGTACACACTGCAGTGCATTACAGTCACTCCCCCTGACACAAGAAGTGGGTATTAAAACAATTCTGCGATTAAGAAAAAGCAACTTTTCAGCTTTAGAGTTGCTGTAGTTCTTTTAACCACTATGCCAGCACACTCATACATCCATAATACAGAACTCTCAGAACTCTGGTGAAATGAAGCTTCACAACACTTGTTCATATTTTTTTATTTGTTTTTTTAATAGTAACTGCAGTATTCTGTCACCTTGGTCTGTATGATGGACCCACCACAAATTCCGGGTTCCTCACTGTATGCAACTGCCTCTGGACAGATTCATTCCTGTCCGAGTCCTCACCATGCACACATCAGAAGCTACAACAGGACATAATCACTGCTGAAAACAACCTCCAAGAACTACACATAAGCATCCAAATACAGAGCTACGACTTAATATGCTACACAGACTTTATAAAATTACCAGCTATACTTTTCCTATTACTGCCTTCTGATGACTATAAAATGTTTCCAATGTATTTATGAGTTTCAACAGGTGATATTTATTTGTTTATTTTTGCACCACTATCCTTTTTTTATAATTTTCATACTGTAAAAGTCAGTTAAATGTGCGGTAACATCTGATTTTGTTCTTCAATGGCAGAACAATGCTATAGCCTAAACAGGTTTAAATTATCTCACATTTGGCATGGATTGAAGGTGGCAAAATGCAAAGAGCTATTTACATATCAAAGCTTTTCCGTAAAGTTTGGAAAACAATCATTCATTAGCTAACAGACAAAAGGTTTCGCACCACAGTTCTGTCATTAAGCCAGAAGGAGCTTTTCTGGATAAGATTTTCAGGGCATACCTTCATCAATATCTGGTGGCAGTCCGCCGACAAAGACTTTACGGGAATACCGTTCCACTCTTTCTCCATTCTGATGGGAGAAGCAGTGAGGTGATCCTAAACCACTGTGAAGAGTCTGATCCCCACGCCCATCATCCAAGAACCCGTCTTCCATTGGAAACAGTGAAGATTGACCTAAAGAGGGGGTTAAAAAAGGAAAAAAAAAACCATACTAACAGAACAAAGCACACACTGTTTCAATAATTTTTTAAAAATGCATTGGTTGCTACATTAGCAGGAGAACTGTTTGCAATCTTCCCTTTTAATGAGCAGTTATGTTCTCAATTTCATATGACCCTTACAGTTTTCAATATCATTCAGTAACTCAAATGCATTATTTCAGAGAAAACGTTGCTACCTTCTTCATAACTGCACTACAACTAATGAAAATTAAAAGTATTTCTAATGTATGCTCAAGTTGACCATGTTCCATTATATTTCTTGTTTCTGATTAGATTTCTTTTAAAAAGGTCTAAGAACAGAAGTGGATATTAGCCAATTATTTTTTTTCTGGGACTTTCCCAATAGCAGACATCACTAAAACCTGAGCTGTATATATATCATTTTCTAGTGAACAGCTTCTTACAATCAGTAGATAAAATTTCACAGTGCAGATGGGAAAACAAGAATTCTACCAGCTAAATATATTACACATTTACATTACCTGATATCAAAATATATCATAAACCACCCACTTTGTAAATAACAAAAATATCCTGATAAAACTAGGAAGACCCGCTGTAATTTACTGTAAATGAAGACTGAAAACTAGGCAATACTGTGTCATTCCTAGAAGCAAGTTTACTTAGATGTTACAACAGAGTTTTGTTAATGGACTCGCTCGAAGAGAAAGTGTTGTAAGCATACTTCCCCTCACAGCCCAACGTTCTTCTACGATAATCCTTTATCATAGATTTCCTTAATAATATTTATTACTGTTAAATAAGATTCTTTGATTTATAAATGCAACTGTATAGTATCATAAATAGAGCACACAAGCTGATCTCTTTCATGAATTCACCCTTTAGTTACAGTATTCAACCTAGACAAAAACTGAATAGACTTCTACTCATTTAAGGAGCATTTTAGGAATAAATAAATATATATAGGGAAAGTAACCAAATAAATTATGCTACAAGTTTTAGGATACATTTTCTTTTGCCTATGATGCAAAATACTATGTCTGCTTTTTCAGAATTCATTACAATCTGCCACAGTAATGTATTGGTAAGGTTAATTTATGCTGCTCTTGCTTCCTTCCTTTGAAATAAATTTATTTTTAAAAAGAAAACATCTTGAAAACAGAAAATTTGACCAGTTCCACTATCCAGACATTCTCCATGCAAAAATCAAACAGCTAACAAGTTGAAAGAAAAAAATACAATAAAATCCAGAGTCCATAGAATTAATACGAATAAAAAAATGGAAGGCTTGGTCAGCTTGCTTTACTTGACATCAAGAATCTTTGTACACCTTTAATTAAAACAAAAATCAACTATAATCAGGCCTATTTCTGCAGCTAGGCAAACCTATCGTTCCTCCTATGATAAAAATATTGTGATATAGACTGAAACGTTATTTTGTTTTCCCCTAGTAAACTGATGCACATGTCTTTTGCTTCTCCTCTTAAGACCCCAATCCTGCAGGTAGTGTTGGAAGGGAGCAATTCTCCATACCTAAGCAACCTTTTCAGGTTCATCAGCATTACCACGGCTGATAGATAATTCAACATGCATGCTTGCAGGATCTGGTTCTTTAACCTAGCAGGCCAGGAAATATATTCACTATCGTCTATGCTGCATCAAGAAAACCATCAGCACCCAAAAGAACCAAAATAAACTTCTCCAGCATTGGCATTCATAACACACACAAACACAGCAACATAGCTCTCCAGTGTAACAAACCATATAGCTGATGTCCACTGTAGGGATTGTGATCATTTCAGCCTCCATAGTACTACTGTGGAGAACTACCTAATTCAGTTAAAATGTTTATTTATGGCATGCAGACTATGTAAACGTATGTGAAACTGATGCTTTATAAATTTTGGAGTTTGCCCTCTAGTAACAATTTAATGTTTTTGTTCTCCCATGAGACATTGTCAACATTAGAAAATTAAATAGGAATATTGTTACCTCGCCTTCTCCCATATGTCCTTGCTGCATGTTAAATGAGAAAGAAAACAGCCTTTCAAACATTGTTATAAGGACCAAAAGACCTTGTTTTATCGCCTTTATACTAACTCAGTGATTCTCAAGCCTTTTCATACTCCAGGTCATTTAAAATGATGTTCACAAACTGACCTCCCCCACCACCCACAATACCATGCCTTCCTTGCACCATCTCCATTACTTATTGACAAAGTATGTTGACATGAGGCTGACAAAGTATGTATGTATAGTCCAGGAGACTTTTTGAAAACAATTTTAATTCTTAATTTGCACATGTATTTTGGAATCTATTCCTTAATCCTCTGTTAGGTGTATGCCTATAAGTGAATGGATCTTTTCTCATGCACCAGGTCTCCTGACATGTCTGCAAGGGACCATGCCCTCTACCTTGCCAAGTTCAAGCATACTCTAACACCAGTCTTCACTGGAACTGTACGAAAAGCCCTAACACGAGGAAAGTGGAGGACTATTGTGTTAATTTCTGTTTTCAAATTAGGTTGCTATAAAAGCTTTGCAGAACCCACAAAATCCTTGGTTAAATTATTACTGGCAAATAACCAGCTGAAAAACTTGAAGTCAAGGAGAAAACGTCACTAAAACTGCCTTTCAGACCTCCCGTAGTCTGTGTACAACAGTATAGATTCTCACTTACCAACTTAGTACACTTCGCTGTAATTATTCAACAGCTACCCACTGCTTCCTACTTTTCATTTTCCAAAACAAATCAATTCTACCACTAAAAAATACAACATTTTTCTGCCCTGGCTTCCTGGACCCATTGTCAGAATATGGCCAAACTTTGTAATCAAACTTGCACATTCTTTCTCTTTTAATCTCATTAAAGTCTGTGTCTGAAAGCAGGCCAACTGTTTTCAAAACTTGGTTTCTCCTGGCAAGCACTATGAGAATCTCTGAGCACATCATGCATGTTATTTTGCTTCCTCATTCAAAATTGAGGCTGACAATTAGTTTAAGCATTTAAATATTTGTAAACCACAACAGAACAGTAGTTTCCTCTTTCAAAATCAAAATCATATCAATCCAATTTACTTCATGATTATTTAACATCTGTAAGATCCTTTTACTTCTCTGATCTTTTGCTGATAGACATTCACTATAAAAACTAAGAATACAAAATAACAAAGCCCTAGTCTTCAGACTGAAGCATACTCTCAAGCATTCGAGAATCTTAAAGGCCGAAGGCCGTTACAGGTATAATTTTTCCATGGTTATTTTGAATTTAGAAATCCAAGATGCTCATATAGTCCTCAAAGTAGAAAGTTTTAAGGAACTAGTCTTTCATAGAAAGCAATCAGCAATCTTACTGCATTTCTGACAAAGCTCAGAAGCCTTTGCACGTTTTAGAAAACATCAAGCACTTTCAAAACCAGCCCTGTCTATAAAGCCATAACAATCTTGCCTGTGGTTTCTAAATTACTAACAAAACCACACAAACTCCTTCACTCGGTACACCCACTCTTGCTAACAAAGCATGCAGCAGAGATACGATTCCCACTGCGGATCTGTGACCACAATTTAAGTCAGCAGACTCCTCACTGCTTTGCCACCTGTGGCACTCAAGGCAATAGGATTTTTCTCCTTTACCAGTACAGAAAACAACAAAAAGAGCTCAGCCACCAGCTAGGAAGTATTTCCAATGCCAAATACTACTGAAGAGGTTTTGAGAACCAAATACGAAGATTTTTTTTTTTCCTTCTTAATTTGCTTTTCTGCTGTATTTGCTTCATCTAACCCACAAAATACCAACATTTGACATTTCAAAACATTTCTGAGGAGCCAGAGTTTATAAACTACCCCAGTAGAGCACAGACACAAACTTTCTCTGCTCAGTGAATTCAGAGCTCATCACATGCCATTAATTTCACACCATGTAATACACAAGACTGAAACTAAAGAATGCTCTTTTGGCAGGCCAGGAAGACAGCTAACTGTGATTTACCAGTTCTGTCTCTGGTTTTCATAATTTCAAATTAAGAGAAGTCTTGGCTATGGGAGTACCCTAGCTAAGCTGCAACATAAATGAAGCCTTAAGGTAACTGTTACCAACCAGAGAAAAGGATTTAATTCTGAAGATCAGGATGCTTGCCTATCCCCTGGTGACAAATACGACAACAGTGTTGGTTTGGATTCCTCAAATCTATTTTTCCTTTCCCCATTTCTTCAACATTTCAGATAATTGCATAAAGGGCCTAGGACAGATTTATTAATCTCATACGATACTTGAGCAAGAATTATGTTACAAAACCTAAAAAATGCAAAGCATTTATGCAACCAGTTCAATTGCTTATTAATAACCTATGCAGAGATATTTTTCCAATAAAATCAGTCTGAAATTTAAAATGCTATTAGCAGCTGCTTCAATTATTTTGTCACCTCAGCCCTTCCTGCAACACTTCTTTCTACATAAGAAATAAAGCCATATAGAAAGCCAATGATATTTTGCAAAAATCTGCTGCTTTTACTGTCTTTCCTTTAAAGGAACTTAATGAATTAGCAACCCACTCAAATTTTTGTGTCTTCTCTCCATTTGAGACATGGGCTCTTGGCCTTCTCCCTCTCTCTCATTTTCTCTCCTGTTTTTTTAAATCACATCTTTTCTGTCTAACATACCTCCAATTAAACGTCTTGAGCTTTCTTCTCTCTATAGGAACCACCAAAAAGACTGTCAATATGTTGTGTATAATCACACGTGCAATTCTGTATAAAGTACACAGTTCCCAATGACAAAGATATTCTGGGGAGGAAGTGTGAAAAACGTATGCAGGAGTCCCAAATCACTTAAACCCCAAACTTACTACATGGCTGTCCTGCAAAAAGTGCCCAGGCTGAGCACCTGGTGCTCTTTAATGGTTCTTGCTGCCTTCCAATCTGCAGAATGGTAGCAATTTCAGATGTATTTTGTGCCATTAACTGTGCAAAATTTACATAAAAAGGTCAGCTAAAGAGCAGACTGCTTAAAGCAAAGGGACCATCAAGCAAGAGGATCCGTGAACCTCCTAGAACTAGGAGAATTATACAAACATCCATAGTTAATATAAACATCATAAACCCCTGGCATGGAGAGAGCAACTGAATGCTCAAAGTTTAATTATAGTTGTACCTTCATTCTCACTACCTTGACATATTTGTTTTAAGGTATGTAAAGTCTAAGTGGATGTAACACATGTCCAGTTCTGTACCTAATTTAAAACTTTAGTCCAAGAGTTCCTCAAGGCAGGGATCCTGCTCTTTACCTTGGCACAGAGGCCAATATAGTAACACTCTGCAATCTTTTACATTAGTCAGCGATATGTTCTCATTTCTTTCCTCTCAAAGATCAAACCAGACTAGTTTCACTAATGAGTTACGAGGAATTTCGGGTTTCTATGCACATTAATCACTGAAGTTACCAGAGAAATATTTTTGAAATATAAAAGGAACAAATATTCACATTGACTTTTTACATAACCCGACTGTGAGAACAAGTAAGACCCAATCACACCCTTCCACCAAGCATGAGCTCTACCACTGCGGCAGCTTCCCACCATCCAGCTCCAGCAAAGCTAGGAAACGTCTGTCAATTTGCATATATTCTTTCATGTTCTACACCAATCATACAGGGTCTAGGAAAAATATTCAAGCTGAACAAGATTTTGCTGATGTGATCCCAATTTCATAAGCTTTCATGAATGAAGTAATGATTTTAACTGCTGATTTTTAGGGAGAAAAGGTGACAAACAAGAAACTGCGGTACAAATGAGGGAACTGTTACAGGGGAAATGGGCTACAACTCTTGCAGATGAAAGCAGTGAAGAGTAGAAGAGAAAACAAAGCCTCTATACCATCATCAGCTACTGAAGTATTATATAAACGGAGAACAGTCTAAGAGTCCAGATTTTTTTAAAAAGGAAGATAATAAGGTTTTCTCTCAGACTCTCTTGAAACCTCTCCATAATACTTAAAAAACTTTTAAGCGTAGATGGTCAGAGGTGGCCAGTTTCTTATGCTGGAAAACAAATATGATCAATACACACACAAAGAGTTTCAAGCTTTCACTGAAAACATTTACCCTGCTAGTCATTTTCTTCCCCTAAACAGAAGATAGGGAGATAATTTGGTGCTGGTCTGTCTTCTGTTTCACTTAGGACTTAACTTTCACAGAAACAGAAGTAACAAAGTTTCACGGGATTATTTCCAAATGTGAGCTAGATACCCTTGAATCTACTATAGAAAATATTTATGCTTTCTTGAGTTTCATTTTTAAATTATAGAAAAATAATTGAAGTACAATCTGGTTTTGCCATTCCAACAGCAAAGCTTTATTTCTAAATTATTCTACACTAAACTGTATTTTGTAATTGTAGCAAGATTAACAATGCTTTGCACAAGGCCATTAAAATATGAACTATAGTATTTTATTACCTTTTTTACCCCCTACTATTCCCTGAGGGCAGGTAGGGTTTATTATAACTCAGGAGTTATATTTTATCATCACTTCATGTTTCACAATGCATTTCATATGTAATGCATGGACCACGTGTTTCTACCACAGGCACATTTCACAAGAAGTTCTATAAGGCCACCTCAAATCCAATTTCACTAGCGAAGAATTTAATCGTATCCTTAACCAAACCAAAAGCAGAAAAATGAATATTATAAAGAACATATTTAACCTACCTTTGCTTAAATTATCTCTGTATATGAAGGAGTAATTCAGAGACCAAAGCAGGTATTTTCAGAGAGGTGTATATAATTTCTCAAATTAGAACATAAAAATAGTATCTGCCTATATGTGTATTTCTTCGTATTTAAAAGAGCCTTACAACTTAAGTCTTAGATGTCATTTTCAATAGGAAAGCAGTATAATTTTTTTCCTCTTAATTTATTTTTAGAGAAACATAATGTTAAAAAAAAAAGCATGTGAGGAGAAATACAGCTCTAGCTTATGTCCAAAACGTCCAAACAAACGCTGAAAAGCAAGAGTACTATTGTACATGCGAGTCTTATGCTTTATTTCAAGTAAAGCTAGATGCCAGAAGACAAGTATCTACCCATTCCTTCTGTCAAGAACACTAACAAAATTCAGTTTCTGATATTCCGTAGCATTCGACTACAGGTCTGACTAGGATCTTTCATTTTAAATTCCAAGTCAGTGTCACAAAACACAACCGACATACAAAAAGCAAAACGATTTCTTTTCTTCCAAAACCCTGAGAAGAATCTACCTATAGAAGCTTTTTAGCGCTGGCTCTTCTGATGGTGACAGTTTTTTACCTGTGATTATATTTAATTAATTGGGTTCGCATGGTAGAAAGGCAGAACCTGACTGTATGGCACAAAGCACATTATCAGTGTAATAATGTCTAATAGTTTGATTGTTGACAACTTTATACATCAAATAACCAGAGGGGGAGGGTGGGGGGGACAGAGGGTGAGAGAAGCTGAGAAACAGTGAAAGTGAAAGCTACTGTTTCCAAAACTTGTGCAATGAGCTTCAGGATTTTAGGGCTTTAATCTGCCTAAAGCAAAACTGCCTCACTGAAGAGATAATGTTTGTGGAAATAGAAAAACCTAATGGCTCTCATTCCCACGCACTGCACAAACCCAGCTGTCGTGGTACCCAGAGACACTGCCCAAGGCAGTGCTTCCAGCTCGGCCAGTCCAGCCCAGCATCGGTTCAAATCCACCTTTGCGAGAAGCTCAAGCTAACTCCCAGATTGGGCAACCAGGACAAAAAGTCCTAGAACACCTTCCAGCATGCTATTCAAGCATAAGCCTCAAGGGGAAATAGGAAAAAAGAAAAAAAAAAAAAGGTTAACTATGAAAACACTGCAGTTAAGCTTGTGCGAGAGCTTTAAAAGCCACCACTGTTATTATTCCTTTGCTGCTGATGCTCTCAGTCAGTCTGCCAGACTAACACGCGGACTGAACCTCAAAATATCATCTTTCATACATTTCAACAACCACTTAACTACTCCTGAAAGGTGACAAACCAAGTCCAGTCTCACTCCTCACAAAAATACAGAAGCTTCAAAGCTAACTTTGAAGTTTTCTTCGTTATCAAACAGAAGAATACAGAGAAATCTCCTAAACAAATCTGCTTTAAATCCTAAGCACAACTACAGTTTTGTCTCCAAGATGTCAGTATTTTCTCCACAATTCCAATTATATTACACTGGGTTACTGCAAATCAATTTAAGTGGAACCCTTAAATATCACACGTATTTGAATATAACTCTTCCCTCTCCTCCAGGAACCCCCACAGGGTCAGAGATAAGAAACCAAAAGCAGAAAAAGCAAATCATGGAGCACAACCCTCTGCTGGAGACTGGATGTTAGCTGGAATTATACGTGTATTTCAGAAAAGCAGGCACCCTACTGCTGGTGTCACTGAGCTTTATTTTATATTAATGTATGACTTCTGGAGAATAGACAAGAAGTTATAAAAATATCCAATCTTTTCCCTCAATACATCTTCCAGTTTATTACATGTAATAATTGGCAGCATTTATCTTTTGAACACTTAAACTACTATTATATTCACTTTAAAAATAAAAAATGATAGGCAGAGTTTGCAACTGGAAGAAGGAAAAGTATTACACAGCTTTGCCAGCAAAAAGCCTATCAGGTTCTCAGCCACAAAACTACTTCAAATGCGCTAACTTCAGTAAATTCCAAAATACACAGTAACTATGGATTTTCTGACTTGAGCAAAGAATGGGATAACATTACTAAAAATTGCTAGGCAGAATTTATTTCATAAGTGACACGAACAATTTATAGAATCTATTATAGAATTCATTGAACAACTTATGAAAACACATGGAAAAGGTGCAAAAACTTCACAAACCTCCCATTTGCAGTCATGGTTCACATGCATTGTACTCCTGGATTCTTTATAGGCAGCATTCCACCTCAAGAGCTGCTGGTATCTGCCTATACGATCAGCCTTAACAATTAATGTAGCTGAATTCTACCCATGCTTTAATGAATAACCTGAAATGCAATTCCTGCATGTGACCTGCAAGAGCTGGATTAACATTGGCATATACTTACATGCTGCAAGATTTAAAAGCAGAGTTCCTTAAGTACAATAATAGGTTCAAAGCAACTTATTTTTGTCTGTGGAAGGAACGATCACAAGACAGCCTGGAATGCAACATGAGGGCTTTGTTCCTTTTTTAAGCATCCTCTTACTTCACTCCCAAACAGTAAGGAAACAGTAACACTAGCAAGTAAACACCAAGCACGCTCAAGTCCCTGCGGCATAACGTTTCCCCATTTTTCATTTTTACAGTAACCAGCATAGATAAGACAACAATTTTTCCAGTAATACACATGAAAAAACTGTATTATACACTTCCCCACACCCAATCCAAACGGGAAGAGAAACAGAAAAATGTATTTTAAAAGAATCAACACTTCATTTGCTCTGCCTAGATTCTAAATGGTATACAGGTCCAGACACCAACACTATTTATTACAAAAATTTTAAATGACACATGAACAACAAAGATATTCTTTAGAATGCCTTCAGAAAGCTATCCCCATCTCCCTCATCATTTGTGCACTAATACTAATGACAATATGAACATTATTGTACATACATATTGTATGTAACATTACAATAAATTACTGGGAATTTATTAATTTATTATAAATTGCTTTATATGTTTGATTTTATCTGTCATAATTATCCCCACATTCCATACACAAAATTTACCCTTTTATCATACCTATCCAATCTGACCGCAGAGCTGGGATTCTTGTAATAGGATATCTAAGTAAAGCTGAAAGCATACCACTCCCTGTACCTCTGAAGACATTTGACATCTGCGCATCTAGAGACGGCACGTGACTGCTCATCAACTATTCACATTATAGTCCAACTATCAACATTATAGTGAAAAAAACCACCCCAAAACAAACCCCAAAAAACTAGCACCACAGCTAACTGGTCTGCGTTCCAATAAACAATACATTAAGCCAAGTATGGACAGATCTACTATAAAATGTATTTTCAGATTTGCCTCATCAGCAGTTCTCATAATTCTGCCTAATGCTGAATTAAAATAAGTAGATACAGAATACACAAATTGTATATGCATCACAATTGTTTTTGAAATACCTTAAGTAATTGATGCAAAAATCAGACTTCAGGCTGCTGCATAGTCACTCTAGGATGCAAAGACTGTCCACTACTAAAAACTGTTTCTGTATGACTTTCCTGTGAGCTTGTTCCGGTTTACACTTACACCTCATCTGTCACCTCCTTATCTTTTTTCAAAACTCATCCCCATTCTCATTATACCTCCCCATTTCTTCTTTATCTCCAGGTTTAAGAAAAGCACTTCAGGCTTTTCTTTCTGCTCCTTTCATGCCATTTCTAGCCCGATAAACATGATGGTAGACAGTACGCAAAACATGGGTAACAAAAGACTCAAAGAGCTAACAATTCAACATCAAGGAAAGAAGTGAACAAAGTGAGCAAAAAGACAGGTAGTTTCAGCAGTTTGGGAGGGGAGGTGGGGGAGCTTTCCATCTTCTAAAACAAGGAACAGACACTACTCATGGAGTCCAGCTCCAAATTAAAGGCTGCTTTGAAGATGATCCAGAATGGCCAGAGATTATCAAAGCAAGAATTCAGAAAAGAAAAAAGAAAAAAACCACCACTTGGTGGACAGCAATATTGAACAAGACAGGAGATTAAACACACTTCTAAAAAAAGGGATTAAATTAATTTAACAAAGACAAAAATACCAAAAAGAAAGCAGGAAAATCTTAGAAAGGTTTTAATCAGATTAACAAAGCTGCTGTCACGGAATTCAGCACAATTTTGTTGGCTGTAACACTTTTCAAGATCAAATCACTGATTTTAAACATGAACATTTTTAGCAGTATTTCAATGTTTTGTTGTGTTTTAAAATTCTCTAACTGCCACATCATTTGCAGCACAAACATTCCTAGGAAGTATCTTGTCTAAGGAGTATGAAAGGCATTTAATTTTCCATACAGACTCTGGAGATGGGACGGCATGGCAAGGGGCCTATGAGAAATGTTTCAAGATTGGACAAAAAAACCCCGTAGGTCTCATACTCCCATTAAGTTAACAGGAATCCTAACACTCATTTCAAAGCTGGACCAGGATCAGAAAACCCTGGGATATTTGTACTGCTCTGTGGTGGCAGGGTAAGGAATTTCCTGGCCTCAAAGGGTGGTTACATTAAGACCCTCTAGCTTATTGCTCAACGGCTTCATTTTAGCCAGATAGCGTAAATCAAGGTGTTGCTCTTCCTCAGCTGAATTAATACCCTACCTCAAAATCCTGCAGTAGTGAAGTATAAACACCTAGCTGTTTGACAGCTGCATTATTGAGACCTTTATTTCTATAAAAATGCAAGTATTATCACAAAGTTTAAACTACTCTTAATTTTTGTGTAAAAGAAGTACCAGCATAGGTAACCAACAGTACGTTTCCTTACCTTATTTTCTTCCAGTACTATATTTAGCATTAACTATACTTAACACACGTCAAACTCAAGTTCTGAATGCAGAGGCATTTCCAAAGGCAAATAAACATCAACATTTTGAAAAATCCCCCAAACTCTGAGCAGCACCATAACCTACAAACTACTTCCCACAAACTTAAGAATACCAAAAATCCAAAGGAATTAATTTAATGTCAACAGTAATACACCTCTTCCAGCTGTTTTCCACCACTGAAATGAAATACTAAACTGCTACATTTCAGTACATAATTTGAATTGTTCTATTATTTCCAAAATCATTCCAGATGATTGCAAAAGTGTTTATTATACCATCTTAAATGTTGCATCCCTGTCCCGGGGATTTTTGCAGTTTTCATTGTAATAAGAGTATCTGCAACAAATAGTAAAACAAACAGCAGTAACTTTACTGCTTTATTTTTTAGATCATATGCATCAGTGCACATGGATAGAAATGGTTAAATTATTTACTAGGTAATGCACAATGTTTTCTGAGATGGTATAAATGGGTCTTGGCTTTCCAGAGTTGATAACAGAAAATTAAGGTGCCAGAGCCAAGGAACAATCAGGAAAAAAATCTCAAAGGTCTTAACCTAAATGACACTCTACCTTTGCCTCAGGGCAACCTGTGTTCCAGTCCACATACGTCTTCCAAAGAACGGGCAAATTCTTGTTTCATTTACAACCGGCTAAATGCTGCCAATTCCAGACTGCTATAAATTAAAAGCCTTTTTTAAATTGACCCCATTTTCTTATGGCATACAGTGCCACAAAACCAGGCAATCATGGCAGGGGGGTTGGAACTAGATGATCTTCAAGGTCGCTTCCAACCTAAACCTCTATGACTCTATGAACTTAGCAATCAGTCTGGTTTCAAGGCTTTAACTGTCCAAAATATCCCGGATACATCCATGTTCTTTCTCCTGCTACAGAATCAATCCACAGCCGGTGCACTCACACTGCTGATGGGCCTGTGGGATTTGCAGGTGAGGAACTAGAAGCCTGAACTGTGGAGGGGGGAATTAAAAAAGAAGAGGCCTGCCTAGGACTTTAAGAATACAGACATATCAAAAGTCTCCACTGTTGTTTAACACCGGTATCACAAAAACTGAGGAGAGCACGCAGGCTTCTGCATGCCTCCAGGAAGCACAACACAAACGGTGACCTTTAAATCAGTGTTTAAAGAAGAGCACGCTCCAAAGGAAAGTTACTGGAACCTGCCACTGAAGGTAACACCCGGCAACATTCTCCTCTCCCCGCGCCGAACTACAACTCTTGTCAGCTTGCAGCAGCTTGAAAATACAGCGAAGGTTCGGCTACCATTAGGAAGCGATGCTTCTAGTAGGAGAGCAAAGATACCTCAGGGTGTGAAACCTTCAGGCCGCCCCGGAACGGGCAACTCCAGAAACACCGGCCCCACGGCAGCCCCACAGCGGGGCAACACGGCCGCCATTGGGAGAGCCCACTGAGCCAGCGGCTGCAGGGGGGGGTTCCACACCCCCTCCCTTTCCGAGGGACCCCCTCTAAGCCACAGATCGGCCGTGCAGACGGGGCTGGCTTTTAAACCGGGGTGTTTGCATCCACGTTTGGGTGGGCTGCTACTTAAAAAAAAAAAAAAAATTTCTCTTCACCCCGTGTGAAATTAA
>VYZM01004886.1:252494-270811 GCA_013398915.1 Dromas ardeola | reverse complement strand
AAGGGCGCGCTTCTCCCCCCCCCCCCCCCCCCCGGGGTATTTGGTAGCGCCAGGGGAGACTGGCTCAGGGTCGGCGGCAAAAGCCGTTTCCTCACGGGATGAGTTGGGGGCGGTGTATTTTAATTTCTCGCTGTATATCAGCTATGGTCACGTCCTCGTATTTTTTGTAGGTTTGCGGCGTGATTTTTTTTCTCCCAAATCAAGTTTTTGCCTTTCTAAGCCTCATCAAATTAAGCATCTCTTCATACAACGAAGCTTTTAGTTCAAGCCACAAAACCAAATGTCAATTTGAATGAGAAAGCTGGAAGTTCATTAGATAACAGCAAATGAATGTAAAATCATACATTATGTATGTTTGTGATTACTCCTATGGAAGGTGAGAATCCAGCCTATGGCCCGATCTCAGCATTTATTAATAGAGGATTTCTGTTGGCTCCTGTTGCCCAGGTGATGCCATTTTCCTACAGGGTTGTTGGCTGTTTCTAAACAAAGGCCCTGGTAAACCCCAAATATTGGAAAGGTAGGGATAAATCAACGAACACTTCCATTGCCAAGAGAGGAACTGAGGGAAAACACACACCAAAAGACTAAAAAATTAAAATACTGAAATACGCAGTCCTGAGTAATGTGCTCTAGGCAATCCTGCTTTAGCAGGGGAATTGCACTAGATGATCTCTATAGAGGTCCCTTCCAACTCTGAAATTCCGTGATTCCTGCCCCAAAATTTTGAATATATGGAAAGAAAGCACACCCTTAGTTGTTAAGCACAGTTAGAACACTTCTGCTCTAACCCAGCTGAAAACAGTGAATTGCAACAGGAATGGGAGCTGCTGATTTCAAATAAAATTCACACGGACTGTGTTTCCCCATCACAGCTCCATCAGCAGGGGCTGCAGTTTCCTGCAGTACTTTGAGACAGTAGGTTTTCCTCTTAATTAATATGCACTCAAGTCAGAAAATCCCATTAGCCTTTCCTGGTTACTGCATAGGAGGTAAAATCCAAGAAGATCCCGAGTAGGAAACATTCAACACGGCATTCATTATGGCAAACCTAATTGACTACAAAAAATTGTCTACATCCTGGCGCAGTTGAAGCGAAAGTTTTTGTGTGTTTTATCCTAAGGCGGATACATTAAAAAGTTGGAAATGGGTAATCCTTAGATGGGATTGTTCTGAGACAAGGCACACAAACAAGATCAGTTGCTGCAGCTGCTCTCTGAGGTCTGAGGTAGGACCACCACGTTCCTCTGGGAGAGCTCACTCAGGTCCGAGAGGCAGCAGAGGCATGAAGACAACTGCAGGGCCAGGACAGACGTACATGTTTGCCGGAGGTCTTTGACTTTCAGAACTCAATAACTAGATCGTATAACGCGTCACACAGACCAAGAGTAAGGAAGAAAGGTTGATCTTAGCCACTAAGCTCAAGCATTCCTCATTGCTATGAAAACAATGGTGGTTTTAAAATGTAAGAAAAACCTCAAAATCTATTATTTATATCTTAAAATAGCTTAGATTTTGTCCTGTGCATATATAAAGGACCACTTCCCTAAAAAGAATCGTAGCCTTTGTTATTTAGCCCTTGGCAAAAAATGGGACTGATTCTCACCAGATTCTCATTAATTTTCTGGTCATATAGGAAACCAAATGGCCCATTCTACTCAATTAATATGAGCACGTTGCATAATCCACACAGCTAGAAAAGAAACAAGTAGTTCAGTTTCTTATCAGATATTCAGAAAACGCTGTCATAACTATTTTGACCCCTTTCATCAAAGAACACTTTATAAGGTTTACCTACTTTCTTCACATCTGAAACAGTTTTTCAGATCAATATTAAGGGGCTGATGATTGCTTTAAAAATTCAGTTAGGTGTATCCGCTTGCTCAGAGAAATCCTGAATGGTGGCAGTTCTTCTCATTCTGGCTTTCCGTCTCTAAAACGTAGAGCTGCTGTTCGACTCTCTCTCCCAGTGTCTGTATGTATATTCTGACCTTACGCTACTTCTAAACCCTTCCTTTTTGTACACAAGTACATTTAATCTTTAGAGACTATTAGTATTTGAGACTCACAGCATTCATGCGGATACTGAGCTATTTACACCCAAATTTTACAGGAGTGCTTTGCAGTGCTAGACGCAGATGTACTGGCCTGCTTCTTTAATCCATTTCACCTTGTGTAATTTCCAGGCAATAACCTTATATTCTGAACAGAACCATAGGATATTTCAGTAATAAAACAGCCTGCAGTTATAAAGTATTTAAAGACATTTCAGTGTCACTTAACAAGGAAATATTTAGTCAATCTACTACTATTACTGTAATGCTCAAATAGCCATCTGGAAGACCCAGATTCAAAAATCAGTCTCTGGATCCCAGGCTCAGCTCACGAAGGCCGAATACATTGTAAAGAAGATGCAATTAGTCTCCAGGGAAAGGCTTCTGCAGGCTGTCATTGGCTATGCAGCATGCAGCACACTCACTCGTGTGGATAAAAATAACATATTGAAATGGCAGCTGCTCAGCAAAGGAAGAGGATTTGAGCAGGGATAAAAATATACCTTAAAAAAGGGGGGTGGGGGGATGGGGGTGGTAAAATGCCTATCGAAAGCATTAAAAGGTAATATTGAATGTCCTGAATCAATGATACTTAAGATTCACCTTTGAACCTCATGCAGGAAATGCTATTTATTTCATATATCAAGACAACCCAAGAACATAATTATTACTGTCCTAAAGAAATCCAAGGCTAGCACCTCAGTCAAGAAGTACACACTGTGAATGGATTTTGTTAAATTTTGAAGAATTCCTACTTATAATTTTATTACAGGATCCAAAACCTACTGTTCTGAACATACCATTTAAAGAGAGAAATTATTTCCAAGAGACAGCGGGTTCCAAACTGTGACTGGCATGTATTACCACGTCCATACTCTTTAAATTGTTTCGAATGTATATTTTAACATAGTACCTCTTTCTCTTGAATTTCATTACAATATAAAAGGGAGTGGTATTAGTGTTACACACTAAAATCATGTCGAGTCAATGTTAAAGCCTCTCAAAGACTCACAAGATAGTGGCGAGACCTATTAGATCATCTAAATTATTTCCATGCCATTCTGAGATTGCTCTCTACAGCATGTTTTATTAGTGTCTTGCCCAGGCTATTTTTAAAGTCTCAAACCCATAAGCTTTTCCTTTCTTAGACTATCCAACTTTAGTTTAAAAGCTCTCTACGCACTGATTAATCCATTTAAAATGCAAAACAAGAAACTTTTTATGGATCTGTTTATTTAACTGCAGGTGTTTGAAATGGCAAGCAAGATTTGAACTGACAACCGTAATTTGTCATATTTTAAGATTTCTAGATCCAAGGAATCTTTTTAAAGATTCCCTTCAATCGGTTTAAATAAAGATCGGCAAGAAAAGTGAAAACAGGAGAGAGGCAGGATCTGTGTTAAGATATAATCACGCACCAACTGATACAGATAGTAAAAAAAAAACGCAAAAGCCTTGTGATCACATGCACCCTTTTTCAGACTTGACTCGAAATAGGTTTTGTACCAGCAAGTTACAATTTTTTTCCAGCTGTATCAGTTGGTTTAACTAAAGGTATTTCCTCTCCTTACAAATCCTGTCCTACTTACGGATGATCACTGCAGCATTACCACAACGTGGTAGACACTAGTTTGAATAAAGATCCTTTCCTAAGTATATTACAGCAACTAAGTGACTGTATGCTATCCCATATAAGCAGCAGTCAAATTCAGTGTACTGCATATTTCACTATAAGCAAACAATGTTTTTGCTGAGGAAATCCTTGAAAAATGAAAATTCAAACAAAGTATTTCACGTAGGATCACTTAAATTTTTCATCTCAGTTTTGAGGCTTTTTCTTTATAGTTTTGTAACTATTAACCATGAAACAGAACAATTTATAAAGAACTTAAGAAATAATTCCCAGAACAATACCTGACTGATATTACTGTGTTTCAATCAGCATGATAAAACGCACACAAAACTTCAGACAAACCACAGATGACTCTGCAGAGGGGATTAGCAATTAAGCTCAAGCAGGAATTAACGTGTATCAGAACTATACGTATCCTTTGCTGACACACTTATTCCATCATTTTTAAAACATGGCAAGCATGAAAAAAATTTATTTCAATTGCAAAGAATCTTTTCAAAGCATTTAAACTAAAAATTGTACTACTGTACAGAACTACCCTTGTTTAATTGTTGAATATAAATACACACGAATCTGACTTTGTTAAATTTAAAGGGAAATTTTATTTGTTCTACAGCCTTGTCACCTTGGGTTGTTATCTTGCCAGATTTCAGAAGATAAAACCTGAGCTGGGCCTGCCTGACAGTTGAATAGAAGGTCTCATAGCAAATACCAGGTGCTGCAGTCAAGGAAGGGCACCTGAATCTTGGCACGGTATACAATGCTGGGGGCATAGGATGTTGCCAGACAGCATATAAAACAAATGAAAGCTATTACTGCTTGTTATTAATAAAAGCCTCCCACTATGTAAGGAGGGAATGTATTTTGTTTTTTTTAATTTATTTGGCGTTACTTTTATCTACATCAAGGTCTCCTTGTCATTTCAATAGGAAAGTGTATGTATTGGTGTTTCTCATCACCCTGAATTACTGCTCAGTACTGGGGCCATGAAACGCGAGCTGCATGTCAGACCACAGTGAGGGCAACAAATGCTAGCTATTGCCAGTTTATCAAAGGTTGGTCTTTTGAGCAAGAGTCACTATTAAAACAAGTCAAGTTTCATAAACACCACAAGCCTTGGTATCGAAAGAAACTCAGTTTCAGAAACCACAAATAGCAGGTTTGGTTTTTTAGTGGTCTCATGACAGATAACAAAACTGAATGAGCATAAGCAAGAGTTTGACTACTTTTACTTATCAAACTGAAACAGATTACTCCCTATACAGAACAAGAATAAGAAACTAGACTTCTGAATTGTATACCATAAGAAGTTTCTATTCAGGTTTAGATAAAATATATAGACAATGCTTTGAATATTTTGTACGTTGAGGTATTTTCAAAGAAAGATTATCTTTGCAAAAAAAAAAAAAAAAACCAAGAAAAAAGAAAAGAAAGAGATAAATCCTAACTGCAAGTCAGTTCAACCTGCCTTTCCAATGATACAAATTCCTCAATTCAAGGCAGCAAAAGAGAGACAGGTAAAGAACTAAAAAAAAAAAATTGTGATGAAATACTCAGTGTTCTTCTCAAAATGACATAGTTAAACCTCATTCTTCCCCAAGACAGAAAGAACTATGATTTCAACAGGAAAATACTATTTAGCAAAAAGTTACATCTCACTGAGCTGCACAAGATTCCTGAAGTTGATCATTTTTACAGGCTGCACACATTGTATCTATTAAAAACAACACTGGCAACTTACACAAAAGATCAGCTTATGTTTGTGTTTCGCATTGTTTTGTAAAAAGACAAAACACACTCAAGTGCTCATGTGTTGCAATAGCTTCATCTAGAGACAACTGAAAGAAAAGAAGCCTGCCCAAGCTGACTGACATGCATTAGGTGCACAATGTAACTTTACTTTTCCTAACCAAAACTGAAGTTTCTTACTCCAAATAAGCACATCTTCCCAATTATTTACTGCAGGAAATAGTCTCTTTCTAAATTTACCTTTCAGTGAATCATTTTCAGCTCTCATTATGTCAATTAGCGAGTTCTCCAGTGAATGCATGTCAAAAGTCCTTGTGCGATCCTGCAAGCAAATACAAACAAAGCCAGTTTAGGCAACCTACAGCGTTAAACAACACCATCTTAAACATAAAAACTTCAGTTTTGTTATACATTACTACAGCAGAATTAAGCAAACACACATACACCACTAAAGTAAGCCTAATATAGGAATATTAAAATTCAGAATATTGTTAAATATGAATCTGATCTATATTTATCATAACTGATCATTTAAGAACCCCAATTCAATATTTAGTTCATATTCCTTGCTATACAGTTAAACTTTGTTAAAAATAATTTTACAGTTAGGAAGTAAAGAACATATCCTGGGAGACAGAATTGCAAGGAGAAATCATAACATAGGTATTTCAGCCCGAATTTAAGACCATCTAAATTCCAGAAACAATAGAATTTCCTTCACCTAAACTACTACTCCAGCAACTTAAATAATCTAATTCTGCACAGTCAGTTCAATTTCTGCACAATTATAAAGTATTCCATACAAGCAGTAGTGTTCAAAATAGCCTGGTTTATTGGGTGACAACTTAGCTCTGATTCTTAATTCCCTGACTTTACAAGTTTGGTATTCCAAGCATCACTAGAATTGAAGGAGGACTCAACAAATGTGAGGCAAGATGTCTTGTGTACCTTGCTGTTTCATTATCTCAAGCCATTTGGCGTATACTTACCAAAAATTTCTCCTTCATATTAACCAGTGCCATCATTTAACACATGTATGGTTCAGACTTTCCCAACTAAAACAATAAATTCGACACCGTACAAATCTGACACTACATTAGTGTAAGACAACATAAAATATCCCGGCACTGCATTATTTTAATTAGTAAATTCAGAACAACTGAAATTATATATAAACTTTGAAATCTTTACAGTATCATGAAAGGTCACTAATGGAGGCAAAAAATCACTCTGGTTCCCAAAATTATTCACCTATCCATGTTATCTATGTATTTATACATTTGGACATTTGTAGAAACACCTGGATAGAATTTTATACGATTGTATTAATCCACCTTGAATTTAATTTTTCTGTGTCCAAAATGAACTCTAACATCAGTTCTAAAGATTTTATCTCATTCATGTTCTAAGGGGGTCACCTCTGAACTGAGATCAAGCATGGAAAGCATCTGTTCAAATAAGAGAGCAAAATGTGAGCAATTCAAGACAGACATTTGCTCTAAACCGCTTCTCTACAACTATTGTTATTACAGCAGTGAATATATATTTTTTGTCCCTAACTCTAGCTGCGAAGCTGAAATTTCTCCAAAGCACACAGATCCAGCTTTGATCATTTTTAAAACCAGCAGTGAAGTAAAAAACGGTACTGCACAAAGAACTGTTGTGTATCAAGTTATAATGTCCTTTACTTCCAGTGATGAAGTGCTAAAGCCATACTGAATGCTGCAAGAGGCATTCTTTATATCAGACAATCATCAGTCGTCTTGGACTTTAAACACCTAATATTATTTTAAGAGCAGGAATCCACTAGCTCCCAGAGTCCTGATCCATTTCCAAGTTCCTAAGTTACATTCTGACCACTCAAAAGACTATTTTCCAACGAGATTTTCTGGTATTTTTCCTCTCTTCAGAACAGTTTATTACTGACACAGAACACATGAAGTATTTCTACCCGGATGTGCTGCATTTCAAATAGCATTAGAAAGATCAGGGCTGGGAACCATTTGCTTTATTAGTCTAGCCCAATATCAAATTTGCTATAAAAAGCATAGCGCTGCCTTGTCTCCCCACAGTATTTCTTTCCTTGGTCATTAATATTACAAGGTAATTAAGGCACCTTAGAGAAACTATCACAAGCACTTAAAGTCTTAAATTCTGTGTTTTACTTTCACATGTTTCCTACTGGTTTCTTGCTTTCCTAGTGGTATTTAGTTTATTGTTTTGATTTATACATTAGTAGTTCATAACTATTTCAAACTCTAGTTACACTGAAATTCCTCAGCAGGATTGAGTAAAAGCCCTTGGGTCTGCATCCTGGAGCCATTAAGATCCAACATCTGCGTAACTCAGGAATGAATGATAGAAAACAATCTCTACACTTTCAGCAGTCCTCACAACATGACAAAAATAGCCCAAAACGCTGGTAGGAGCATTTTCTGAAAACCTGACATCCCTCAGTAGCTACTCCTTGGTCCATTCTGCCTTTCTGCCTTGTGCCATTCTGCCTAGTGTATTGTGTTTCTCTGTGTGGAATTAACCTCAACTCCTACCCATGAACAGCTACAAAATCCTTATTTCACAAAATGCAGAACGTCAATAGTTCCAAGTCTTTGTTGAATTTGTGGCACCTAACATTTCAGTTGTCCGAGAGACACGAAGGAAGAAACCCAGGCCGAGTAATTTCTAGTTTATTGTGCTGTGTACGTGCTGGAGTGCGTGAGCCCGAGGATAGCCTCTTGTCTCTAAAATGTCTGTGTTATGCTGGCTTGAGCTACAGTAGCAAACAAAGGGGTTTGCTGCAATGGTAAGTTTTTAATATTGAGAACAGAGAGTTTAAACGTTTGAGAAAAAAACATTGAATTGAACTGGTTAGCTGACAGGGACACCACATTCTCCAATGGAAGCTTTTTGTGATGAGTTTATAATTTTCCCCTTCTGAGTGAAGCTGCTAGCTGTCACTTTTGCAGCATAAGGTCCATAAGCTTCTCATTGTACTGCAAACATTTTAAAACACGACCCTGCGCACCATTACAAAAGATTAACTGGTCATATTCCTACCTGCAGCTGTTAGCAATCACGTAAAAAGGAGGACTGGCTAAAATGTGGCCCACATTCATACTCGCACTCTCCAGTGGTTCCAGTAACTTGTCATAGCAATGGAGAAGACTGCCATAGGCTGGAGCACCCTCAAAATGCTCATACCTTACTATCTATTTCTTGCCTATCTTTCCAACAAAAGGTCTCTGTGCTTACAGCATGTCTAATCGTCCTTGTCAGTTCATGGCGCTGAATTGCCCCAGCCTCAACACCCTTGGGAAGATCAGTCTTATTCCTGGATTGTTTGAAACAGTTTGCTCTTCCGTGTCTCTGCTTATTGATTAGAAGACAACAAACCAAGTTAAGCACACCACCAAGAGCCGCTACTATTGTTACATTGAATTTGGATATATTCCCAAAATGAATGCAGCAGTCCACCTCTCTGGAAATGCAGAGTAATTCAAGAACTTGGTATATAAGTAAACCTGTACACATCTATCCCATGAAAAGATGTCAGTCACGTATGTCCTAAATAAAGACCAGGCAAAATGCCATGCTCAACTGGTTCAGAGGTTTGCACAGTGCTTATTATAAAAGAACTCCATTAATTTAGTTGACTACTTATCCTGATACTGAAAGGGCCCACGCTAGTAGAGAAAGTCACCACTGGTAGTTTTTTTAGAATTTTTATAGGATTTAAAGGCCTTTTATTCTCAGACGGCTTTTAAAACAGTACCACAAATTTTGCCAGTCTTAACTTCCAAGATGGCCAGCACATTTTATCAAAAACACATCATATCTGAAATATATATGCGTATCATATACCTAACATAAAATAAAGACTGATGACAGGTTAGTGGTATTGGCCGTATTACTAAAGAAATGTGAAACTATACATTTAATGCCATAACATCAAAAAAGCTGTAACAGTCAAGATACTGATCATTAACTGGCAACTAAATGTGAGCTATTCTCAGATACACGTTAGTTAAGATTTATAAAGCACGTAAGCCACTTAGGAAAAAAGTGATGTTTTCTTCAAGAGGCTTCATGTAGGGAGAATTAATAACAATATGGTGGTGTTTTTAATGGATCCATTAACAAAGTTACAGTGCTTTACATGGAGCTGGACTGCTTACTGTATACTTTATTTATTTATAAAGAAAAGATATAGGGGTAATCACTGCCCTGGAATAAAGCAGAATATGTAGAATTCAGTAACAAAATAAGGTAACTACAGCCTGCTATTATTTACCCAGGTTGATCACAAAAACTGGGCTTTACACAAGTTTGTTTAGGGCATCTAAAATTTTGCTTTATCAGAGGGCTCAAAGGGCACACACACACTTATCCCTGGGAAACAGAACTGAGGCAGAAAGACATCAGGTTGAACACAACGCCACAACAACAACAATCCAACCAAAAAGAAAGAAATCAAACTGCAGTCTTAATACATGACTATGTTTAAAACGTCAGCTCCCATTTCAAAAGACATTCATTAAATATAATTTTGAATAAGCAGTATTGTTTTCACAATAACATAGAAGAGGTGACAGCTAGCAGACCTGGTTAAGAGAGAGCTATTGAGACTGTAAATATTCTACAACAGCAAACACAACAGTTTTGAGCTACACACTGGCCAGCACTCTCTACAGAAAAATAAAGTTATTTCAACTCTCCTACTGTCTAGAAATCATTTATAAGTATGTAGAGTGCTCATAATACTGCAGTCTCATTGTTAAAGCATAGAGAGTAGAACTCAGGGCTTCATGTCACAACTCTGGCATTGGATTGGGCACACCAATGCCCAAGTATGGGCACACCACTTCACCACTGTGACTACAGTGGTTTCCCCACCAGCACCCAGACAGATTATTTTATGTTTAGAGGTCTTGTAAAAAATGGAGCCATTTGTAAATAGTAAATCACTAAATTCTAATTCCTATTCCAATTCTATTTTTGAAAGTCCAAAGACATTTCATTCCAAAAAGGAAGATCATACTTTGCACTTAAAAATTCCATACCTAAATTCTCTCGCACATCAGAAAAATGTGCATCTAATACACTAACCCACAGCATTATCATCACCTGAACAATTAAGATTCCAGAACCTGAAAGTTTCTATTCAGTGCTTCCCACGATGGGCCTCCTGATGCTAAAAACCCAAACCATACAAAAAGTAAAGCCTGGCAAGGTATGAGCACTGGCTGGTAGCTAAGGCTGTGCCTAATCTTATAAAATATGATTTCTCTGAAGACGAAGGCACCGATAATAATGCAAAGCATGCCATTGCGTTAAGCATTTTATTTAAGGTGATAAAGCAGTATTTATAGAGTAGGTGTAGTTGTAAAACTGGGGCTTATTTTATATATTTAAACATTTGTCAAACCAGAATACTTGTGAAAACTATAAAACAAATACGTTTGCTACCCTCATTATAGCACAGGAAGCCTGAAACTTTCTGAAACCCTGTACGTATTTCCCACAATTAAAAAGCCTTGCGTCTCAGACAAAGTAAAGCATGTAGGGAGAGGTAATATTGTAGGTACTAAATACAGGTTCCACATTTTTCTTTTAATTGCGAAGCAAATTTGGGCTTGATTATGCTTCTGGGTAAGCTTCTCCTCCTTCCCACCACCCTGCAAATGCTGTATTCCAGCTCCCAGTCCAGCATCCAGTGAATTAAAGGCTTTGAATAAACAGGTTTTTCCTGAAAGGATGTTGCTGTGTGCTGCCCTGATCATCTTTTATAGCTTCACCAGGGAACAATAAGAAAAAGCTGGAAAAGTTAAGTGACGCACAACATAGGAGGTTTTTTTGGGAGGGAGCACTTCTGGTTTAGTCAAACTTGAACTTTTTTTTTTTTTAAGTGTTAGAAATTACAGACCTTTATAAAAGTTTCCAGTAACACGTCTGAGTCTATTTTAGCCACATATTAAGTTTTTTATGTATCTTCTAGAAATTATTTTCCACAATATCTTTGTGCTGGGCTGCTAAGTATGCGATTTTCAAAGCAAAATGCTTAATAAGAGTACTCCTTTTAATCTTAGCAAAATACAAACATAATTCAAATAGCTTCTAACAAAAGCTCTCTTTAAAAAGAAACCCTGAGGTCAAAAACGCACAGGAGGGCCAAAGCCGGAGTATTAACGTCAGTAGTAAGTTTATAAAACAAGAACAGTGCTAACTTCCACAGTACTTAACTTGTGCATGTCATACCACATTAGAGTGCTTCTAATTCCAGAGATCAGTAGCTGTGGGGAACAGCATACAAAACACTAATTACTACACAGCTGATGTAGTTATAGAAAAAATGGGTGAACAGACATTTAAAAATCCACCTTCAAGTGGAATAAATAAAAATAGTAGAATAAATACTTCAAGTATGTATTCTATTTTAAAATGATAGCTTGACATTTCTTGGCATAATCGCTGCCGCTAGAATAAAAAAAAAAATTCTGCAAAACTTTCTGCAAAACAAGTCCCCTCATTTTATGCAACCAGCCATCACAATTTATGAAAAGGTTCCTCAAAAACAAAGAGCAAATATTAAATAAAGAGGCATGGTAAAGAAATTTATTTGCAAAATTCCTTCAAGAGGAAAGATTAGCAAATGCATTCAAGAGGTTATTTTTTAATTCCAGCTCCCCATGAGATTGTTTAATGCACTTATTAAATCAACCCATTTCTATGGGCAAACAAATCATGACGTATAGCTCAGAATTAAAACACATTCTGAAATCACGTATGTGTTTTCTGAAACATTCCATATCTGCCTGGGGGAAAGAGAAGTCTCTCTGGCACAGACCCTCAATGGATTTGGAAGGGGTTATATACCTGGAAACTAGCCACTGTAGAAGAAAGGAAAAAACATTTTGAACAAGTGGATATAATGAACTGCTCTCATGTACAAAATTCTTTGAAATGGGCAGTTATTTTCAAGCCTGATTCCAGGAAGAAACATAAATTATTTTTAAGCATTTTTACAGAAAGCTGAACACTATTGCTTAACTTGCTTGTGCCTTCAAAGACCAATTTTAAAAACATCATCACGCATTTGAAGATGAGATCTGGAAACCTGGAAATGCCTATCAAAGCAAGATTTATGCATTGCATAACAGGCAGGATGTTCCACTCTCATGAGGAAGTGCAAGTACACAGCAAAAGAAAAGCCAAAACAATCTTGAGGGCAATGCTGCAGTAAAAAGCAATTACTGAGCATTCAGTTTGTCAGCGCTGCTGGGAGACAAGTAGAAGGAATTATTTAAAAAAAAATCAGTAACTTTGTAAGATGCAATAGTCACAGTCAAAGCCTTTTCATTTATTAATTCTCAGGGAAGGCTCTTGTATCCAAAAGACTCAATTTTATTTTTTTTTATTTTTTATTCAGGAACCATTTTTTGGGTTGGAGACCATTTCCTTTTCAAATGAACACACAAAGAACAATGGCTTTTCTCCTTTCAAAAGATCTTTGAAGAGGGAAGCCTGCCCAGTGGCTAAAGCACAGTATCAAAACTTAATTTCATTAACAGATCTGGTAACAGTCTTCTCTGACCTTGCTTCCAGTTCCGTCTCTGCAACAAGAGGTTCCTACAGACATGCTACTTCTGAAATGTTACAAGACAGAACTCCAAATGAAAAACACTTTCAACAAAAAGCACAATGTTTTGGATGCAGCTCTCAGTACCAAGCAAGCAATCATCAAATTGCAAGGTTATCAAAAAGATCACCACAGTATTTTCCTCTTATCTGCGCCGTTTGGAATGCCCACTTCATCACAAGCATCTAAGGGCCGTGGGCAGAAAGATTTGAAGTGAGCAGTAGTTCACATTAGTGACTTAGAGGGACATTATGCAATGTTGTCCTCTCCGAAGAGGAAGCGAGCACTTACACTCAGTTACCCTAAGATTTCCACCAAAACACAGACTTCTGTGTTTCACCAAGCTTTGGAGTAGAGACAACCTTTGAGAGGAAAAAAAAAAGTGATCCCCAAATATTTGCAATTGCTGGTTTACACTTTGCCTTCTAAAGAAACTAATTTTCACTAGATTGCAGCAACACTTGTTAATGATTTAAGCAGCAAGGCATAAATATTAAATGAAAGGGATTGTTGTATCAAATTACTCCATTATGTCACTGCAGCAAAGACAGCTTTCAATTATTTCTAATCTAAGAAGATTCCTGTAACAAAATAGCCTTGTCCAGTACATGATTGCATCATCAAGGATACTTCAGATATATATATATGCATGAACACAAACATACAATGAGCAAAACTCCTTATTTCTGCTTTGAGTCAAGCATACAACCAGCATAATCAAGAAAAAAATAAAGAGACATCAAAGGTCAAATTTTGCATCATTAGTTTCCAGCGATTCAAAAATTCAGTGTGCTTTCAACACACAAATGACTAAGTGACCAAAGGAGCTGAAGATTTTATACCACAAAAAAAAAAGTTATAAAAAGCAGTTGTCCAAGATGGCTTCAAAATTAATCAGCATCCTTCTAGGTCTGCAGTGCTGAAGTCCTGTTTTGCTGCCCTGCCCTTTTCTTCACAGAAGTGATAGTAACAGACTGGAAAGTACTTCACTCCAACACTTTCCTTTTCTTGGCATGAAAAAGTGTCAGACTTGGTCTTGACATGTACAGCTTCATCTTAGTGTTTATGTAAACAGATAACAACATGCTACACAAAAATTATTTCTTTACCCTGATCAAAATACCTGTGTCTGATATTTTATCTTTGGAACACAAGCCAGAAGTCAAGGCTGACTTTGCCAATTTCCTGAAATTTCCCTTTCCAAGCACATTTCTATCGCTGCCTATATATTTGGGCCTTATACACAGCGGCAAGGACGCACTTGATCTCATTCTGTCACTCTGAACATCAACTATGTGTCAGGGTACTGAATGAATTAAACTGTGAGCCAAGTCTCACTGCAGCGAGGCTGAAAAAAGACCGACTCCAGCTGTGTCCCTTTTTCTAATGGTGTCAGGGTATAAATTTGGTATGCTGGACACAGGTTCATTATATTAATTACAAATCCTGACATTAAAATCAATTATTACTATGCATTCTAAATTTACAAGGGCTCTACCTGATATTGAACCAGCGAGTCGCTCTGCAGTAGAAAAAAGGTCTCTAATGGAAAGGTATTGTGAACAGCTGCTCTGTTGTCAGAAGGCTGCATCACCACCCCTGCAAACCTAACACAAACTCAATAGTTTACGCAGAACTGATCTGTTCCTAAATCTGAATCCACAAAATCGTAATTAAATATATTTATATCTCTTTAGGGTGGCATATAACATGATACGTATTACACGGTTTTTAATCTACAGATATTTCAAATTATTTTAAAGTAGGTCACCCTGGTTCTTACAGCATGGCTAAGCAGACCGCAAGCATTTTGAAATTTTTACTTTTGCACTTATTTGAAGATCTTGAAAAACAGCCCACTAAATGTAAAAGAACTCTTGGATTTTTGGATTCACCCTAAAGGAGTTTAACAAAAGGCACACACACATAAAAGCTCAGTTTAACTAGCAGTCAGATGAAGAGTACTTCTGGTTTAATTTTTACTGCAAATTAGGTTCGATATTACACAGTTCTTTTCAAATTCATAAAAAGCTTAGAAGGAGAGGTTGAACTGCCAGACAGCTTGTCTCCTGCCAGGATAAGGCCACATTAAAATATAGGAGACCAACAACTGAAACTCATCCACATCTATTTTTGGTGATGGCCCGTAACCAAAATTTGCTGCCATTACTGAGGCAAGCAAACTGCGTTGATTAGCATCATGTAAAAAATTCAAAGTTTCCAAAAAATGCTACAAGATACTACATAAATTATATTGCACGACAAGTCCGTATGATACTGTAAAACAAAATACAATCACTTAATACTTTTTCTTAGATGTGGTACATGCTCACATACTTTAGAAGGCCTCAGATCTTTCATACTTCATCAGGCAGCACTTTTTTTTTTTCTCCTTAGTCCTTTTTGTAGGTATACTTGCTACTTGTAACTAAATTTGTTCCTCGGCTATTTCTAAACGTGCGTTAAGTACTAAGCTGAAGGAAACGGGCTAATACAGATGTCTGGTGGGCAACAGATATTTACATGACTACCACTATCCAAAAGAACCCCATGATTCACAGCTCGGAGTGTAATTCACACTATGACATTTTAAGGTAGACATATATTGTATTTTTTTTTTTTTTTTAGTTGCAAGCACAGAAGTCATACAATCTGACTGTATTCTTCAACCCCCCGACCCTTTCTAGGGCATTTTAATGCACTTACGTGTTATTTTTCTTATGGCTATAACAGAGTATGCTCACCTGAAAAGGAAAAATGTTGTCAGCTCTGTTCAAACTGTCTTCCATCCACGATTTTGGAGCAAAGGCTGAGCTGGGTCGAGCATATTTCTGCAACTGGATGTGATTACTTGCAAAATTCTTCTTTAAGGGCGAGATGGAGTTCAGGGGTGTTATCCCTCCGTTCAGTCCCCTGCGGTGGTCTCGACCTTGGGACCCACCCCACCCACCGTATCCACCGCCACCAGGGCTCCATGAAGATGGTGTAGGCGATGGACTTTGGTAGCTGCTCCATGGAGAAGGTGGCTTATTAAGATTATTAGCCAAATGAGGCAATTGATTAAAAGCAGCATTTCTATGTGTGAATGGAGGTGGATGAGGACTTGCAGGAGACCTCCTCTGTTGCTGATGCTGATTGTGATGATGCTGAAAATGGGGGTGATGAGGGTGGTGTTGAGAGAGGGGTCCAATTTGGGGGGAAAAGCTACCACCAAAGCCAGGGCTGACGTGATGTGGAAAATTCTGAAACAGCAGAGCACCATTGTTAGCTGAGGCAGTAGGGACCCCTCCCTGGTGAAAAAAACTTGCATCTTCATTGATTATTGTAGAAGAAGAAGGAGCTATAGCTGCAGACCAGTTACTAAAACCGGTCAGAGAAGACGCAGTGGATGTCAAGGGCTGCGTCGAAGTACCTAGCCCCGAAGCATCTTGATAATCAAATCCTGTTAACACCGGCGATTCTATTCTTATTTTCTCCTTTCCATTGCCGTTCTCTGAAGAATTATCGCCCTGGTTTTCTTCAGTTTTAGCTTTCTCAGGTTCAGAGAGCATGCCTGCTTCCTGACTTTGACCAGGGGAAAGCTGCTGTTTTTCTAGGGACTCTTGCTTTTCCTGTTGCTGAGTTTTAGATTTTTCTGACCCCAGAATCTCATCCTGAATATTATGGGCAGCTGGAGCAGGAAAGAGCCAAGCTGACCCAGCACTACTGCCATTGGCAGCTGTGTTATTATTTATAAAAGCAGCAGGGCTGGGGGTTGCATTTTGATGATGGTGTGGAGGCTGCAGATGTGGATGAAATCTGACTGGAAAAGCTGACTTATTTCCAGTGTTGTTTTGCACTAACACTCCAAACCCGTAATCCCCCATTTATTATATTTAGGGTTTGAATCCTCCCTGTAAGAACAAGTTGATGTTTAGTGTTTACCTCGTCCTTCTCTGAGGCGAGATTAGTAAGAATCTTGTTTTTCGCTAGATATTCCAGTTTCTCCCTCCACGCTATTTATTTCAGATTTGGATAAAGATGTTTGTTTTCTGCAAAAGATAAATCTCTTCAACTATTTAAATGTGTCAATTTGTGTCTGTTTCCTTCCTTTGGCCAGGAGGAAGGGAAAAAAATAAATCTTTGGTTCACAAAATAAGAGGTTTCCTTTTTCTAAAGGAAATGCACAGCAATGAGAGAAAAAGCTTCTGGAGAATAAGGATAAAGAGATTCTAACTATCCTGTTTTTCTCCTCCTCAGCAGCCTTGACTCGCCCATAAATGAGTTAAGAGGGAGGAAAAAAAAAAAAGATATATACAATGATGTCTGGTCCCCTGACCCCTTGGCAGCAAAAAATAGATTTAAATCTGGAATAATTTAATACATCTCTATAATCTAATATATATTTGTGTCCTGTTCAAAAAGAGTCTTTGCTGTGGGTGAAGGAAAAATTTACCTCAAGATCTCAGCATTCAGAAGGGTGAAAAGGGGGAGTGAGTTACAGAAGAGGCTTTTTCCCGTGCTGCTAGATTTAGCCTATTATATTTAGTAATAATACACACTCTGTGTGTGTGGATGTTTAAAGGGGTAAGATCTTATCTCAGGAAATTAGTATTCTCTGTGCGTTGGGTGGGGAGTGAGTTGTGCAGGAGAAGGGTGGATTCTTGATGCTGCTCCTTTTGGGCTGGGTTTCAGAGCTTGCCAGACTCGCTTCTTATTTATGATCCAATATTTGCGTGTCCTTCATATGAGTCCCGGCTGTCCGGAGAGGAAGATGTTCATCTCAGAAATCAGCATTCAGCGTTCGGGAAAAGGGAAGGGAGGGGAGTTGTGCAGGAGGAAGGGGAAGGAGGGTTGTTGTTTTTTTTTTTTTTTTTCCTTGCTCTCACGGCTGCCGGGAGGGTGGTTTCTGGTGCGGGGTTCGCCTCCTTCCACCGAGATCGGCGGGTTCCCCGCAGAGCCTGGCTGCGGGGCCGGGTGGATACGCGGGTCCGCCTCACTCCTCCTCAGGGACTCGGCATCCAGCGGGGCGGGCTGGGCTCGCCAGGCCCCGGCTGTCTCTGGGGTGCCCCCCGCGGTGTCCCCCCTCCCTCGCAAGAGTCCTGCTGTCGGGGGGAAGGCAGGAGGGAGATTTATTTATTTTTTTTTTACCTCAGGAGAGGAGCAGCCTCCGGCAGGGAGGGGAAGGTGCAGGCGGCGGGGGGCCGGGCTCCTCTCTCCCCCATGGAAGGTGTTTAACCGGTTCTCCCAAATCGCCCGGAGATTA
>VYZM01004886.1:228864-251545 GCA_013398915.1 Dromas ardeola | reverse complement strand
CCCGCCGCCAGCCGCCATCTTTGTGCAGGGCAGGTTGCCACCTCTCGGCAGCGGGATGGCGGCGGGGCCGGGCCCTGACAGGCCGGGCTGGCTGGGGACACCCAAGCCGGTGGCCATTGAAAAGCATTCCCTGCTGTAATGTCGTGGCTAATATCTAAAAATCAAATTCTACCTGAAATGCTGCTGTTTGTAACACCCTTTGGTGCCCAAGGGCTGAGGCCCCTGTAGTAACCTTCCCCTCTCTAACCTGCCGCCTGGGACACCACATTCGAGCCGTTTCGCTTATGGAACAGAAAGTCAGCAAAAAATAATGTAACAAAATGATCAGAGGGCCACAACACCTGACTTATGCTTGCTTTTTAGCTCTCGAAACATGGAAATGGGATACCGTGACAGAGGGTCGTATTAAAAACGTGTGAAAAACTTGGGGAGTTTTCAGAGGTGGTCATGCTGAAAGTCTCTTGAAACTCCAACTCGCTTAGGTATTTTGAAGGCTTTCCCAAATAACTTGTGCCATGTTGGTTTTAAAAAAGGCAAAAAACTAATTAGTGAAAGATACAAACGGATAGAAGCAGATAAGCGGGCAGTAAATGACAGTTACTCTGGGGTGGGTTCTGCTGCGGGGCCGGCCGGGCCCTCCCCAGTGAGGGGAATCACTGCCTGTCCCGTGGGCCGGGGAGGGATTTTTCTGATTTTCAGCTGTATTTGTCAATGAAGGGACAAGGTTTGAGCTGTGACAGCCAGCAAGCCTCGTCTCTCGGGTTGATGGATGAGGCCATTACAACATTTTAAGCACTATTTATAGAGGTGTTTATGGGGAGGGGGATTACAGAGATGTCCGCCCTGAAGCGCAGCTCTCAGAGCTGCAGTGGTGGTGGGACGAGAGGAGCTTTGTTGCATTACTGTAATATCTTGAACTGTCCTGTGGTTTGTGAAGTGCCTCCTGGACGACCATACCTTCACCTCAGCCTGGTGGAAAACTGGTTGGAGCACGTGGCACCCAAGGACAGGATTGCCCCAGCAAGAAATTCTGTCCCAGTAACCAATACAAAGGCCCTCCTTTCTAATATACTTTAGGAAGTTCTGGATTGAAAGCGAATGCATATTATAGCAAGTTCTACAACATAAAATATTAATTCATCATGTATTTTATATAGCTAGTGATTATTACTTCATCAGGCATGGCAAATCTGTGTAAAAGCAGTGGGCTTGGTTGTCCCCAGCTGCCAGGCATGCAGAGTGAAATTCCAGTTCTACTTCTACTGCGGCTACATGATGGCTCACACCACGCGTTGCACGCCTGATTGGCTTTTTATATATACAGTTATGTGGTCTATGGGCACAACCATGGGGCCAAAACTGACGTGCGCTTTAAAATGTATTCTTACACAGGAATGTGGGTTGTTCGAGAGCAAGCAGCATAACTTCTGTCTGCTACAGTTCTGGTTTGCAAAATAGTTCATTACTGGGATGGGTGCCCCTTTTGCACATCTACGAATTAAAATATACAAATAAAATATAGTTCAAAATTAAATAACGAAAAAATAGTGAAATCAAAATAGCTATATGTAGATAAACCAGTAGAAAAATCAAGTGGAAAAGGAAACACGCAGAAACATTTTCTGAATAATTTTCATTTAATAGTGGGGTGTTCGCTACTACTTCCTTAAAGAGTCTTTCCAGCCTACTCAGTCACCCGATTGTAAGTTTGGATGATACAGATATTTTTACCAAATTCAGTATTTCTCAACAATTTTATTAAATAAACTATTTTTTTGCAATCATATTTTGTTTCTATGTGTGAAAATGGAACTTGTTTACATATGGTGAAAACGTCATTGTTTGTGAACATACAATTACTGGGTTATAATTTCCCCTTTTGTTTACTGTTTGCAACCTATGTGAGCCCATCTGATACTAAGTATTATTTTCCTCTGTATTTTTCTAGTCATACTGTTATCATTATCATCAAATTTCACGGCTAACAAGCACTTCTGTCAAGCTATGAACCTGGCTCCAGCAGCAGATTGCTGTTACATGAATAGTTTGGGAAAGACTGAGTATAGATGGCTGTAATTTAATTTCAGGCACACCCTTGCAATGCATTAGAGTAGATGCAGATCAACTAGAGTGATACGAGTAGAACTTCTAAAATCTGACTTCAGTCACTTTGCTTGACAAACATGGTTTGCTGAAACCATGGGAAGTTTCTTCATGTCTGACATTTTGATGGTATCAGCTGCCCAGCAGGATTTGTGTCATTTTACAAGGAAAAATGCCTGAAAAACATACAGGGATCGCAGTCGCTACATTTAGTTGCAAAGGAGAATAAATCACTAAATAAAGTGAGCAGTGTCTATAAATAAGTGCATTTAACAACCTGTGAGGAAGTTGTCACTTCGTTGGCTGGTTGACGTAAAGAGCCTCAAATAATGTGGCTGAGCTTTATTTGGAATGCATGAAGACCAACAGGATTTTTTTTTATAATTGTCACATAAGTTTTGCAGAAACTAATCATGACATGAACTACATGATTAGCTTTAAAGTTTGTCAAACATTTTAAAATTAATTCATTTTAATAGCAATAGAATTTCATTTGCCACCTTCTTTACAGGAGAGAATCTTCCTTTCCCAGCTGTCTAAGAGTGCAAACCCAAGCAAGTTTCCATGGAGTGATGAGGATATTATTGTTGTTGCTTTTTATTATAGACAAATTAAAATAGTGACAAACATTCCTAAAAACTTTCTTATTACTCTAATTCAATACATAGCTAGTGGTATAAAGACGATTTTTTTAAATCCCTCAAGCCATAAACTCAAATCTTTGCACAGTCAAATCAACCCTTTATCATGTAGCCAGTAACACACTGATTTTCCTACAGCTTATACCATGACCTAACTTTTTGGATCAACTTGAGACATAAGATCCAAATAATAAAAAAAAAAACCCCAACCCTTGGGCGTCTAAATAATACGAATCTAATTAATTTAGCAATTTAATCGTAAATTTCCCTTTACCTCACCAATAAATATCCAAGAATGCTTTCAATGGGAAAGAAGAGAGAGAGTTTTCCCAGTGGTGCTTGTTTGCATGCAGCGATGAGATTCAGTGTCCGGATTTGCTGCCACAACCGCCACGTCCACCTGCAGCTCAGTCATGATGTATCTAACACCTTTCACCTGTAAGGGGTTTCAGACTGAATTACTCTTGAAGTACTTTTAGTCATTATGTTACCTTACACTAATGACTATAAGCACCTAATGGATTCATTTCTGGAAGCAATTTAACTCTTCTGGCTACCTTACAGGAGAGGGTTCCCCCGGCCACTCCAGCAGACATCATTAGGCAGCTTTAGCTGATGGCTGCCAGTGGCACTGTGCACTAAGCCGGCTCCCCCCAGAATCAATCTCCAGGATCGCAAACCCCTTGACAACCTCTTCACTGTGAGACTAAATCACAAGTGGGAACATATTGCTCTCCTCTGAGGATTAGATTTCTTAGCCTGCTCTTATTCTGATAGTCTCACCGTAACACGTCACCCAGTAAGTGCTCAGCTGTGACTCAGGTCACAGGAGAAACTGAGGATGGCTGAACTGGTATAGAAAAATCTGTTTGCTCACTTCTACTCAGTCAGAAACAATCTTGAGATATGTGGTTTCCCTGGGTCTGGTGTAGCGCCCATTCAACCCTTCAGTGTTACACACCCAATGAAACACAGAAAAGGGGAAAATCTTCAGGGCGAAATAGAACAATTTTGTCAGGTGGACCACGTAGCCATGGTAAAGTTGTATGACCCATAAGATGTGGAATCATTAACAGTAATTTGATAGAATTATCTCACAGATAAACTAAACCTGAAAAAAATGGAATCCCCAAGAAGAAGCCTCTCCAGCTCAGTCACACCCCTCACCCTGGGAGACTCCGGGAGAGCAGATGTGCGGTTTCTGATATACCCCGAGTGTTATCAAATCAAGGTCCTATTGAGCTAAGAAGTGAAATGACTTACAGAGCTTAGAAGGAACTCCTTATGGAAAATGCCTTGCCAGCAACCCTCCTTTTTTAAAATCAAAGGCCTGTCAGCTCTGCATCTGCTGATTGCAGCTGTCACGGTGTCATCTGGAAAGAAAGGTGAACCCTCGGTGACTCAACACACGAACTTCAAACGTTAACACTGCACACATTGCTGGTTACAGAAACATCAGACTGATGTACCTATTTAACACTCTTGGAGGAGAAGCTGAGAATTCAAGTCTCACTGCCGTACATTTGAAGTCATCTGCCTTTTAAAAAAAAGGAGCAGAAAGAGGACAAGAATCTCTTTTCTATGAGCAGAATTATCAACTGTATCTCATGTGTCAAAAACTGTAACAAGGCCTGAAGTTTTCCTGAATGTCAAAAGCCCTATCAGGATGTCCAGATCTCTAGTTTTATGTTAATAATAGAATCATAGAATCATAGAATGGTTTGGGTTGGAAGGGACCTTAAAGATCATCCAGTTCCAACCCCCTGCCCTGGGCAGGGACACCTCCCACCAGCCCAGGTTGCTCAAAGCCCCGTCCAGCCTGGCCTTGAGCCCCTCCAGGGATGGGGCATCCCCCGCTTCTCTGGGCAACCTGTGCCAGTGTCTCACCACCCTCACAGTAAAGAATTTCTTCCTAATATCTAATCTAAATCTCCCCTCTTTCAGTTTAAAACTGTTACCCCTCATCCACTCCCTGATACATATGGTTGGTTTATGTTGTCCATACAACAGTCTACAGCATACGAACACAACTTAGTAAATCAAATTAAAAGTCAAAATTATACTTACAGCACAAGTACTTTAGGAAGGGTGCACTGGGCTATACTAAAATTCAAAGGGATCATTTATGGGATTATTAGTCTCTCAGGTCTTCCTGTACATTATTTTATGTCTAATGTATCACATAAGATGCAGGACTTGCTCACGTTCCACAGTAATAAAGGCAACCAACAGACCTGAAAAGCTGCATCAACATTTTATCCTAAACAATTGCTCCAGGAAGGCTGAGCTAAAAACTCGAGGCAAGCTGTCAGTAGCTAATATTAGCCTACATGTAGAGAATTTTTTTTTTATTTTGGAGCAATTTTCAAAGACTGCAGAAAATGTTCTCTAGGCCGCAGAGAAAATCCAACAGTTCATTTTTTGCTGATGCAGCTGCAACTGCTGTTTGCTAGATCATATCTCAGCTTGGTCATTGAAATATCAAAGTAGGATTTTATACACCCGGTAAACCATTTAACTCTTGTGTAAAACACATTATACATGCTAATGGCTTCATTTGGCTAAGCTGCCTTCGTCATTTTTCTGCAACTGGATGAAGGTACTATATATTGATATACTCTCATACGTTAAGCAACCCCCTAATGGAATACATTGCCTTGGAGTCTTTAGTCTTTATGAAAAAATCCTTATCACTGCCCAGAGGACTATTTTGTGTGCAGTAATTATGTAATATTAATGAACAATATTACATACAACTGTATTTTCCAGCCCTATTCTTTGTATGGAATGTACTTTAGAATGACCTGACACTGCAAAAATGCCTCTAGCTTCCATGGCTCATGTAAAATACAATAAATACATAAATAATTTAGAAGAGGAAATAGGTGGTGTTGCGAAGGCGGTGGTGTTCTTACCACTGTACTTCAAAATCTGGCAACATGGCGTTTGGAAATTCTTTTTTTCATTTAAGGATACTGCTCCCTCAAGCTGGGCAAAAAATTCCACACAAATACAGGGCTTTAAAATGCAAATTTGAAAGCTAATTTTATAGCTTTATTTCTGAAATTGTAGAAGGAAAAAAGCACGTGAGGGTTATCTGTTTGCCCGCTGCAGAGCGCCTCGCCGATCTCTGTGCTAAAATGGGATTTCTGAAGGTTGAAAGTTCCTAAATTTTGATCACAACTGCATCACAGCGTTGCATCCAGGGGGGAACCAAGAGGGAGGTACCTCTCTGGCACCTGCTCTGTATGCTCAGGGCTGCTCATAACCCTTTCAAGACAGGCACGTCTGCCACGAAGGCGGTCAGCCTGCAGGCATGGCCTCAGGCACAGCCGGGTGCCCCGTCCCAAATATTTGGGAGGCTGAACCAGCCCCGGGCATGCCAGGACAGCCTGTCCACGGGCACCCGCCGCCTGTCCAGGAGGCATCTGGAAGGCAGTTGTCGTTCAGTACATTTAACGGGAAAGGAGCTGTTTATACTATGGAGACTTAGCTTCTCAATCTCTCTAGTTTTTTGTTGTTGGGTTGGTTTTTCGTTGGTTGGGGGTTTTTTTCACTTCTAAAATAAAATAACTGGTTATTTAATTCCTATTAATAAAGGAGGAATGCATCAGGGCTCTTGAAGGGCCAATTAGCCAGGGTTTACAAAGCGCACTGGTGCTAAGTATAATTTTTACTGCAACTTGGTGACACCTTCATTTCTCAAAATAAGATTTCATAGCCTATTCATTTACAAAGTGGGCTAGTGCCTTTGGGTATTTGGGAAGGGCAAAAAGACAAATTGAAAAGCACCAAATCATTTAATTTCAAAGCATATTAAGCACACACCGTCCAATTTTCTAACTAAAATCTTCATCGCCTTTTTCCAAAGAGGTTTGTATCCAGGGCACAGAAATAGTTTGTGGATTTTAGATTCCTGAAATACTGAACAATGCTATTCAGGGGAAAAAACACTGGCTTCTTGTCCTAAAAAATCAGATTCACATGCAAAGTGTTAATGAATCCAAGGGGCAGCTTAAGGATAAAAATAGCATAAAATCCCCCAAATGTCAGCTAATCAAACATTTTCAAGAACAGAATTTCTGAAAAGTGTGGGATATAATAATGAAAAGAGCAAGGAAAGCAATACTAAGAGTCTAATTCAGAGTGACAGAAATGTGATTGGCCTTTTTTTCCCCACCTGGAGCCCCCATACCCGACACGGCAGTGTGTCAGGATGTGGCCCCGGGGGCTGGGTCCCTGTGAGCAGTGCTCTATCTCCAGCCCAGCGCCTGAGCTGCTTGGCTCATTTCAGAGCATTGCTTGCTGGAATCTGTAGTCTCCAGGCTGTATCTCCATTATTAAAAAGGAGAGCAGTGGTAATCTGCTCCATTTTAGGCAAATTAAGTGCAGCTCTTTGGCTCCTGGCACATTCCCAATAGGGGTCGGAGATGAGCATAATTCCACAAAATCCATGAAATTCAGAGCCGAAGACTGCTGCTGTTCCCCCTTCCCCATGCCTTGCAAATAATGTAAAGTCCTCTGGTGGGGTACTTCACAGGGGAGAGACATATTCTGTATGTGCCTAATGAATTTTGGTTTTCTATGGGCTAAGGGGACAAGTTAAGAGGAGAGTTTCGGTCTCACCTTGGAGTTCTCTACCTTAGGGGTTTCATGTTGTATTTCCATCGGCAAGGGAGGGGGGGGACGCTGCATATTCAGTGTTCCCCTCCCTCTGCCTTGCAGGGGAAAGAGGGTGTGTTTCCACCGACGGAATAGAGTGAACTCATGCTTTCCAATTTTTCCCCATGTTAGGAAATAGGTCCTGTCTCATTACTGGTGACAGCACATATTGGTAGGTCATAGAGCAAAGGGAGAGCCTTGCGTAGAACAGCTGGGGCCCAGAGCCAGAAATCTCATTAAAGTAAGCTGCTGCTATTTCCAGCCTGTAATAGAGCTTTGGAGCTTGATTATATTCAGTGAAAGCAGGTCATTACAAACACAGTGCTTTTTGCATATTATCTAAATTGAAATAATAATATGTTCTCTCCTTTCATGTGCTATATTGATAAATCCCAACTTATGAATGAAACATGTTGATTAGTTAGTTAAAAATAATTAGTTCCATATTATGCCTCCAAGTTTGAGGCTTGATTAGTGCAAACAAATAACTTTTCTTGATAATAAGTCATTTACAGATTATTCTCTTAAATGGATCACACAGGCATAAAAATAATCTGCAGCAATAAATTGTGTTATTTGTTCTCTCTGTTCTCTTTGACTTGAAATACAACAGCACTTTTAGAACTTGAGAGACAGAATATCTATATGCAGATTCTGATCTCAACAGCAATTGCCACAATGCAGCTCTGGCGTTATTTGATTGAGATGGCGACGTACCAGATAAGAATGTGACCCGTAAGTGTTCTTTGATTCAATCTTTCTGGCCACGTAGTCCCAAAAGAACAACACTTACTGCTTACAGTGACTGAGAAAATTGCTCTGTTTAGCTTCACATTATTTAACTTGCGTTTAAATATTCTGATACTTACACCAGAACTGAGCTAATGAGTGGTTGATGGTGGTTTAAGGTTTTCCTTAGTAGTGGTAGCACTAAGTAACCTTTTCAGTTCTTTTGAAGGAAAACAAAACCCTGCATGAATATTTTTTCCTAGTCATCAGTTCACTGAAGCCAGCACGATTAAAAAATGTCCATAAAGCTTAAGCACAGTCCTGAACATGAACCTTTTCCTGAACCAGAGCTTAGGGCAGTCATGAGGACAAAGTCTTTTTCTTAGCTTCCCTAGGGTTCTTCTCACACTGGCAAAAGATGGGTCCATAACCGTTTACAGGAGACATCCACTAAAGAAAGGCTATACATTGATAGGACTACGATATATATATACTATAATAAAATTAGGTAACATCCTGGTAAAAAGCCTCGACTCTGTTGATACTACTGTCTCTGCCGTTGCTCCCACCTACAGAGCCTCCCTGGGGGAAAGTTATGGCTCTCAATTATCACTCTGAAAATGCAGCCCTATTTTGGGAGTGCTTATAACTTGTAGCAGTCATCTACAGTGTGGGAGTTTGACGGGGTTGTTAGAGAACATCAGCCCTCGTATTTAGGCGCTGGAGCATGACAACTCTGGATGAGGCAAATAATACGCTTTTGTAAAGCATTTTTGTGAAACTCTCTCTTTCCTGATTGACAGGAAAACTTCCAAAACCTGGGAAGAGAATCAGACCCATGCTCCATTCGCCCTCCTTCCAGATTGCCCTCAAGAGCTAATTCGACAGCAGCGGTTGTACGGACACTTGTCCACCGGTGGCTGAGACCACCAGCTTACCGACTATACATAATCACCAAAGAGCCGGTTGCTAGAAATGGCTAAATCTCTCCTGTTTTGTGAAAGACCTGAAGTGACTTACTGGTTAAAAACTCTTCAATCCTTCCCAATCCTCTCAGAGGGCACTTACTGAGAAATGGTAATGGGTTACAGTCTCAGCGTGCTTTTAAAGCACTCAATGTCAGAAAAAATGGCATTAACCCACTCTCCTCCCCATATTCTGGACCTGATTCTCAATGCTAATCAGGAGTAATTTCACTGAAGTGGAGTTATACAAGACCTGTGTAAAAGTGGAATCAGATCCATGTATCATATGTTTAAGATTCCTGGCAAAATATGCTCTATTTACTTGAGGAAATTAAAACATTTCAAAGAGCCTGGATGATTTAAGGGCTATGTTCTTACTTCCTAGAAATTAGAACAGTACATCAGGTAATCAATAAGGGTATAAAACTGTCTAAAATGCAAGCATTGCAGAGGTCAGGAATGGAAAAAATGCAGCTGAAATCACTTTACATGATATACTGGAAAAGCAACATTATTTTTACCAACAGCACTGAGAAGCCATTGCGAAAGGCAAGAAACTGATTTAATGGTATGGCAAACAACATTTGTTTCATAAAGCCAATTTTGCCATTTCCATGACAAATAAAACTAAACACAAAATTAGTTTGTTCAGTTAAGCACTTTGGGTCCAACCCCCCTGGAACTTTAAGAAATGCAGGGAAACAAGCTCTTGGGTTGGGTCCATCTGTATCGGAAACTTAGCACTGCATTCATACCACATTATCAGTATTTTTTTCACTGCAAATGACAAGCACCAGGCAGCACGGGGTGTACATCTCGCCGATGGTCTGCAACAGAAATTCCTGTTACATGCAAAGCCTCTCCAGTGTCTTCCACAAGAAGAGGCTCCGTTAAGACTAATGAAAGTGCTGATTCTGCACAAGATCCTCCAGGAGAGCTGTAGGAAAGAAATGGGCTCTTAAACAGGTAGGGAGTCACTCAGCTCCTACCCTCGGATCTGAAAGAGCTGCTTGATGAGGCTTCGAGGTAAGCAAGAAATTCAAGAAGGAAATAGCCAGGACTTTGAAAGCATAAGCTGGCACATAGATGTCTAACTTGTAATAACTCACAGATCACTGTATCGGCTCCTGGGCTACTGCAGGAGTATAAAAAGGCTGCTCGAAAGAGGAACAAACACTCCTCTATGCTGCTCCTTCCCCCTGCGCTACAATAAGCCAAGGCTTGTGATGTTTGGCCAAAGAATGGGGAAACCTAGGAGTGACTTTGGACAATACACGCTGGTGATCATGAGTCACTGGCTAATGTTAAGGACAGATCTACAGTCAGATGTGGCGTGTATAACAGCGACTTTGTTTGCCATCAGTGGAGTTGCCGTTTGCTTTATGCTTGATCTGAATTTTGCATCACGTATGCTCCTAATGGCACTAAAAGACATTTTTGTGAATGTACAGTGAGGGGAACAGACCCCTGCAGTGGCAGCCTCAGTTTTGAATGGGTTGGCTTTTTTGGCTTGTCACATCTTTCTAGTCTCTAAACCTCTGCCTTTGTATTGTACTATGGTGTGCCGTAAATATCTGTAATGGAACTGATTACATCAGCTAACTTAGTGTTGCCAATCTCAATATTAAACTCTGCAGCAGTAAGGAGCCCTGCCCAAAGGACTATGACAAGTATTCAGCTCCATTTATATTAGAATACAAAGTACAGAATAAACCCACATCATTTCTGGCAACTGATACTACCTGTCAGATAAGAATGGCACAGGGGAAAACAAAGCCAGAGCATTGAAGTTCCTTCTCAGAATTAAGAGCTGTGGAGTGCTTGATACATGCCCTTCCTGAATTTGCTGTAGGTTAGTAATTTTTTTTTTTTTTTTTAAATAGTAACTCCCCATCCCCAATACCCGAGCAAAAGCAAAAAGTAGTTTTCTATTTCTGCACCCACTGACTCTGCTAAGGGCATGCTGACTGGGATCTGGTGGAATCTTAACATATTTTCACGCCATTTCAGATACACAAAAGACACAGTTAAAATGCTTAAAAATATGTTCAACATTTTCTTGCGGTTTCCATACGCTCAGTCAGCTGCACGTTGACTGCACTGTTCTCACGGCAATTTCAAGTTTGCTTGAGGTTGGTTGGGGCCAAATAAAATCCCATTCCAGTGAGATAAGACAACATTAGGTTCCAGTGAGCTTCACCAGAGTTATTGTCCCCATGTTAGACTGTTCATCAGAACTTCCTCTTTTTCAGCCTTCACCATGAATATTCTTGGAAGAGACTGCTCAAAGATTTATGTAGCAAGTGTGAAATAATTAGACTCAGCGGAACACAAGTTCTAAAGCGTGGGAGGCGTGATTCAGCACTTTGTCTTTCCAATGTTAATGATTCGTTGTTTATTTTTTGGAGATTTTCAAGGGAAAAACTGGACTGACTTCTCTGTGTGGGACTTAAAGATTCTGTAATGGGAAAAAGAAGAAACTGGCAAGAACTCCCTTTATCCACCATGCTGTTTTCTGATTGCTGCTAGCCACAGAGAGATGGCTTCACTTCGTTAGTATTTACTGCATATGAATTGCAAACAGCACGGTGAGATGCTCTGAGGAACGAAGCAATAAAAACACAGAAAATATGAATGCTCAAAAATTGTATTGTCTGTTGTACGAATATGGAACCAGATCCTCAGGTCCTGTGCCTTTATTTCAGCAAAGGAGCTGGCCTATTGTTTCTATTTAAAATTGGTTGCCATGGTGGTATCATCCGGGCTTTCACCCTGATGGAAATTGTTTGCATCTGTGACGCAGTAGCGCTGGCAACCCAATGTTTGCATCCACCTCTAACACAGGGCTAATTGTGAAAATGGAACCTGGCTGTTTACCTTTGCACCGTAAACAGGTTCCTTAAACACGCACGTACCTCTTGCTGTTAAAACTGCGTGGAAGTGGAAAAGCAGTTGGTTTGACAGGTTCTGAGGCTGCAGAGACCTCAGACAAAATGGAAGTGCTGAAGTGAAGGTCCATGACCAGGCTGACCCTTCCCCCCGCCTGATGCTTCTGCGGGGGTTTGATTTTGCAGCACCGCGTGGAATTTCTGGGAAGTTACAGGTCTCGCATTTTGAGACCGATGGGAAGCCCTGCCTGACGTTCAGATCCGCTGATGTGAGAGCCTCTCTCTTCCATTTTCTAATGAGTCTCAATCATTAAGTCTCCTTACTTCATGGGCAGCTAGCGATCCCATTAATTAGGTGAATGGCAGCCACCACCAGGCTACTCAGAAATGTCTATGAACAATAAAATACTCTAAAAAAGAGACTCTTCAGATGCATTTATTTTAGGTGGCCCTTCAGCTTCTGGTCCAAACTTGCTACGGGTTCAGGTTTAAGAGTGCCAGAATTTCATGAGGGTCCTCCAGATCTTCACCCTGCTTCCAGCTTGGTGCTGATTCTGTAGGGCACGTTCAAAGAAACAAACCCAAGACAGTCCCAGGTCTCAAAGGGACGCTTAGACTTAAAGCTTTCTCTCTAACTAAAAATGTTCTCTTGGAATACTAAACCTCATACAAGGAACAGATGGGGTTAATGCTCCTCCCTGCATAAACTGTCAGCACTGTACTTTGAACAAAAAGGCAGCAGTTTTACTAGCTAGAGTAGTGCTTGTTAAATTGAATTAGATCTGGAGCATTAGTACCAGTCCCTTCTCTTTACCTTTATTGGGAAATCCTCCTTTCCAGTGTATGTGGTAAGTGGGGGAGGAGGAACGAGAGCAGCTCTAAACAATGAACAAGGACCAAACGTTATCAGCAGGAAAGAAAACCCGGTAGTACCAACTCCAGAGTGGCAGTTAGCATTCTGCGGAGCAGAATCGACCTGGGGTGCCGGCTCTATATTTCCTTCCAGTTTGCTAACGAAAAAGCTGGGGAGTCACCTGTCTGTCTTTCCAGTGTGCATATTGTATTTTAGCTGATGTGTGTGCAAATGCCAGTTCTGCTGAGCTGGAAGTGAAAGATCTGCTGAGTAAGAAATTATTAAAGGCAAGCAAGAGCCTCCTTGTCTTTTGGTGATGTCAGTGCGGCCCTTATCAATAATTGAACGGCTTTTCCAGGAACACAATCTAGAGAGACCAGAGTCTGTGTTACCACGTCGCCGCTTCAGTCCAATGTTCCAGGAAAGGCTGTTCTCCACGGAGGCAATATCATGCCATTTCTTCACTCTGCAGGCTCACAAGGCTGAGAGCTGAGGCAGTGCTCCATCTGATACACCACTTCCCGCCCACACGCTGTCATACTCAAAAGCGTCGCAGGCTCGAAATAGGGACTGTTGTGAAAGGGACCGGCCTGTCTGCTGCAGACTGGGGCCCAGTGGGGTGTTTGGAGGGAGAGCTGTGGGTCTGTCACGGTGCCGTGAAGCTTCACCGCTGCCTGGTCCATTGGAAAGAGGAAAGCTGCAGGTCAGAGCTTCACCCCATCGCTATTACAAGGACTTGGCGTGGGGAGCAGTGGTCATATTCGAGCACCTGGATACTAAAGCCAGGAGCTTTGTATAAATCTGAGAAGTGTATTCCTGAAAGCTCCCTGTTAAAAAGCTGACACCCGAAGGATGGGAGAAACCAGGTGATTTGTATCGCTCCTGCAGAAGAACCCATTCTCTTAAGCCCTCCAGATCAATACACCACTCTAAGAAGGGGCCAGCTTGTAGTAAATGCAGAAAAAAGACCCCAGCACGTGATGGGAGAATATCAGGTGTTATACTTGATTAGGTCTTTTATACAGGTATATTCTGACTGATATGAGCTGATAGCTCTGCTCCCTTGGCAACAGAATTTCATCCCTCCCCACAGATCTTGTGGGTTACCCTGATGGCATAAAGGGGCTGGAAGCTCTTTCCTGTTAGGCTCTGCTGCCCAGGCAAACTTTGGGTAAGGCCCTGGCCCCTTCTCAGGCTCAGCCTTATCATTACGCTGCGATAGGGAGAGGCAGGAGAGAGATTTCCGCAGTAAATGTTGTATCAGGCAGTCTGGGCTGCTTCAAATGAGAGCAGCTCATAAGGAGCTACTAAATATAAAATCATCCCCAGGGCAGCTCCAGTTTAAGCCAGGGCATGTCAGCCCTCAGCGAAGCACAGAATCTCCTGGATGTAAATAAGATAAAGGCAGGATGAGGAGGAGAATTTGAAGTTTACAATTGAAATTCTGAAAAACAAATGGAAGGCGTACCATGGAAAGGGAGAAGAGCAAAAAAAAACCCAACCATCAGAAACATGAAATGTCCAGCATCTGCAGTCCTAGAGTTTGGAATTTCAAGCGTCCTCCACCACAGTCTCATGCACTGCTCCCGTACACTAACCACCTATCCTGTATTCCTCGGCGTCCTCTCTACCTTGGAGGATCTTTCAGCTCATTCTTACCCTTCTCTCCCCCCCGGTTTCTTCAGACCATTTCTTCCCCTGTGTTTGTACCATACCCCACAGCATATTGGTGCCCTAAAAGCCGCTAATAATAAAAATAAATACAATTATTGAATCTTTCAGTAACAGATCTGAGTCTTCCATTGCTACAGTCTAAACTCCACCTACTAAAAAGGCAGGAGGTGTTCTCAGTGGTTTTCTGGTTTGCATCCCCCAGTTCTCTGAATGGTAGATCTAGACCCAGTTCTACAGTTTACACTGGTGTAACTTGGTCTAATGGGGGTAGAAGTGTGCAAGAGAAGCAGATCCCCAAAACCCTCTAAAGAGACGGGATATCTGGTGGGGTCAGGTTCCTGCTGAATATTATTGAACTAGTTCAGTGATCCGAAACTAGATCTGAACTTTGCTGCTCTGGCCTATATCTGACGGAGATAAAAGATTCTATCTATGTCCTTCAGGCCACACAAGCCCATTTCTAAGCTGTATTGTGTTTCCAGGTTATATTACAGACAGCTGACTCTGCTGACTTCTTGCATCTGAATCATTCCTCCACTTTTATCCCTGTTTCCAGCTGCAGAATATTGCCAGTTCAACAACATATGGAAATCAACAGTTACCAGTAAATGCCAAAGTTTAATGAGGTGACAGCAGGACACACTAACTAGTATTTAATCAAACGAGTCAGACCATGCTGACAGGTTTACAAATACCTTTGCTGAGCTTCAGTGTCAACGCAATTTTATATAGTAAAGGCAGGTCCTCTCTTGCAGTGTACTTGCACCGTCCCTGAGGTTGGTGTCCTGGTACTTGTTGTATGTATACTCTCTATTCCATAAGCATGCGTCTGAGATGTTTTTCAAGTTCTCACCATACCCGGGCCAATCGCACTGCATGTAATTAATCTGCATTCTGAAAATAATCTTTTAATCATAGCATTAAAGGCATAATTTTAAAAGAAAAAAATTAAAAACCAAACCAGATTCTACAGTACAAGACAAAATCAGTAAGGAAAAGTAGCTATATCCCAATCTACTATAAGCCAGCCCAGTTTAACCTGTGGTTTTGTGATCTCCTGCTACATCAATTTAGACCCATCAGGGAAAGTACACACATCTTCTAAATGGCTGTTTACCACTGAAGCAGGTGCCTCACAGTCTTTTATCCCTGGCACTCTATGAAAAATGAGCAAGGAAATGGAGCAGGACACATTTGACAAGTAGGAGTGGAGGCAGACTAGGTGGGAACCTAAATAAGAATTGGGAATTAGTCTTGGTGTCAACAGTATTCAAGCATCTACAGCAACAACTTTTAGTACCTCGACCCAATTGACTTGGACACAGTTCACCCAATAAATCTGTAGCAAAGCATTCAGGTGTCCCCAGGTCTTCTGCTAGCACCCAAAATAATAAGCTATCTTTCTGCTGTTATGGTTGGGCATCGTAATAAAAGGTTCTTCAGGATAGTAAAAGTGGAACATTTGACCTATCAGGCCAGTAAAAACCCACTGGCTTATTTCTTCTTGTGCAGCCTTGCCTTATTTCTGGCAGCTTTCCTGAGGAGTATGCGGCTTGTCCCAGAGTCAACTACTACTGTCGGCTGTGGGCTGAAATTCATCCAAGGTTCTGTGGATCTTCAAGCCAAACTCTGCTCTCTGTGCAAAATGTGTTGCAACAGTCAACTCCTGCTGAGCACCAGAAGCTGGCCCAGGAATTACGGCACTGAGCGTTCGGGTTGGTGACAGATTGCTTTACCGACGCTTAAAACAAGAACACCAACCTGCAGAGATAATTAAGCAGTTGTTGCTAGGAGGCTTCAGAGCTGCTTTCTGAAGTTCTCCTAAAATGATGGGTGCTTTGTTTGGATTTTTAAGAAACTTTGAAAGCTAAATACAGCTGGATCAAAATCACCATTAAAGGGAATTGGATTTGGTGACCCTCCATTTCCTGAGACTAATATTTTCTGGGCACAAACCAGCTGTTTGAATCTGTCTCTGAGAGATTCAAGAATGAAAAACAGATTTTTTAACACTGTTCATTTGCACTAAGGTTGGAGCAGAATATCTCAGTCCAGTGTGTATTTAGCACACACATACAATATACACTTCTACTTATATTTAAAGTGATGTGTGTATGTACACATGTATGTACAGTGTATACAAACAAACCTCCTTTTAGCATTCATGTATGTCATTTAGCTGTCATAACACTTGTAATAGAGCTAGGCACCATTTAATTTTTCATAGTCCTTGATCACCAACCACAAAACATTCAATCAGTTTACACTTCTAAATGTCTATGCCACAGCTCAGGTAGTTTGTCAACGTGTTACACTTATTTTAATTTGTTTGAGCTCTTCATAAAGTTTCTTTCTGTTCTTCTGATTGGACAGTAGAACCTGAGGACACTTCTATTTCACAGACAGATTAAAAATGGGTAAAAATAAATAGCAATTCGGTTTACTCAGGACCTTTGCTGAAAGGAAGACTCAAACTAAAGCCATGTCTTTGCTGCAAACAAAATCGGGGGGTGGTGGGGGGGGTGGGGGTTACCCAAATAGTTAACATATAGTCTTACTGGAGACAAGGCACTATCATTTTTTCCTCAAAACTCAACTGTTTCTGTGTTGACAGTTTTCACAGATAAGTCATGAATGACATAAGCATGATGGCTAAGGGAGGGAAGAGCACTGGAGTGACTTTAGAGAAAGACGTAAAGTTTAGTAAGGCCAAGAAACCCAGTGAGAAGAGAGACGCAAGGGAAGAAAGATGAGAAAGGTAATAAAAGTATGTATGCACACAAGTATTTAAATAATATTACCAAAAAGCAGAGTTATTGCATAAAGTCCATGCTCTATAAGTAAGGGACTTCTTTGCACAACGTCCCTTACTGTCAGGGAGAGATCCACAGGCAGAGAGGATAACGTGTTTCCTAGAGACCCTCTGTAGTCTGAGAACTACCAACTAATTAAAAGTAGGTTTTTTGGCCCCATCTCCACAGTAAGTCATCAGGGCCAAAGGAGAGTGTATTGAAACAAAGTAAAGCAGTGATAAATCACCAAATCTCCTGCCTGCTGAGATGGATCCCCCCCTCCATATGGGATCTGCTTCTCCTGCCTCTGGCTGAGGCACCACTGATTCTCAGCGAGAGAAGTCACTGGAGTTAAATAAAATCACCGCTTTTTCCAAGTACCTTCAAGAGTAATTTGTATATTTGATTCACATTTCAGAAGCGGAAAAATCATTAAGCCCATTAAAGGAAAAATATTGAAAGCCACAGTGCGGGGGCGGGGGGTGAAGCCTGGTTACTGCAGCTGGATGGGGAAGAGACGGAGAAACCAGTCTGTGAGCCCTGACTCTTACACTGCATAAAGCGTCACGTATTTAGCATGGCTAAAGCATCTGCCTTTGACAGAGATCCTCTCACTAAGGACAGAAAGAAACGTTCATCAACAGCAACAAAAGACCTTGGAGCATCCCTCCTTGGCCCTTTATTTCCTGAGTGTGTAAGCCATGAATGATGAGTATGCTGAGGGTTAAAGTAAAAATAAAAAATCACTCTCTAGGAAAACATACAAGAAAAGGGCAGCTAAATCTCTGACAGATGAGAACACTCTCGGGGTGTCAGCAACAGGAGTTCTGATTTACACTATCTGGAGGGAGAGATAAGGACTCCACAGTACAGCAGCATCTAATAAATGATGCCTACAGCACAATAACGAGAGCAAGCTCTTCATTTTATTTATTTATTTTGCAGTTAATTTAGTGTTCCTAAAAGCAAGGACTTTTTTGCTCTGGTCACTGACAATACAGCCAAGTTCTCCCTCACTCGCAGCTCTGTCAAAAGGCAGTTTATAAATAACAGGAGAGGAGGATCTTCACCCCTGACCTGTGGGATCTACCACTTGAAAAGAAAGATGCGGGGCGCTGACACCTGGCAGCCACAGCATGTCCCAGCCCTGCAGATCACTCCCACAAATCTACCCAGTTCAGACCTGGTCTGCAAAGGAATAAGCAACGGGGCCATGTGTATGTAGTGAGTGCATGATGTCCGTAACCAGCAACACTGGTTGTAAAACTAATCTCATTTTGACTTCTAGGGTCTGCTACAAGAATTTGAAATGAAGTCCTGAGACAAGAAGATCAGATCAAAGTCGAAATATAAAATAACAGCTCCTCCACTCTCACACCCCACCACCCCCCAAACTGGAAAAAAACAACTGCTAATTTTGGGGATAAATTAAAAAAATCATCTAACACCTAGTCTAGAGCCATTTCCTCGCTTTGCAGGAAGGACTGCTGTATAAATTCAGTGCACTTGTTCAGAACAAGAGCTGTTGCAAACATCTACTTTGTTTTTGCTGCTGCTTCCATGTTCCTCATTGCCTCCAGACTGTCCCCAGCTCATTAGTCATGTTGGGGCAATGATAAGGTGGAGAATGATTACATAGTTGGCTCAGACTTTTCCCTTCCCAGTACAGAGTGTGCTTGGATCCCTCCTGGGTGGAGACTGACCTGAATGCCTTCCTAAAATGGTACGCATGCAAGCCCGTACTGTGATGATTTCCAGTTTGGTTATGTACCTGTTCCTGTTCCCAGGGCCCACCTTCCAAAACAGGATGGTCCTGATTCAGGGTCCTGTTGTTGGTTTTGTTGATTTGTGTGACAAACTGCAGATCCCCACTGAAACAACTCACCTTTTCTCAGTTGTCTTCAGAAGAAAACTTTACTCTGTGCATTCCTCACCCGCTATTATGTGCAAGTGAATTCGGTGAGTGAGTGCGTGTGTGTTGTGACAGTCCCCTCGGGAATATTGCCTCTGGGAATAGCTTTCTGAGCTACTCAGAAAGCTCTTTGTGAGTGATTGCGTTTGGAGATGCTCAGTGGTGAGATTCTGGTTTTGTCTCTCTCTCTCTTTTGAGCCCTGGGCTCCATGTTAGGACAGTGGTGGATTTTACCCATCTCAACAACAACACGTACGTCTTACCCTGGGACAGACCAGGGCTTACCTTGCTGGGTAACACACGGTCATAGCACACAACTGTCCTCTGATATGCTACAGAACCGAGTGTGTGTTCAATCTTTTCCCCAAAACCTTCCCTTCTCACATTTTCTTTTGCAGAAAATACTAATGTCCTTTCTCTACCAGTCTGAGCCTTGGCTTCCTCCTTGACTCAGTCTTTGACTCAACATTATGTTAAAGGCTTGTCATTTCTTCTGCTGTATGTTCAATTTTAGCCTTTCCTCTATTCCCACACTGAGAAAACTAACCCAAACAAATTGCCTTGTGACTTGCCTGTAGCAAACTTCTCCTTTCTGCCTCGGTGCCTCTGGTATTACCTGTTCAAAGCCATTCAGACTGTTCCTCCTGTTGCTCCACAGCCTCCCACGATGACACCCTCACATCCATGCCCTTCACATGCAGTGCTTACGGACAAGAAGGTGGAAGATGCGGGGTGAGGACGGGGGGTTGGGTAGGAAGTTTTGGGCAGTGAAACAACTGCTGGCAGCAGGGGCTGGCTCAGCCCTGCCAAGGTACCACCTCTCCAGCCCTGATCTCCTACATGGCTCTACCTGCTCTTCCAGTTCCCCGCTCCCACAGCTGTCAAAACACTTCTGCCAGGGAAAGTAATGCTCTCCCTCACCTGCCTCTGGCCGTATCCACGGAATAAGCTTTTATGCCTTAGTCCTTGCCAACAACATCTCCTGCTGCTGTGCACTTCCGCATCTGACTCAGCTGCCCACAAGAGGGGCACGAAGATGCTCAGAGGGCTGGAGCCCCTCTGCTGTGAGGACAGGCTGAGAGAGCTGGGGTTGTTCAGCCTGGAGAAGCGAAGACTCCGAGGAGACCTTAGAGCCCCTCCAGTACCTAAAGGGGGCTGCAGGAGAGATGGGGAGGGACTCTTTATCAGGGAGTGGAGTGATAGGACAAAGGGTAACGGTTTTAAATGGAAAGAGTGTAGATATAGATTAGATATTAGGAAAAAATTCCTTACTGTGATGGTGCTGAGACACTGGAAGAGGTTGCCCAGAGAAGTTGTGGATGCCCCATCGCTGGAAGTGTTCAAGACCAGGCTGGATGGAGCTTTGAGCAGCCTGGTCTAGTGGGAGGTGTCCCTGCCCGTGGCAGGGGGTTGGAACTAGATGATCTTAAAGATCATCTTCCCTTCCAACTTCCCTTCCCTTCCAAGGTCCCTTCCAACCCAAACCATTCTATGATTCTAAGAGCACCCTGCTCTGCCCCAGCCTGGCAGAGGTCTGACCTGCTCATGTCGGTGTCCAGCAGAAGAGGGACAGTGACAGCTTCTGACACGGCACCTGTCCATCTGTGGACATGGTAATGTGAAAAAGAACCAGGTGATACACTTTGCCTGCTCTCCCCCAGTTTTGCTTTCTTCAGACCCAGGCCTTAACATCGACTTCAGTGCCACCAAATTCTCACACTGTTGTCCAAACATCAGCATAGGTCTGAACCCTGTTGTCAGCCGTCTTGGCTGACTGAGTGCTTAACCCAGTTGTTACTGTGGCATCCATTCACTCCACCAAAATGCATAAAACCCAAGGAACTAAAATATTCGAGACATTAAGTCGGGCATCTGAATTCATCCCCAGCTTATTTTGCTTCTAAGTCCCTTAGTGATAAAAGGGGCCTCGACAGAGATTTTTCAAAGCTGCTTTGGGATTTAGATTAATCTAATTTTAGGGTTTGTGCACCTACACATCTTAGGCTGCACTGAAAATCCCAAGCTCAACTAATTTTCTATGTGGGAGAAGATGCTGCTTCCCAAAGTGACGGGAACCGCTTGCCTTGCAGCTAAAGTCCACAAAGTCAAAAAGGCTGAGGGGGACGGGGAAGAAAGAGAGGAGGCACGTTCACAGTGGAAAATGCTATTGATCCTTTGCCATAACAGCAATAGCCGGTAATACTGCAAACATGAACTAACCTGCCCACCAAAGCAAAATGCTCAGTGATTTGTAAAAATCCCCTCTAGAATGTAAAGAACAAGACCAGAAAAGCTATTTAAGGTTTGCAGGTTTCCTCGGGCAATGAAAGAAACAGAAGCCTGATTAAGTCTCAGATTTGTTACTCTGCGGGGCAAATACACACATCCCCTGTGCTTGCACACAAAACTCGCTTGGGAAGCGCCAGTGGTTGGGTTTGTCACTGCTGCGGGAGAACATGCAGATAGAGGGGGAGAGGGAGAAAACGCTTTGCCTACCGTGAGAAACATGCCCTCAGCCGAAGGCACGGCGCAGTTCTCCCATCTTAGGCTCATACAGCAATACCCAGCTTGGGGGAACACCCTAACTGCGATGCATTTTGTGATAGAAAGGCATCATCTCAGCTGCCCTGATCCTAGTAAAACTTCTTGTTTTCTCTTTCACTGGGCTTCAGAGCTCTAGCTTGCTAGGTGCACTCTTAAGTAAGTGCTGAAGAAGAAATTCCCTCTGGCGCAGAGGAGCCGGTAGCAAGGTTTGGTATGGTAATGGACTATTCCAGATAGAGGCTGAAATGAGTGTACCACCATGCAAACAAATGCATGCTCCCAGAAAATACCCTCTGGAGAATTATTGGAAACCATTTCCATCTGACAGGTTGGCACTGGGCCCTTTCCCCGGTCAGCATCCATCTCTCTGGTAGCAGCTGATGAGCTGTGTGCTGGAGCACTGGGCAGCACAGGTGCAGAAAAGCCACAGTAAAGAGAGGATTTCTGAGATCTTTTATAATGTGTCTTGAAAGGGAAAGAAACCCCACGCTGGACATCTACTGACTTCAGAGGGAAGTGGATCAAACCATTTAATATTATTATTGTAATACAACAGTGCCCAAAGGGCCTTAGTAATGAAAGAGGCTGCGTTGCAGTAAGTGGTGTATCAGCACTTTCCAACAAAAACGTGAGGAGGTACGAATGAGAGGAGCAAGTGGGTACAGACAGACCAGGCAAGGGAGCATGACAGCAAATGAGTTTTCAGTTTGCTGGCAATTCTGTAAACATGAATGAGTAATTTTGTTTGTCCGAGGTTTTAGAAGTTAAAAAGAGGCAGCTTGGCACTGGACTAAAATGTTTCTCACTGGACTTCGTAATAACCAAACGCCAGAACATTTTTAAATAAAGAGTCAGCCTGAATCAAAACAAGGATTAAAAAAAAAAAAAAAAAAACCACCGTTTAAAATGCAAAGAAAA
>VYZM01004886.1:175757-228853 GCA_013398915.1 Dromas ardeola | reverse complement strand
GCCTCGTTTGAAATGTCAAGTGAAATGGTCTGGACATTTCTGTGCCTTTTTCAGAAGTAAGCCAAAATAGGTTTTCAGGTGTTCTAATTTTTTTTTTTTTCAAAGTCTATGTTCTTGCCAGAAGGAACAGCTGGGCTGGAGACAAACCATCTCACCCCACTCCCTGCAAAGACCACATGGAAACAAGCCTGGCTCTCTGGATAGCATGTCAGCTGCCAAACCACTGCTGAGGTTTTCGGTGCACTTCTGGGCTGAGGGGGATTTCAAGGAAGGATGTGGAAGGGGAGAGGGCATCCTTCAAGGTACCCACCACACAAGAGAGGCTCTAGGAAAAAAAGATGGGAGCATAGGGTAGAAACACAGAGAAAGGATCTACGCTTTCTACACCCTAGCAGACATGACAGAGAGGACTTGGGAAGATAACCATTTTTTCTGGGATACCCCGAAAAAGGGGGAGCCCAGGGCGGACGGCAGGGTGGAAGATGCTCCAGCCTGAGTGATGAGCCAGAAAACAAGACCCTGTATCTTGCAGGTTTTGAGACAGAAATAACATGCATCTTGGAAAGCTCAAGAGACTGAGTATCGTTTCCAACCCGAAGCGACGGCACCAACCAGCACTGTGTGACTCATGCCGAGACCTGACCTCTCAGAGGCTGCAGAGGTCGGTGTGGAAAGTATTACACTGACGCAGAAGCGGAGAGCTGACCTGGCCATTGATGGTGAGCAAAGCAAGGAGGCACCAACCTCCCTGGCCAAGTTTGCTGAAGGCTTAGAAAAGACAGAGTACTGTCACCAAACATTTTCTGGGAGGGTTGGGAAGAGGACCCTTTTCAGAGACGTGTGCTGGGGTGAGGAGCTACCAGAGGCACAAGGCTGCTTTGCAAAGCATTTGTGATCAATTATTTATCAGGCGAGTTTGGGACAGATGGCGGAAGCGCTGTGCGCCCGCGTGGTTACGCTGCTGCTAGAACAGACCATGTCTCCAAACAGGAGCCCCGAGGCAGGACCAGAGGGACCCTTTGGCAGAGATGGGCACCACCACAGCAGGGCATGGAGCTCTGCACCCCCCTGCTCCTCTCCTGCTTTCTGCCTCTCTGCAGGCAGTGGGGAATAGCAGCCTGGCACAGCACATGGGCAGGAAAGGGTGAGCAACCCAGCGACGGCGTGCAGGCTTCAGAGGAGAGCAGAGGAACTTGCAACACATGTCGGTCAAGGGGGAGCTAATTTGGGTGTCACGTGGGAGTTGGCAGTGGCCAACAATTTGGGCCCCGAAACTAGGGTCTGATCAGGCCATCGTGGTTTCCCCCTGAGCTGGCAAACCCGTCTATGAGCGCCCTGCAGAAGTGCCGGCCTGTTGCGCATGGGCTGCGAGAGACCTTGGCAAGAAAAGCTCTTTTCTCCCTCTGTTTAAAACAGCCCGTGAGTGGCAACCTTTTTTTACTATTATTCAAAATCATTTGACAAGCTATTTATTTTTCATCCTCTAATCATTATTTGATATTCAGGTATCCGGCTGGAATTTATTCCTGCTCTGTAATGTGAGAAATAAAACAGCTGGGGAGTTTTCCCACCATGAGCCCATATAAAGTTTGCTCCTGCGCAAGCACTTGCGTACGTGAGCTCAGTATTTCCACCCGTACTGGTGCGAGGACTACTTAACTGTGTGGGAATGCCTGAAGAAGGCCTTTGAAGAGGGCCGGATCAAACTGGAATTTCAGTTTTAATTAATTGCTGTAGAAAATGTCACCGGTATTATTCACCCAGCTGTACTCTTATGTCATGTTTGCCTGAGACAAAGTTCTCGCATGTACTGTAATGAATCATAATATTTAAGATGAATACAGAGCGGCGGTGACATTCACCGGGGCTTTTGGCGGCTGGAGCTCGGGGTGAGCTCCGCCGGGCTCCTCTCCCAGCTGGATGTGCTTCAACTTGACCCCGTCCCAAGCTTCCTGAGCCTTTTTGTGCCAGCAAGCACTCACAGGCAGGCACCCCACGCGCCGCCTTCGCAGGGTGTGAGCCGTGGGGAGAACATCTCTGCACCCGCCGCGCTGGGAATTTCACCACACACACCCCCAGTGGGACCCACGTGTCTGTAGCTGGAGTGGGAGGGCAGAAGGAGGCGTTGGTAGGGCTGTAAATCACCTTTGCTTCCTGCTGATCTTCAGACCTGCCAGAGATCAGTCTGCTTCAAGCTGAAGAAACTGCCTGAGCAAAGGTGCAAAGAGGTTGCTCCTATGTATGATCAGCTTATGCTGCAATTAATGCCTTTTTTTGGGGGGAGGGGGGGCGGCGGGGAGGAATATCCCTTTGCAGAGCAGGTTCCTCTCTGTTCTCTCCTTTGAGTTAAACCTTCCACCACTCCCATTCCTGCCAACACCCACTGGTAACGAGAACTGCAGTGAAATCTAATCAGAGCAGAGATCAACTCATTACCCTGAGAAGTAAACGTGTCTCTCAGACAAAGCAGCAATTTTGTCTGAGTCATTGCAGCATCCCTGCGTGTATCCAAAACAATCAAAAGCTGGCTAAACCAGTCCATTAGTAGCAGAGCCATCACCTTTTCCTCCTGCATAGTCCCAGGAACCTGTGCTCCTCTTGCCCTACTCATGGCGAGGAAACCTCCCGCTCTTTTGTTCCCACGATTAATAATTCAGAGAAATCCCATGGCCCAAGTGTTCATGTTTCTTCTTTGTTATAGGACTTTCAAACATGGCAAGAGAAGGGATGCTTTTAATTCCTTGGCCTAACTGCTGAAGGGCTGAGAATGGTGTAATTGTCGGTGTGGATGGGGATAAACAACCCAGACGTGTGTGTGCACATGTGGATGAACATAAACAGGAGGAGGAACAGCGTTACCATAGAAATGAAGAGCTGCCTGTGCAGACATCGTTTGTCACATCAGCATCCCTGCCACGGGGTGCTGCTTCAGCCCTCCAGCGGTAATTGGGGGTGGTGGTGCCTTTGGGTGTGCAGGTGTTCAGCTACTCAGAGTTACTTCCTGGCGCCATTTGGGAGAACTGATACTGAACTCTGATAACGGGCGGAAAAGTTTTTGGTGAAGGAGCAGAAGTGGTATCTCGGGTGCCAGCCAGGACACAGGCTTCGGAGCTGCGGCTGGGGCACCTGCCCTGCCTCCTGCCACAAAGCCAGGGGATGGAGAAGGCTTGCGGGAGACCGACAGATAAACACCTTGTCAGGCAGGGGATGTGCACAGCGGGGCCAAGAGCTTTAAATTCCTCCCTCGGTATCAGAAAGGTTTGCCTCTGGACCGGTGACAGCCTATAACCTAGCTGAGAACCTGCGCTCTCCCTCGGATGGGACTGTAACGCTGCAGTGAGTAATACAACCTCATCTACAGAGAGACAGAAAGGTCTGGGGTGTATTGCTGCCCTGGGAGTTAGGATGCCCTAGAAGATCCTCACTTATTAGGAGTAGAAGCCCAGGCAGTGTTTCCTAACAACCCTCCCCAGGGAATGGCTGGGGTTGACACCACCAGCAATTTTCCTGCAAGCCTTGTGGAATTTGGTATTTTTCGTGAAGTCTAAACTCCTGGACTCTTCTCATTAACTGCAAGTCTTAGCTTTCATTTTTTCCTAGGTCTCATGACTGCAAAGAAAAGCTTAAAAACATGACCCTTAAGCCTCATAAATCAGAAGTTAAATAATTTCTTTTTTAAACTCAGCCCAAACATCCCTGTTAAAGAAAAAGAAAAAGAGAGAGAGAAGCAAGAGCTCATGGCATTTTTTAACCAGATGTCTTTCTTTTTTGCAGGGAGAAGCTGAGAGCTGCAGAACCAAGTCTTGATTTTTGAACACTCAGAATATATAGAAGTATTACACATTAAAAAAGAAATACAATATACGTAATACGTATTTCAGCTCTGACTTTGCAAGTCCCTCCTAGTTCATGAAGAGAGTTTATTGTCAAGACATGGTCTCCCCTTGGCCTCTGTGAAAACTGCCAACGAAACAGGACATTCTTGGAGAGAACAGAGGAGCTAAAATCATAAACATCCATGACGCAGTCAGAACATACAAGCCTATAAATAAATACACCTGAATGCTAACAGCTTTCAGTCAAGAAAAATTGTTGTTGACCACTGGCCAGCAAGTTGGCAAACGGCTGTAGGAAACAGCCCTGTATCACCCCACGGTTTGCGGTGCCTCTCAGACCACACAAGCAGTGAACAGGCTACAGAATGCTGTTTTGTCCCTCTGAGGATGCTGCCCCAGCAAATGATTTTCCTTGATCAAGACTTAATCCAATAAGGAAGACACAGTAAGAATGTAAATGTCAATTGTAGTTGAGAAATTTGACCTGTTGGTCATAGAAGCAGCTTAATTTAATTAGAGCTACTTATTGGAATAAAATAAATGCCCATTGTAGTAAGGTTCACAGACAACTGTGTGAAGACAATGTGAAGAAGAGGAAAAGAGGCACCTGACTTAAATTGCCAAAAGTGAGAAACTGCAAGGTCACAGGCAGGACAGACACCTCCGCTCGCTATTCCTGCCTCCTGGACCGCGCTGTGATAACGCTTCACGTTTGGGAAGTGCTTTGCATTGAGGCTGTAGGAGGGCTTTGTTGCCATTGATTATTGAAGGTTCACGCTAACGCATTACGGATAGAAAAGCTGCAGCTCGAAGAGGTGACGTGACTTCTCCCGCGGTCACCCAGGGAGTCTCTGGCAGAGCCGGGAGCAGAGTCCGGCCTGACACTGGCACTTCTTACCCCAGCCAGCACGACGTGCCCTGGCTTAAGAGGCAGCATTTCAGCACATGCGATTGCTCTCTGCACTCGATTCCTCTCATCTCCCAGTTCAAATCCTGCGTTCAAAGCTGTGCGTAGAGTACTTGGGGTTGCTTGTGCAAATTTCCTGCCGTGTTAAAGGTATGCGCTGGTGTGGTTCACACCCCGTGAAGCGCGTTGAATGTATAAGGCTTGACGCTGCTTTGGCAGACCAAGTATTTCAGAGTGAGTAGTGTAAAACCCCAAAACCAAGGGGGTGGACTTCAGGCCAAACAGATTTGGTCTTATACAATTGCTTAGAGGTACTAAAGCTTGATCTCCATGCGAAAACCCTTAGTTTCTTTCAGTCGCTGAGACTTTTCAAACTTTAACTGTTACTTGGCACAATAAATCAGAGCAACTCTTGTAACACTCAGTTTCCAAGTGTTTATAAACAGCCCTTCAAAGCCACCTGCAATTAAATAAGCAAGTTTTCACACTTACAGGTCCAGATCTCTGTTTCGCATTTTGATGTGGTCTCAACAAAACAGTCTCAGAAAACGTGAACGCCAAAGACAAAGTAGTGTTTTGTCTCACCCTGACACATAGCACTCAGGTCTACGATCTTGGTTCAGATGCAACTCCGGAAAGTTGCAGAAACAACTTTCAGAAACAATTGCAGAAACAATATATTCAGAAACATCTGAATATATATTTAATTAAGGAAGCTAAAAGAAAACCGCTTTAAGAAGAGATGCTAAAGGGAAAGGACAGGATGGAAAAAGGATAAAAATAATTATTTCAAAGCCAAAAAAATAATGGCAGCAGAGACAAACCTTGCAGAGCACGGTAAGCACTGAAAAACATGCCTGAGAAAGTTATGGGATTCCAAGATGTGGCTTCCACCCAAGAATCCTGCAAGCATGGCACAAGCAAACCCAGATAAAGACATTTTTAAACAGCCCCTCAAAACAAAAATTAACAGAAGGAGCTGAACTAGAAAATGTTCATATGTAATTCCAGAGCAGATGGACTGTAAGTCTCTGAAACAGAAGGTCTCACCCACAGAAGTTCCTACCCATCCTTAGAGTACGAGCGACAACAAAAGCCGCGTTTATAGATCTGGATGTGCTCATGTTTGCTTACCTCTATGAGACTGGGAGTCTCAATGCACAGATTTGGAGGTTTAACTGTCCTTGGGCTGAGCGTTGCCAGGCTCACAGATCTGTGGTTGCAATACAGGACATCGCTTAAACCTGACTGCAGTCAGATTAAAGATCTTCTGTAGGACCACGTGCCGAATGGGGGACCACGTCCCGATCAGGCCGGTGGGCAGTGGGACTCTGCACGCTGCGCTTATATCACCCTGGTACATAAAGCTGCAAAACTGGAATTTAGATCCAGAATTCATTGGTGCCTGGAGGTGAAATCATGGTTTAGGCACACCTCTTCCATTCAGAGAGAGACAGACCATTGCTAGACAGCCCACTGACCCATTTGGGTAGGCACAGGTGGGGAAGGAGGCACAGCCAGGTGTCTGAACGCTGTGTTGCACAATAACGCTGCACTAGGGCTCAGGGTTGTGCAAACTGGGAAGAAAACATGTTTTAATTCAAGAAGGCTCCCCAGTAACAGTATTCTCTTGACCTGAAGAGCAACCTCGTGAAGTGAAAACTTTAAGGCAATACGTACTTGTATGTATCTTACCAGGAGGACAGATGGGATGTAAAACATCCAAACTTGTCTGGGAAGCTGCCTGGATTTTTGCTTGTCCAGGTAAACCTTTAATTGCAAGAGATTAGGTAACACACAGACATTTATGCCTGTGCTTCATGAGCCCCGAACTCCTGCATGAATTCAGTGGGGGGGTCTGCGCATCTTAACCTTTTAACCGACCAAGTTCTGAAAGGGTGAAGGAAACATCAGTACTGGGGGGCTTACTGGCATGTGAGCAGGCAGGATCCTCACTGGGGGTAGCAGAGGCTGCAATCCGAAAGGACGGAGGAGTTGGATTTGGGGATTGCACTGAGAGCAATGGCTCTGCCTGAACCGATAGATACGGATCTATTGAACTGGTTCTTCCAGCACAGCCTGAGTGCCCGGACTCCTGGCATTTTTGTAGCGTAATAGCACACACGTGAATGGTAAGGAGTGGCTGAATGAATAAAACACTGCAGCAGGAGCAATAATTTAGGAGTCCATTTAACAGACGATGGCTTTCAGGGCTGTAAATACCTATGAAAGCTTCTGGTCACAGGGCCCAAAAGCCTCGGTGGGGCTGGTCTAGGCACTGCAGCGGCACCCATGCCCCAAAACTGGTGTGGGAGGCACCCCACAGCACCCCTTGCACTGAGACCCTCACCCAGGCGGTCTCTGCGAGCACTTCACACCTCATCCCCAGCGGCCAGATTTGCAAAAGGACGTGGGGAAAGGGAGTCACATTTTCCAACGTTCAGGATCCTCGAGAGGAGAAGTGATTGTCAAAAGAAATCGTTTTATATTTACACACCCAAGTAGAGGCTGCTAAACTCAGCTGGAAGTCTGACCCAAAGACCTTCTACTGCATCCTGCCCGTCCTCCAGGACGCTGGAGGTGCCCATCCCCCTGCTCGCCACACCTCAGCGATTTCCACTGCCAGCCCTCATAAACATAAACCTGCATAAATCAGGGATTTACTGCCGGGGAAGCTGAGCACTGATGACAATTGCTCTAGCTCCATACGGTAGGCCTGGCTAGAACATGGTAGGAATTCTCCCCTGCGGGGACTTCTAAGCAACTGCCAATAATTTCCCATGCTCCCGGTGCCAATAATAAATAAATAAATAAATAAACTGGGGGGGAAATGCAAATGGAGAGGACACATAAAACTGCCAAACCAAATTCAGGGCGCAAAAGAAAAAAGGAAGAGAGAGAAAAAAAAAAAAAAGGCATTGAGAAGAGCACAGTCTAGCCAGTAACACTTTCCAGTCCCATCCATAGCTGAGCCCAGAACAGTAATTCCTTGTTTGCAGGCTCCTCTGTTAGAAGCTAAATGTGATTGCAACTGAAGTACATTGATTAACCCAAAATAACTTTCCCTCAATTTGCTGGCTGCTCAAGAATACTCAGGAGACCTGCTTTTGTTCTGAACTAGTCACTCAGGAGCTCTGGCTCCGGTCCTTGTGCATCTATTGAAATTGAGTGAACCAGAAAAACGCCAGGAACTGCACAAGGACACATAGTACAGTTTAATTAGTTTAGAGAGAGGAGTTTATTTTTTTTCCAAGCATCACTTGGGCAAATTGTTGTTGTGTTGTTGTTGTCTTTTTTTTTTTTTTATGGTCTTGTTAAAATAATTTCATGGTTGCAGTTTTTGTTCCTGTGCTTAGCAAAGCAAACTGTAGCGGTTACAGCTGGCGGAGGCCTGAGGGGGAGGGCTGGGACAGGCACTCTCTTCATACAAAAAAAAAAAAAAGTAGCGCGGCATTTTATCACGCTGCTTGCAAAATGATGCGTTTAAAGGGCAGAATTGTCAATGTCAGATGCGAGGCTGAGGTACCTATTAATAAACAGCCTCTGCATAGGAAATTCTTTGCAGACTTTAATCAGGAATTTTCCATAGTAACGCCGTGTTCCTACAGTTAAGCTCAGCGACAGCGGTTTAAATTCCACCCAATGGACTTTGCATTCGTCTTTGAAAATAGAAATAATACGTGTGAGATCACAGGTGCTTCATTCCCTTCATTAGCAAACATTTTATGATGGCTTTTTATTCCTCCGCTTTCCTCCCTCTACGTACACGTGAGATGAAAAGGGAAGCTAATTTTAGAATGACTGAAAGATCTGGAACTAAATCTAGCCCAAAATTCAGGTTCAGATTCAACGCTGTTATTATCATAAAAGTTGATCTAAGAGATCCTTCCACAAAATGATGGGAATCTCACGAGTCACTGCTCTCATAAGTCCCACAGTATTGTACGTCAAACTCTTGCAGGAGTGGCTGTTATTATAAGTTTTTGGCCACATCTAAACAAGGAAATAAGCAGCTTCTGCTTTGGGATCTAACTCAGAACTGAGAAGATCAAATCTCAAGACTCGAAAGCAAACATCTCCCTTTGATGCAAACTCCAACAACTGCGGGGCTTTTTTCCATCTACAGATTTAACCGTTCAGCCACTCCAGCACTATTCAGCGCATCCCGAATGCTGGAGGTGCGTAAAACTGCCCGGGAAAATGAACGCCAGCTCTCCCGCCACTGTCTCCCTATTCCCTTCTATTGTTTTTAGTTTCTTCAAGCCGGTTTCATCCGTCTTTGTGAATGCTTGCCCTTATATTTTCCCAAGCATGGCTGTTTTCCTCGTGTGGCCAAACCCTCCTTTCCCTGGCTCTCTGCGACAGCCTCCCCGCGTTTTGTACACCGGCAGGGATTGCAGTCCCAGTTTACCTTTCTGCAATTAGCAGGTGGAGTCTCCTTTAGTATTACTTGTCGTTCCCAATAATTATCTTACCTGCCACCCACTGCAAGATCGAGTCCTAAAAGACCAGGGCTCCAGTGCCTTAGATCGGACTCCTAAGTTAACCGCCTTATCCCGAAGGAATTTTGTTTCCCAGATAGAGTCCCTGGCTACTTTTCTGCTAAGTTCCACAGGTGTTACATGCTATGCATGCCACAAGCTAAATAAAATCTTTAATAACCCTATTACTCCAAGGATAGATGTCTTTCTGCTTTATTCTGGATTTCAATTTTATAGACCAAAACCATCTCCGCTGCAGTGGATTTATGCTTAGGCCACAGATTGCTTGAGGCTGAAAGAATACACCACGGAGGTATCGCTGGCTGTTCGGCTTGTTCGTATACTTTTCTCTACACGTTGCATCCACTCTGAACCACTGCTGAAGAGAAGATACTGGTCTGATCCAAACTGTACTCTATTCTTAGACTTTTATAAAGGTATTTGCTATATGGCCTAGCAACAAAAGGCTAAAAAGTTAACCAATACGGACATCATGCAAATCTACCCAAAGGGCTGAAAAAATGACATCTGTAGGAAATATTATAATAAAGAATCCGAAATCGTATGTCTGATCTCATATGCCAGTATCAATGCATTTGAAACAGGCTGGAAATAACAGCTATTGAGACAACCTAATGGAAGTGCAATAGGCTTCCCGTGGCTTTATTTCTTTTTCAGGAGCAAGTATTAACGAGTTCAGCAGCAAACTCAGACCCCGCGTTCAGCAAAACTTCCACGAGCAAGCTTAAGGAGTGATTGATGGGTAATTTTCCAGATCTCAACAATAATAAGAACAGCAACAAACATGAAAGGATCCAGCAGCATTTTTGTGTAGTAATGTTTAATGGCTCAGTGTCCTATTGTGACGATTGTTCCCCGGGTCCGCGGGGGGAGCCGGTTTTAATCAATGGAGCCCTTTGGAATCAAATGCAGGTATTTACTCGAACACGACACGCAGACCAGTGTTTGTCTAGCTAGCAGTCTGCCTGTGTCAGCTAATGCTGTGTTTGGAAGAGGTTTCTGACTCTGACAAAGAAATGGATAACCAGACATTTCCTCATCATCCCATCTGAAAATCTGGGAGTGGACGGCATCCATGAGTGAGAGGAGAGACTCTCTGCAATCAATAAAATGAAGCTGGCCTCTGAATCTCAGCAAATAAACAAAGCTGTGATCCCAGGTCAGCCCTCAGATTTTCAGCAGTTTAAAGAAGCGGAGAAGACAGGCTGATGATTTTCAGTGTTTGGCTGTAGGTCTGTTTTTTTCTCCTGGCGCCTGTGGGAACGTCACCAGACGAGGAGGTCAGAAGAGGCAGCACCATAGAGGTACCTCAGCATCAGGGTGCCCAGCCCCTGACCATGGTTAGGGTCTTGAAAACAACTGAAAATAACAACTATGAGACTCTCAAGGCTCTTCTCTTCACAAAGAAGAATGATTATCTTCTCTTTCCAAGCGTAGTGACATGCCCAAGGTCAAATCCAAAGGGACAGAGCTGCAGTTACAAACACAGACTCTTGAGGAAATGCCTAATCCAACGGATTGCCCCAGCAGATTACCTTCATGTGACACACTCGCTGTTGCCCCATGTTCCCTGCCCAGGGAACCAAACGGAGGTGAAGCTGAGTCACAGTTCCTAACGTCGATTAGCCCGGCATTTCTATGTAATGATGCTTTTTATTACTTACTGCTTGATAAGGACAGGATCCCATTTTACTTGTGAGACATCTTTATACTCTGGCTACAAGCAGACAATTTGTAAAATAAAGAAATGAGCTTCCCTTACACCTCATAAGTGAAATCAAACTGGGGTGAAACCTTGCCTCATTCCAACAGCTGTCACTGGATTTTTAAGCTGCACATTCAACCAGCGTTTCTGCAAGTTGGGAGAGTGATATGAACCCGGAATCAGAGGCTATGAAATTCTTTGTATTTGTACAGCCTCTGCCAAAAGTGCTTTATTAGCAGGTCACAAAGTCTCATAGGCTGGAATTTCTGCAGTAAATTGCATTCAGGCTAAGCTCACAAATCATTAGCCATGCAATCTTGTTTATCCTGCTAGGACTTGGAGTTTGTCCTGTTACAAAATCAAAGCAGCAAGGTTGAATGGTTCGAAGTGAAAAGCATAATGAGTGAATAAGATTCTCCGAGGAGGGACGAGGGGGCTGGAGGGACAGTCACTTAATGTAAACATGGCTGGGAGATAGTATGTGAATGGTCCTGTTGAGGTGAAATCCCACGGAACGGCCAGAGAATCACATCGCTGTTACTGAGGGCCCTGTTGTTTATTCTGCAGCCTGCTGGGGAGTTTGCTCTGGACGCCAACAGCCCCTGAAACAGGCTAACAGCAGTTTTTATTCTTTCACTAACGCATGTGATTAGGACACGTACAAAAGGTTCCCTGGGACATTAAGCACAGCCCAAGTTGGGGAGTTCTGCCTGGTGGGGGGCAAGGCACAGAGAACTGGTTTATGGGAAGAAGATGGGGATGGCGATTTCATTACCAAACGCTTCTTAATTAATATATATTATTTAAAAGACAAAAAGATATTGTATATTCTTTTCCTGGGACAAGTTACCAGATTTCGCCCTGCAGAGCGAAGGCGCGACCACAGGGCACAAGTCTTCCCTGACAGCGTAGCTCGTTGCAGGGGGCTGGCTGTGACCCTCTTGGGGCTGCTAGTACAGCTCGGAGCAGCCCATACTGGAGGGTCCACATAACAAGGTGTCTCAAGCACCAGGCATGACAGGTTGGAGGAGCTGAGGAGAAAAGGAGAAGGTCTAAGAGAAGTTCTTTTATCTCCTGGTGGTCCCTGTGACGGGCAGTGGCTGGACAAGGACCTGCTGGTTGCACAGGGGCTTCTCCAGCTTCGACGGAGAAGAGCTTTTTCTCCTCTAAAACACCAGTTTTTATCATTTACTGTCAAACACTTAATTGCCAATTTATTGGTGAAATCTCAGGTGCTCCCTACGCCACTTAGTTCTTGGGCTGCATCTCTCCTTACTCCAACCATATCCTCCTCTCCACACTGCTTCTCAAGCACAGGTATTACCTTTGGCTACTTCTTCATATAGGGCTGATACCCACAAAGTCCAGCCTCTGGGTTTGTTGGGACCTAGTATAGCACAAAATACAACTATCAAAATCCAATATCCTTCACGTATTTAAGGCAGACATCCTCTGCACCACCCACCTGCTGCACTCCAATAGTATTCTCCAGTTTAAAGCCTGCAGCCGCTTTTTCTGGGAGCAGCATTGAGATTCTGGCAGCCCATCACCCACCGCAGATCATCAAAGCACCCAATTTGCAAACAATTCATAGGCTGAAATGTATTTGCTGCTATTCAGCAAACTCTTCTGCCTATCAGCTGAATCTGGAAAGCAGATTTGGATCAGGAGAGAGCAACAAGAAGGAATAAAGGTTGGTTTCACTGGGTAGTTTTTTCAGAAAAATAATTTTTCCACTTCCAAGACAATGTTTTATAAGCTCAGGCTAACTTTGCAGAACCCAGAAAATCACCAAGGCGACGCTAAATGTCAAGGCTGGCTAACAGCAAACGAGCCATTGCAGCATTGTGCACGTGAACAGAACCGTACTACCTCTGCAGTCTGCGAGCAGGGAAAGCCACACACAGCTTCGCGTTATGTTCATCAGTAATTACGCAGAAAGCAAGACACAACAAATAACCAGGAATGACACAATGCTGTCCACGGATTACATATAGCTGGCAGGGGGTCAGAAATTGGGTTCAGTTCCAATGTGTAATCAGAACACTATTACATCTCATGTGAAAAGTCAAGATTATTCTTTTTTCATTGCAGCGTATATTAGCATTGCATGTTCCCAGAATAAGAGTTTTATGCTTCCCATTTGGTAGAATACCTTTTTATGTTAACATTTACATTATCCTCTCCGAGTACATGCAGCACCGCGTGTGAAAGGCACCACATTTATATGAGCTCATTCAGGAACTTATTTTGCGGTAGCCTGCAAGTTCAGTATACAAAACACATAGCCTGATTTTACAGCAATTGTACTAAAATGACAGATTTTTTAAAAAAAAAAATGGTAGAAAGTTCCCTTTGGATTCCCTCTGCTTGAGTGGCAAATGTGCTGAGAATAGATGAATGCCACGAGCAACTATTGTCATGCTTTCTTCATGGGCTCCCAGGTGTATGTTCATCATTTGCTCCATTATGTTATATAAATACACACTGAGGAAGGGGAGTTGCACATCACCTTTGAGTATCATTGCTAATAATGGATTAGATTCCCCTTTTCATTTTTCAAACCCATCTCTTTGAAGGAGCCTGTGTAGGGGAAAATCCTTTGCTAAGGGAAATTATAGTCAGAACCACTTTTAGAGGACTGTCAAAACTGATCAGGACTCAAATTTTGCTACGTGGTATTTTCAATCCAAGGGTTGGGATGGAAAAAGACAATCTCTGAATAAATGCTTGTGGAGGCAAGGCTGAAATTTTGGGCCAGCGGCTCCAAGAAAAAGTACACATGCCTCTATCCGGACTCCTCTAGCAGATAATGGTATCACAGCTCTCCTGCCTTCCCCAGGAGCCCAGCCATTACGGAGCCAAACCCTGCACGCCTGCCTGTGTACACCCCACAAACCCCTCATCAATCCTGCCGTGAGGACCTGCACCAGGGAGCGGGAGCAAGCCCTGCACCCACAGAAAATCATATTCTAACACCAGGAGAAAAAAATCGACGTTATCAAGCCAGCTGGCATTAGGCAGGATGGGAAAGCAAGAGCAACTGCCAGTTCTCCGATGCACTGCAGCATTGAATCCTGTCTGCCGCTGCACCGCTAATGCGGTTTTGTGGCTTCTCTGCTCCAAAAAAGAGCAAGCGGCACCAAGCACTGCAGGTAAAGATGCTTTCAAACTACAAATTGCCAAGAAAGTCACTCTTTCAGGGAGCTAAAACATAAAGGCGTTGACAAGAACATACAGGGGGAAATTCTGCAAAATCTCTGGTCAAATGGAGGTAGAGGCTGTGGATTTACTGCTTCCCTCTTCCCCTTCACCAGCTCCCCGGTAGCAGCGGGTACGTGTTCAGGCAGCAGGAAGGGCCGGTGCTCTCTCAGAGGGGTAGGGATGGGAAAGGCGGAGGGAAGAGGCACACACGTGCGTGCACAAGTCGTAAATAGGAGCCCCGCCGGCAGCAGCAATGAGGCATGGAGACAGCAGCCAAACGAAAGGTTACCGTGAAATCCCACGGGGACGATTGATGTTGGCGCTTGGCTAGGAGAGAGATAACATCACCGGTACCCGGAGCTGCCGGAGTTATGGGCTCCGACCTGGCCAGAGAAGATCAGCCAACTAATCTATCACCAGCAGAAGAAGGGCTGCAGCCATGCAGCTGGATGAACAAGCAACATGGGACCCTTGTAACTCAGAAGCACCCAGACGTATAGCGCCAGAAGAGGTGCAGGGATGTACCCTGTGCTCAAGGGTTGTTATCAGACCATGGCGAATTCCGCCTCGCGGCTCTGCTCAGCCAGGCACAAGCATGGAGGGGAAGGAACAGAGCAGCAGCAAGGCCCTGAAGCTGGGCCCATGGAGGGCTGGCTCGGCTCTGACCACGAAGCCCAGCATCACACAGGGCTAATGCCACACGTGTATCTCAGCTGCCAAGTCGCACTGCGAGAGGCTATTCTGGGAGCTGGAACAAAAGAGAGTATCCTCTCGCAACCCAAATAAATACCTCTGCGGTTGTTCATGAAGGTTTTCCAGCTGGGGAAAGGTTATGTTGTCTCTGCACCTGCTGCGGTTTCCCCGAAATATGGAAAGAATTTTTTGAGTGTCGCCAGTGAATTCGCTACCTGGCAGAGCCGTCGCACGTGAATGAAAACCTTGAGAACCGATTGAGCTTTACAGACCAATCTATGCAGCAACAGTGTCCGTGCAACTCACACCCAACCCCGCTGCTTCGTGCAGTTTTTTATGGTTAAAGTAGATGTATGGTTACAGTAGGAGCACCTTGTCTCCGGGAAAATTCGGGTCTATTTGGTAAAGATGAGCGAGGAAAGGGTCTGGGAGCGTAACAGAGCACGTTTCAGAGCATATTGCAGTGGCTTTGGCGTGGGTCTGTGCTGAGTGTTTGTTTCTGGGAATGAGGCATTTCAGCCAGAAAACTCACCTCTGCCTCGCATTTCCACGAATTCCAGAGGCATTGGCAGCTCACCTCTGGCCTGCGAACAGCCAGCCGGGAGGGGAAATATATTGGGCTGTTCTCTGCCCATGTCTCCCTTCAGAGGCCTTTGGCTTTTCAGTTTTTAGACTCTCCCCCTACCCTAAACTGAGGCACCATAAGCATTGTGTATTAAAAAAGGTGGCTTCTTAAAAGACAGACCTGTGTGACAAAGTTAATGCTGTGGTTGTTAAGAAGAATAAAGTATTGATTGTCTATGTTTTTTAAAGGACTTGAAACCGTGATATGATTCTGCCTTAAAGCAAAAATCCAGCCTGTATTTCATCATTATAGAAGGGGGGAGAGAGAGAGAGAGATTCCTGCAGAGATTATTGTATTTGTGAGACTGGGTTTTTTTTTCCTCTCTGCACATGAACAGCCCATGTGAGACTAAGTACTTTCCATGTGACTAACTCATTCCCATGCTTGCTGTGTAACAGGGCATTTAAAGCATCAACAGGCAAGGTCAGAGCCTGTTTGTTGATGCTAATGTGAGAACAAACATTGCAGAAAAGATCAGAATTATAAAAGTTACATGTATGTTGCCCCCAGGTCCGTTCCCTTCTGGGCAGCAGCCTGGGTTTGCTGGGGACTGTCTTCTCTCTGTCCCTCCGTGCTCTCTACCATCTGAGATAGAAGGGAGCCCCACCAGAGCTGGAGGGAAGGAGAAAGGAGCCGAGCCGGGTGCCGATGTGGTGCGTGGAGGCCCTGGATTGCTCAGCCGCTGAGCTGATGGGGGTATCAGCCCCGGGAGAGCTTCCTGCTTCCCTGAGCAGCTCTTATCTGTCCTGCTCCATTAATGCGGCATGGTATCGCCAGGAAGCAGGGAGCTTCTCAAGCTATCACCTTACTATTTACTGGTGTGATTATTTAGATGTGTATAATTTGTGTTATGTTAGGGCCACCTTTTCTCCGACTCTGTGCTTGGGACAACGGTTCTGGCCAGGCAGGAGCTGCACAATTCCCCATTGGTAAGAGCAGGCGAGGAATCGGTTAATGGCCTGTCTCAAACTGAGATCTGAAGACATCTTCATTTTCCTTTTCTTTTTTTAAGTTTCCCATGTTCATAATGGTGGTTGAAAAGACCAGAGGGATCAGAGTAGCATATGTATTTCAGAGGTATGGACCTTTTGTGGAGGCATTACATTTTTAACCTGAACTATAGCCATTTCAGCAGGAAATCTTATTGACTACAAAAGCAGAAAAGTCAGAGCAATCCCTCAGAGGTGAATCTATCAGCAATTTATACAGTTCCTTGCCTCAGATAGGAAGGAGATGTCTCAGAGCTTGGGTCGATCACCAGCCCCTTCCACATCCATATCACGTGCTGCTCCGCAGCTGCGAGAAAGCCTGGTCAATCCAGCCTCCATTTCCAGCCTCTCGGCGCCCCGCGGGTGAGGCTCTGCTGTGAGCTGCAGCGAGGTGGGTGAGCTCTGTGGCTTCAAGCGCTGGTAAGAGACAGACCTGAAGGATGGAGTCCCATTTCCCCCCTGGGGCCGGTGGGGTGAGGGCAGAGCGCAGCGTGCCCAGCCTGTCCAGCCCCACTGCCCGCTGAAGCCTGCAGGGGAGGGAGACGCTGCCTCAGGCACCCACCTCTTGGCTTTATGTCTGCCATATCCACATTACTGCTGCAACAACATTAACCACTTCTTTTTTTTTTTTACTGCTGGAACATCTTTTTAATCTTTTTTTTTAACCTTAGAACTGTACAGAAAGTGACAGCGCAGTAACTATTTGCAGCTCTTCTGGATGTTTATCTCTGACACAGCAGAGACATGACTCTGGGCTGCTGTGACTTCAGCAGCCCAGGGGAGAAGTCCTGACTTCTCCAGTTCTGGAGGACAAATGTGTGAATGGGCAGAAAGCAGGGAGAGATGAACATTTATTGATCCACTGCTGGAAGTATAAAGGGGCTTTACAGCAATACTGTCAGTGACAGGATGATTGTGCTGATTAAAACAAAGTAAAATGAAGAGGAACTGATCAAATATCCCCTAGCAAAAAGTGATGAAGGCGCTCAAAGCTCACATAACACAGATCCAGGGCTGCAGCATTTCTAATGTTTGATTAATCACTGGTGTAACCTTGTAACTAACACTAATGAGATGTAGCACAGAAATCCTTGAAAACTGTTCCAGTCAAGTTTCAGCTTCTTTCTGATCCATGATTTACACTACAAGCAAATCCGTTTTCTCGCCAGCTCCTGGTGATGCACCATCCCTCCTCAACACACTCACCCTGTCGTTCAGCAACAACTGCATTTCGCTGCAGAGGCAGCGACGTAGGAACCTTGCTACTGACATTCAAAGAGATGGGAATGGACAATTATCCAGGCTTCAAAGCCACCAAGCCATTAGCTTAGGTGCCAAATACTTCTCGGTTTTGCCAAACAATTGGATCATTGAGCTGAAGGTCAGGAAATAATTTTCCTCTGACTTTACAATTCCTTAGCCACTTTCTTCCATCTCAGTGCATCTAAAATCCTGGGAATAGAGAACTGCCTCCCTTTAGCCTCTTGTACCTTTGGCTCTCTGCGATTCCTACAAAAACACCTGCGTGAATCTCTACAAGCTAAAATGGCACCGACCAGCCTGACTGCCATCCCTTTTGCTTTTGTTCTGCTGGAGGAGCAGCTCTGTAGCTGAACAGAAAAAACACGCGCTTGGTTTATTCGCAGCGTGTTTTCTGCTCTTTACAAGCATGTTGGAAGGGATTTGTATCTTTTAACTTGGGGAGTAAAACTGAAACCGATGAGGGGTTAAAATACAGAGTAGAGAAGGAACTGGATGTGAAATTAAGAAATGCTAACTCTGTCACCCTTGAACACCGTGGCTGCAGCGAGGGAAAGGTGAAGTTATTTGGCAAGCAAAGAACAAAATGAATGGCAGTTGAAAGGCAGCATTTTGATAGGCACTAATTATTAAACTGTAATTAGCACAAGGATGCAGTGATCTGTTCAAATCCCAGCTAAGCAAACAGGTAGAGGTTAAAGACAAAAGTATCTGCAGAGTTCCCAACCTTGCGGCTGCAGATGCTGAAGAGGCACAGCACGGGCAGCACGGCCACGTGCTGATCCCCCGTCTTTTAAAGCATGACACTTTGGACCTGCGTCCTATCACCTGATCCATGGGGGAAAAAGAGCAGATAGGTTAGTTTTGGAGAACCAAAGTGGTACCCTGTTGAGCCCAAATCAGAGCTGGATTCACAGCAAGCATCCTGGTCAGCCCGGAGAGCCCGCAGGAGGGCCGGGGCCAGGATGAGCAGCCGATGGGCAGCTGGAGCTGCCGGGCAGGGTTCGGTGGGGAACCCAGGGCCAGCCAGGCTGGTGTGCTGCTCAGCACAGGGACCACGGCTGGACACTGCGGTCAAATCGGACCTGGACCTCAGCGGGCATTGGAGGCACGGATGGGATCAGGGCTATGGGTATGGTTGGGATCAGGGGACCGAGGGCTTTCTGAGATGCTCAACTCAGAGAGTACTGCAGCGGGAAAACATCATCTACAGCAGAGGAGCCACTGAAAAATCAGAACAAGGTTTAAAACCATTTTGTCCAATATAATGGCAGTTTCAATCATGTTTATCCACCATTAGTGAGACGTTTGAAAAACCCGAGCCTGTTAGTAGCAAAGCAACGTTAAAAATATTGTGCTGTTGAAAAGTGTCGCTTTCCCTCTCCTACAAAGCCATTCTGAGAACTACCAAAGGGCTGAGAGAGACCTGGAAACTTTCCTCTCTGCCTTAAGGGTGTAGTCAACTTGTCACTGAATCTAAAAATAGTCTTCAGAGTATTGATTAACCCCGCCTGAAGCGAGCAACAACGAATTAGAGAGAAGAAAATGAAACCAAGCAAAGCTTTAGAGCGTATTTGACAGCACGATCTGGGTTAGGAGTAGCAGAACATCTTTTATTACAAGTGAGTGACTGTTGCTTTGTCAAGATACTATATTTTTATTCATTCTCAGCCAGCAGCACTATACCTATAGAAGTCCACTCAGCATGGTAGGAAGACCTTTCTCCTAGGATGGTAATTTATCTATTTGATCATTTGCTCCTGACTAATTTTTTACTCGTGTCCTTTTCTTTTTTTAAACACAGGATGATTCTCCAGTATGTAGTCGGGAGTTTTAGAGTTCACTTAATAATCTCTTGGTTGCTTTTGTAGATGTAAGCATATAAAATGTATAAAATACTGTTACCAAGAAAAGTAAATCTCCCTCCCCCCTTCTCCCTCACTGATGGAGCAGATCTAGCCACACACAGAAAAAAAAAAAACCAAAAATAATCACCAAAGAAAGTACTATAAAATCCTATTGAGCACTCAAATCCCAGGGAGAAAAACTATGACAACGCTTAAAAATAGAAAAATTAAGATCTTCTTTCCACAAGATTTTATGCTCTTCTTGCCTCAAGATTTTATATCAGATCATTAATTGACCTTACTTAAATTTGAGAGCTAACAAAGGTCAAACCACTACTCTTAATATCACAGTTTCGTTGCAGATCAAAGCAAGTATATGACTATATGGAGCATGCAGAAGTGCAGCGTCAAGTGTGGATTCCTTTGCAAACATTCTTCAGTTACCGGGAGAAATCCCATTACAATAGGCAGGGATACTTATAATTACATCAGCTTCGTGTTAACTTTTCCTCCTGTGTCTTAGTATCTCGCAATAAACCAACAATCAGTGTGTGTAAACACCACATGATGGCTGATCTCTGTTATTATGACCTTTCTCACGGTGAGTAATCTCATCTGCCCTCACAAGTGAAGATAACTGTTAGATGAGATTAGCGCTCACATATTATATTGCATATCTCATGGATATTTTTTCCAGTCCTACGGGTGCAATAGGACTGACTGGGAAAAGCTCTAGCCAAGATCTATGGGGAGGGAGAGGAAAGGGATGGACGGCTCCAAAGACTGTTAGGGCTGCAGTAAAGGGTAAATGCAGTCATCAGCAAGGTGGAGGTTTAACTCCTTATCTTAAGACATCTTCACATGCTTTACTGAGCCAAGCGACTCCAACTGGAGCCATTTGGCTGAAAGGTCAATAAGCAAAATGCAGAGTCTGGAGAAAGCAAAAGTTCACAAGGGGGCAACAATTCTGTGAAAAATCTAAAAACAAAACCAAAAACATCTCACAGTGCCAGAACAGGCCTATGGCACGAAGGAAACAGCACCGTACCTGGAGTTCTTTCAAATCCAGCCAGGATCTGTAATGACCAAAACAGCCTTCGGGAAGCTGCCTCGCTGCCTCTGCAGGGACCCTGAACAGAGAAAGCGCAGCCAGGGCACGAACTGGTGTCTTGGCCAAGCCAAAAAAATTCCTAGCACGGAGGCTTTTTCAAACACCAAAATTCACCTCTGTAGAGACACACCAAGCGGCCACCTGACAGTGACCACTTTTGGCTACTGCCACAGCAGGTCGGGCTCACCAGGTAAGTCTGTGACAGAGAACAAATATTTTCACCACAAGCCCAAGCTTGCCTTCAAATCTAAATTCAGCCTATCCAGAAAGTTGGGATGCAAGTCTCTGATTAAGCAAATGTTTTCGAAATTGCATGACGAAAAGTCTGCCACCCATTAGTGTGAATCCCTACCGCATGGGGAGATGTTCCCAATATGCTGACGCCCACTCCATCACCACCAGCCCTTGCACTGGTGACACGTGGCCAACAAGGCAGACAGACCAACTGTGGAGTCCTTCCTAAGTCCCAAAATATTACAAACTACAAATTTAGGCTGGTCGTGCTATTGATGAGGGCTGTCCTGGATAAATCAGATAGCCTTTCTGTGTAATACAGTGTGTCTGCTGACAGAAGTCTGAATGGATGCAACATCATTTTAGCTCTGAAGACGCGTATTTCCTCTTTGCCTGACTGATACCTACTTTAAAACTGCCCAGGTATTGGGAGATAAGCAAAGTAAAATAGATCCTTTCTCCAGTTTGTTCTTTTCATTTAGAAATTGTTCATCATTTAATTCTGGTGGAAAAAATGTTAGATGTAAAGGACGCACAGCAAATTCCTAAATGCAGCATCTCTGAAGAGAACAAATACATTTGCAATGTCATGAAGAGAGTCATTCAGCAGATGAAATGTTTGCTGTGGGGGGATTCATGCCAGCTCTCTGCTAATAGAACCCACTGCACGCATCCTCTACAGCATGAAGGCAACAAAACACCTAGCACTGTTTTGACAGTGAATGGTAACTAATTAATACAATTTGTATAATTCTTTCTTTCCTGTTTTTTAAGAGTCTATCCCCAGATCACAATTGTACCAACAGCAAACAAATAGACTCTTGCAGACTTCTAGAGACCAATTGTATCCTCATTTTACAATGAGAGAAGTTGAGGGACCAGACTTGAGCTGACACTAATGAACGGTGAAAAGATCTTTGGATCTCAGTGGAACCAAGGTTTACCCTTAGGAGTTTTAAATGACCTTCCCAAAGTCTTAACGGAGTGAACCTACGACCAGCAGAAAGCTGTGGCTACAAGATCAGCAGTGTCACATCAGATCATCCCTGCTTCCATCTGAGGATATTAGCTTCCTCCAAAGCAAAAGCTGAAAATGCAAAGATGCCTAATCCAAAACATGTACCCACAAGCCTGATAAGAGAAACAACGTTTCCCTTTGCTTATTTGGTTTCTTTTTTTCACATGCACCGGGAGAATCCCACCAGGCAGTTTGGTAATTACTACAGCAAAAACAAAAAGCCCCCCCTTGCCCTCAATGTTGACGCAACAGCCTGAGATGTCTCAGGCTTCCACCGCACCCCCTCCGACTGCACCGCCCTGGTTTCGTGGCACACGTGGACCACGAGGGGCATTTCCCCAGCAGCCCACGCCACGGCTCTGCTTTGCTTTCTGCGAGGACATTTCAGGAAGGCAAATCCTGAACTTCTGCTGCAAGTTCAATAGAGTTTGCGAAGTCTTTAAAACAGGCAGAGTTAAAAATGTATTTGGCAATTTCCCTAAATACATGAATTTGTGTGCAGCAAATGATACAAGAAGAGAGGCAGAAGAAAATTTGTTTTAAAACACTGACGTCTGCCTCACCTTATTGAACTTGGTGGCAAATTCAATAAATATTGCACCTGGAAAAGTTATTCTCTGTCTGCAGGTGGGTGTGTGTTTTGCTGCAATGCAAAAGGAGTGTGTTTAGGAAAGAGGGGGTTGCAGCCTTCTTTTGGGTTTTTGTTTGGGGTTTTTTTTAAGATTAAGGGGAAAAATACACCTGCCAAAGAAATGAACCTCTGTTGTGAATAAATGAACTCACAGAAAGAAGGAAATATTTGTTTAGCTCTCATTCTCTTTATGCTACACCTGGCTGCTAGAGCCACTGCAAAATTTCTAACCATCTTACCAGGCTATTTGCATTTAAATCGCTTTTCCTGACATTATGTAAATCTCTTAGTAGAGCTGAAGTTTCCTTTTTCTCTCGGGAGCTGCACTCCGTGGCTGGCTCTCAGTCCTACCCCGTTCTCCTCCCTCTGCTCCATTGGGTTATATTAGCACCGCATGAAACTATGAAACCCCAGCTCTCATAGGTTTTGTCTGGAGCTGGGTCAAAGACGATGGTATGCAGATTTCTCAGATCTTCATAACAAAATTACATTACAAACTAATTCATGCTTGGGTCTAAGAGAGAGCATATGCTTAGGTCCAATGTTACCAACATTCAGAGGTGTCCTCATAAGACTGTATTTCCAAAGCGCCTATTCAGTCATATTTTCGCTACTGTCTGTTTAAGGATTCTGCTGCCTTGGACTGCATCAGAAGAGCACTCTACCAGTTGAGGAACCATGTAGATTTTAACCCAGAAGTTTGCATTTTTCCTCTCCAGACAACTGGAAACGGAGTATCAGGTTTGCAGCTCTAGCTCCAGTCTAGCTCCAAACCCAGAACTCTGTCCAGGCCTGTGTAAAATCAGATACTTGATTTCATGCTGAAATTCTGGTTTTGAATGGTGCATGAAAAGAATAGCACAGCAGCAACACGAGTCTAAAAATTGCAAGCAAAGGCAATGTCAGCTGTGCCTTCTACAGTCTTCAAGTCAAGACAGTGAAGTAGGAGCAACCAAGACGACAAGAGAAAACTGTCTCTGCTCCAGTTCTGGACTTGATTGGAGACCACTCCAGTCCCTACCTCAAATTACCACAATTCCAAGGCTTTCCTAATTAACTTCCTATAGTGCCTGTGGACTGCAACCTAGACGAGACAGAGCATGGAGAGGCTACAGCTCAAAGTCTTTGACACTGAATATTCAGGCACTCCTAACATACTTCATTGCTTAGATGAGCTGGGGGTTGCAACACACCACCATTTGCCAATCTCATATTACCCAGAGAATGCCCATGTGTCAGGGAAATTCCCAGCTGGTAGGTGGGATGGGCTACTTTCCATAGGAGCAGCATAGGGAAATGGGAACAAAGACTTGGAGGGGAGCCAGGGCTTACAGACACTACAATAAAGTTATCTGGATATTTGGGTGGGCACAAGCACCTTAGTTTGGGAAAAAAAAAATTAATACCTTATTATTATATCCTCTTAATGTTATTATAAATAAAAAAGAATTATCGCAGCTTTACATCCAGTCATAGAACGTCACCTGGCATTTGTTAGTCATATTAGCCTAACATTTTGCAGCCCTCTCCAGCAGTTGCAATGTACTTTTCACCCTGCTCTCCAGGTACCATCCACTGGATATTCTATAAGGTTTAGTCTCTCCCAAGCAAACCACTAATGTTTGCCAAGTACTTTGAGATCATCTGATGAAAGGCTCCATAGAGCCACAATCTATTATTTCTTAGTCAGAAAAACACATTTGCTGAACAGGAAGAACAAAAGAATGAGCCGTGGGCCCCCAGTAAGCATTCAACACAAGTTAATTTGCTCAGCAGCTGTATTTTGCTGAGACAGATTGCATATTTTCATTGTTAAAATAAAAATGTCCACTGGGCTTATATCCTTCATGCTTTACATTGCTGCCTGTTACATTCCGAGTCTAGTCTAGTGAACAAATTCAATTCCTTTAAGAAATAAGAGATCCACTCAAATAATTTTGCCTTTGTCCAGGCAAAAATTAATGAAGCCAGAAGACATACAAGGCTGCAGAATCTTCCCCCTCATGATAAAAAATAGTGGAGATCTGGCACCTAGCAAGGCAGGCAGTATGTGTGAATCATGGCTGCCTGCCGACGCGCCTGATTCAGAGCAAGGCAATAAGAACAATAATACTGCGCTACACCAACTAACCTTCAAGCTTAGTCACAGTTTCACACAGCTAATGAGCAGAGGGAGCAATGAATCTTCGATTTATGGTGCTCTGTTCCGATAGATTTAGCCTGAAGACAACAGCAGCACAGCAGCATTTCCTTGCATCTCTAACGACTTATCTTGTCTTTAGGTCCTTTTTTTTTTTTTTCCCCCCTTGTCCTTCCCTACATCAGTGAGGTTTTCTTAAATCATTATTGAATTTTTAAAACCCTGGTGGGTAGATTCTTATTGTCATCTCCTACAGTAAAAATACAGACTAACACCCATGAATCTGCCAAATTTTGCCCCTCGTTGTTTTTCACATCTCCCTGTCTCTCCTGCATCAGGCTGTTTACACAGAATTATCAGGGCTGTCGTGCAATACTTTGACTATGCAAGAGAAGATGCTTTGACTCCAAAGCCCTGCTTTCATGCATGCTTCTTTTGTAAATTGCCTCCTGCTTTATTTTTAGCCCGGAGATGAATCATTCAGGAAAATCTGATAAAATCCATTTAACCACAGTTAAACTATCAAAACCTGAGCAAGTCCTAGTTAACTTTTAAGAAGTTTACACGTGTTTATTTGAGCTCACATGATTAAAGTGAGCGCGTGTTTATTTTAACTTTAACAGGGTGGCTCTGGACTTAGAACCCATGGAGAATCAGGCCCATAAACATACCCGGCGTTACTGTATGGAGACATAAAGAAGGCAGAATTGGGGGGAAAATGTCACAAACAAAACATTTCTTTGGGAAATGTCAGAGGAAAAATGTGCTACATTGACATCAGCAGCTCAAATGAAGGGGGTTGCTTCCTTTGGAAAGGAATTGTGTTTATTTTGAGGACAGAAGTAGCGAGATGCCAATGCCAATGCCCAGAGCACGTGCGAAGCACAGTCTCAGCCTCGAGCCCAAATGTGCCTCGTGTTTGGAGAGCAGGTAGCCTGACCCAGGTGAACTCCACGGTCCACGTGGGACGAGGAGGACAGCAGCGGTGGGGACAGGAAGGCAGAAAACCGTCACCACCTATCTCCATCTGCCTTCACCACTGTCAGGCAGATAAATCAGCCAGGCTCTTCGTGGGAAATACCTGATGTGCTGCGAGGTAGAAGGGATATAGGATGCTGAGATACAGATATCTACCCCGCAGGTGCACAGTGCACATTTGCCAGGTGCCAGGCTGCACGTTGTTCTGACCCTTCTTCCAAGAGGCAGAAAAAGCCACAGACCCCATTATTGTGATTTCTTTTTTTTAAAAAAAAGAATATTAGAAGGTCCTGTGCTATTGACAGCCAGCATCTGTAGAATAAAGTTGGCAAAGGGTGCTCTGCATAGTGGATGTGACCCATGAGACAATTCTGTCCAGCCTCCACCCACGTATAACGTTTATATATAGCCCTAGAATAAACTCTTTTATAATCCTGCCACAAGCTGTCAAGCAGGGCAGCCCTAGACTAGATTTTGCTGCTGTTGTAGAAAAGGAAGAGCGCGTCTCATTTTATTAAAATACTAGAACAAGCCTGCCATATCATAAAAATTTAAAAATAGTGCAGAGTGCTACCTTACATAAAACACTGCCCTGAGCTGCCTTCTATTCACAGCATCCCAAATACACTGTAATCCCAGAACAAGCCACGTACCAATAAAGGGATCCGAAGCTGACATTTTAGACACACAAATGCACCCCTTCCACTCCAGGTCTGCATGCAAAAGCTAAACAAAATGACCATTTTCTGTGCAATTAAACAGTATACCCATCTACCCACAACAATCTTTCAATCCACGCAGTTCTCACTTGCAAGCCTAATTTAATTAAGTGCCTTTTTCAGAGATGCTCAAGGGAATTCTGTGCCCTTCAAAAATCAGTGGGACTTGGCTTCACCCACCATCTGTGCTTTTGAATAGCCTCTTCAAAACGCCCACATGGGAAGGAGCGGTACCTGCAAATACCTGGGTCGTGAAAGAGACTTCCTGTGGCATCGCTGGTGCCTTGCGCTCTGGCTTTTCCAGTGCTGCCCTATTTCGAAGGGGAAGGCCCTGCCACACCACCAGGTCTGTGGATGGTGGTCTCAAAGACTTTGGGTTGACTTGGTCCCTCATGCTGAAGCTCCCATTCGAGGTCCCTCCGGCTCAGCATGGAACAAACGCCCGCTGCCTGCGGTGCCACGCAGGCATTCGCGCGCTCTGGAGTGCTGCTCTATTTTAATCCCAGACTGGACAACACTCCGGAAGCTGTTTGAAGGCACCTGGTCCACATCCCCTTCGGGGAGCTCCAGATCTGTCTTGATGCAGCAACACAAGTATGTCACAAATGTCACTGCCAAAAAGTTGTACTTTTTCTTGCCTGCAGCTCTAGAGAGGTTAACATCCTCAAGCCAACTGCAGTCTGTTTGTCGCCTCCCTATCTTTTCTCCACAAACATCATCATCCCCCTCCCTGCCTTTAAACTAACTACAAATATTTTGACAGAACTGGGCTAGGAAGCAATTACACTTGCAGTTAATGCTGGCGCATCAACGGGGACAGCAACCTCCTGGCCTGACACAGCAGCAGCCACAACAGTGTATCTGACTTCAGCCTTCAGTTTTATTCCTCTTCCTTCCTCAATGATGGTATATCTCTACCATCTTTACTGACAGTGGAGGAAAGTCTTTTGGTCTGAGCACATGACGTGGTCGTCACATGAACCTTGGAGCTGAACCCTCAAATATGAATTTCCAAGTTATATTGCCTGTGCAGTCTTGAATCCAGAATCCCATCACAGCACATACACGACCAGTCTGACACTGGTAAAGGGTTATTTCAGCAGGTTGGGGTCTGTCTGGCTACACGACAGCTCTGCAGAAGAGGACCTGGCATCCTAGTGGATATCCAGTTAAACATAAATTAATTGTGTGCCCTTGCAGCAATGAAGACTAATCTTATACTGGGTTTTTGGCAAGAGCACAGCCAGCCAGCCAGCCCAAAGGGATTATCTCCATCTCCTCAGCACCTGTGAGGCTGCAGCTGGGGTATTGGGTCCAGTTTGGGCCTCCCCAGGGTAGATGAGATGTTGGCAAACAGGAGAGAGTGCAGTGGAGGGGCACTGAGACGTCAGGGAGCTAGGACACACAACACACAAGCACGAGATGAGGACCAAGCTTTTTGACCATTCAAGAGAAAAGGCTCTGGAGGTGTTTAATTGCAATCTTCCACAACCTAAATAGAAAAGCAAAGCCTGTCTCCTCTCCCAGGTGCACAGCAAAGAGATGAGAGGCAGTGGCCATAAGCTGCAGTTAGGACAATTCAGACAGGATACAGGAAAAAAATTCATGAGAGTGTTTACACTACCCAGAGAATCTGTGCAATCTCCATCCTTGGAGATATTCAAAACTCGACTGGCAAGGTCCTTAGTAACCTGATCTAACTTTGAAGTTGACCTTGCTTTGAACAGGAGGTTGGACTAGGCGACCTCCAGAGGTCCCTTCCAACCTAAATTATTCTATGATTTTTCTGGAAAAAGTTCAGATGCAGAAGTTATCTTAAAAGCACTTCTCTGAAAGATTGAGCTAAAAATGCAGCAGCTCTCAGGAGGCCATAGCAATCCTGATAAGGTGTCTGGTATCCATAGCTGAATTCCCAGGGGAACAGCTCGTGGGACTGTACGGCTGCAAAACAAGAGGCTCAGCCCTAGTTCAGCCTGAATGCCGAATCCTATCACCCAGACTGATCCAACTCAATCCAAACAGTGCTCCCTCAGCTCTTCTCTAATGACAATAGGGTTTTTTTTCTTTTAAGAGTTCAGTCTACAGAGCTATCACAACAGCAGTGCGTCCCCCTGTCAAATTCTCTTTTTAAAAGCCATATAAAACGGAGTGAAGAGATTATGGAGGGATATCTCTGCACAAAAGTGGGACCAAAGTAAATCTGTTTCTACAGTGGGGCTGGGAGGGGAGATCAGGCTATTGGGGGGCAAAAAAGAGATCCCAATTCTTTGGAAAGAGCCATGGGTTACCTGGAAAGACCATCTCTCCTTTTCACCCCCCCCAGGCTCTGGAGATACAGTGGCTCCCACTGGCACTTGATTCTTTTTGAGCTCTGGTCCCTTGGCACCATGAAGGGCCAAAGATTTTGGCCAGAAGAATATAAGGTAAGATGATGATAGTCACCTACCAGCCAGCATCCCCTCGGCCACTCCCTGTTCTCTGCACTTTTTAACTGACTTTCCTTGAAGCAGAGCTCACAGAAGCCAAGAGCACGGCACTTTTTTTGGGTCCTCAAGGCTCCGTCACTGCACAGAGGAGCCACATCCCACATGGATGGGGACGGGGACAGCCTCGGCCGGCTGCGTGCACACCGGGGGAGCAGCACAGCCCTCCACGCAGCGCTCTCCATAGTGCAGGAACGTCTTCACCTGCATTTATGGTTTTTGCAGTAAATACTTTCTGCCTTGATGTGAATTCACTGCTCCAAAAATAACTGTAATTACCCAAGAAGCAGAGGAGTCTATTTACAAGATTTAAAGGAGAAGAAGAAAGAAAATTTTTCTTAGAAGAAAACTTCCTGCACCTGGGCCCCAAAATACAAAACTGAATCGGAAAGGGGCAGCTCGCTCCTCTAGGGAAGGCTCAGCCTGTTTGGAGGAGTATGCGCTTCTTGGTACTTTGTCCATGCCAACCAAAAGGAATTGCTCAAGTCAGACAGCAATAAATTATTCCATGAAAACCAATTACTCCTCACAGGCAAACTATCTGAAGAGAGGAGGGGGCTCTGCCAGTACTTACGTCTGTGAAAGTTTATAAATCATGCTGAACATAAGGAAAAAAGAAAGAAAGCATAAAAAAGGCATGGGTGTGCACGCAAGACAGTACCAGAAAATAATAATTCAAAATAAGAAACTTGTTACAACAGCAGCAATGATTGCTGTCTGTCCAAGCGCTGAATAATTCAAAAGGTTCCTGCTTCACTTAATATCTCAAGGTATTTTCAGACCTGACAGGAATTTCTGCGGGTAAATAATGCATCTGTGGTATTCAAACACACATGATCCCCAATTAATACTAAGGATTTAACACTACCAATTCTGAAATAGGGGGAAGCCTGAAGAAGGCAAATTCCTACTGAGCTGCCTGGGCTTTCTGTCCTTCCCATTTTCACCTTTACCTTTGGGTGCTAAAATTGCTGGCCTCTCTTGCGGTTGCTGTTTTCACACCGGTAAAAAGGAGCTAATACAGCTGATTAATTCAGCATTAGCCTACAAAATAATTCACAACAGGATTCCAGAAAGGGGAAAAAAAATAAGGAAAAATAAAGGCACATCAATGTGCAGCAAATTGAGCTTTTGTTTCTGCACTGGTGCCAGCACAAGTACCCTGCAAGGAGCCGGTTTGGGTAGAGGGTACCCGGGAGCTGCATTTCATGGGAGAGGGAGCTCGGCGCAGGCGGCCACTGTCACATCCCAGCCCAGAGGGCTTCCAGCCACGCTCCTGGCCCACCATCCTTGTGAATTTCGGTCCAAAACAAGAAAAAAAACATCTAAAAGTCGCAAATAACCACATGATGACAGACAAGATGCGAGACAGACAAGTAGTAAGAAAGCTAACACGCATCACATATAGAGCGGAGGCAGGCTGAAGGCTTTCATTTGAACTACTGAATTTTGCTGGGTTGGAGAAAATGCCTCCTGGATCCAAACTGCCTGTGAATCCAGCTCCTGCTTTACCTGAACTCAAAGCAAGGTGAATCATATACAGTGCAGCAGAGCCAAGAGGGACTTGGAGAAGCCTCTCCAAATGTCCTCCTCCTGTTTTACTGATCATTTCTATTCCACCCCACGAACACTGCTAGATTGACAGCTACAGGGAGAGAAGGATAAGCTATTCCTCTGGTTGATATGGCAATTTTAGGAATTTTCCTCTAGTCAGAGTGGAGATTCAGCTACTTCTCTAGAAATGAAACCAGAGTTGAGAAAGGAGCCCAGCCCAAGAGAGTCAATGGGTGACCTGGGAAATGAATTAGTAAAGACAAGGAAAGACCTACTTTTTAATGCAGTATCTGAATTTTTCTTTAATCCAGACTTTATCTCATATGAATTTTCTTCTAACAGGATCTGAATGTGCTGCTGCCTGTTTGAGTTCATCACAAGGAGAGTGCACACAAGTCACAGCCTTTGTACTGCCCAATAGTACAAACAGCAGTACCCTACATTTCAGCCCACGCAGACAGGAGCAGGGACACGGTGCTCACGTTCCAGGTTTTAAATCAACCAAATTTAAGGATCGGGGGAAGACCTGGCGATTCTGGTGCCGACCACTGTCCAAGACAGGTGACTGCAGGAAAATTCCTATGAGGACTCAGACCAGCTCGGCTCTGTCCTCCAGATGCTGGTTTCCTACTCAGCCCATGGAGGTATCAGGTCGTTGTCCTCTTATTACTGGTCCCGTGGGAGACTGGCATCTCTGATTTCAAGGCATTTAGTCCAAACTTTTCTAGCCCTGGACTTTTTAAATATTTTGTTTATCTTGCTGCTGTGGTTCCTATTGTTCCTAAACTGTTTTTCTTATTAAATTACAGAGGTTTCAAGTTGGAATAAACCTTCCTTTCCAAATGTGTCTGCTAGCGATTGGCTGGCTGCAGAGGAGAGAGAAAGGGCGAGGGGGAGGGAAAGCAGAGGAGAATTACAAGGTTTCAGATTCCTGTAAACAGAGAAACATTTTTCCAGTCATCGGTCTGAGCCCAGTGGAAATAGGGCTTCAGTTTCCTCTAGTTAACGCTGGGGATCCGGTGGCAGTGCTGTTGACATGCCTCCTTTTTCTCTAGCAGTTGCTGGATGCTGCTCGGTCTGCAGCTGATCGTCAGCCCGGGTGCTGGCAGTCATCGCTGCCTTTTCCTTCTCCTGCGTTTTCCAAGCATGCCCTACTTGCAGCCCAGGAGCAGGTGCCCGTGCACCCAGGGGGGACCCTGCAAACACGCCTGCTCTCCTCAAATCACAGAATCACAGAATGTTCGGGGTTGGAAGGGACCGCTGGAGATCATCTAGTCCAACCCCCCTGCCAGAGCAGGGTCACCCAGAGCAGGTTGCACAGGAACGCGTCCAGGCGGGGTTTGAATGTCTCCAGAGACGGAGACTCCACCGCCTCTCTGGGCAGCCTGTGCCAGGGCTCTGCCACCCTCAGAGTAAAGAAGTTCCTTCTCATGTTGAGATGGAACTTCCTATGCTCAAGTTTGTGCCCGTTACCTCTTGTCCTGTTGCCGGGCACCACTGAAAAGAGCCTGGCCCCATCCTCGTGACACCCACCCTGTAAGTATTTATAAGCGTTGATAAGATCCCCCTCAGTTGTCTTTTTTCCAGACTGAAGAGACACAAATCCTGGCTCCTAACTCCACCACGCAGCAGCTCCGAAGAGGCTCTGAGGAACACAGCTGAACTCCCTTAAGGGCAGCATAAACTTCCCCGAGTCCATCCCCTTCCGCCCCGCGTCATCCCAGCAACCCTTCACTCCGCCCGCAACTGTTGTTTCTTGGCTTAACTGTATATGGTGTGGGGTCTGGGTTAGGAAGCATCTTTGTGTTCTCTGCAAATACAGCATCTAGTGCACATGTGGTCACACTCCACAAATGGTATATTTAGTAACCACCACAGTGCAAACACACAGTAAGTTGTAGCTGGGCCGCCATCACCAGACTTTCACCATTCCATCAGTCAATGTCAGTATTTTTCCAGTGTGGTCATGCAAACACTGTTCATTTCAGGAGAATATCCTCTGACTTGCCAGTGGCGATATCCTCAGTGGTTTCCCATCAAGCACGAAAACAACCTAATTCAGATCCGCCTGTGAAAGTTGATCAACAGCCTGTGCACAGGCATGAGTTTTCCAAGTGCATCACTAAACACCTCCCTGTGAGGAGCTGAGTATAAAAGAACACTATAAATGACTGAGAGAGCAAAACCACAATGTGTAGACATTTGCTTGGACATGTGCAGTAATGATATTAATTTAAATCTTTTGCATATTGCTAACACTTGGGTTTACAATCCACACGCGTACCATTCATAAACACTGCACATTTCTAAAAGGGCAAAGAATTATAGCGCTGCATTTGCTGATGGTGCCAGCCAAGACGTTTAGCAGGAAGGAGTCTTGTGGTTAAAGCTCCTGTCTGGGCACCAGGAGAGGTTGGGTTTATACTTGGCTCTCCTACAGGCTTCCTGTGTCACCTTGCTGAAGTGACTTTGCTCAGTCCCCTCAGCCATGAAGCCAGCTATTGTGAGGTGAGGTTCAGACCGGTAATTCACCCCGTGACCAGCAAAGGACAGGTGCTATGGAAGTGATCTTGCATGTGTGTGTGTGTATATATATATATGTATGTATATTTAGGCGCAGCACACATGGCTTGCTAGAAGGGGATTCAAGCATTCAAGTCACTTCCTAGAAACTTGCGTTTGTTTAGGTGGCTTTGCATACTGCGTGATAACATTTCCTCGCTGTCGCTGTGGGCACAGATCTCGAGATGCACCCAGGGCAAACAGCAGTCTCTCCAAAAGTATTCCTGACGGACCTGTCAAAGGTTGCAATTAATTCATGACTGCTTGATGGCTTATGCTAAATGAGTTTGGCTCCAGTCCAGTTTCCATTGGGCAAGCGTCTCCGTCTCAGGAACACCGTGACATTTGGCATTTATTGTCCTCTTGGCTGGCACTCTTACCCAGGACCACGTATGGAATGTGTCAGGGGAACAGACTCGCTTTTCAGTCCCTAATCTGCATTGAGGTAGGACGGTGTAGAGGAGCCTTTTGTTGTTATTCACGTTTAACTTCCCTCTTGAAGGCAGATGGAAGAGGTTTTGTTTTGTAGCAGTTAATACAGCACCTCTCACCACTGCAAAATCCTCTTCCTGCTCTATCTGACAATTCCCGAACCAGTCTCCTCCTGATACAAGGTGTTTGTTCACAAAGACTAAACCATAAACTCTCCCGCAATGCTTAGATTAGCATGATATGATTCAGTGATTTCCTTTGTTGCGATCTCTCCCACCCTGTCAGCATATTCACTCCATATTGTTTTAAGCCTAGTCCTTGTGTGCGGTTGCTGCCTCTGTGCCCCGCTCCACACCGAGCCGCACAAAACAAGTCAGACAGCAGCATTCCTGTGCCGAGCAGTGTTATGTTCCCGGCGCGCTCCCGATAGCCATGGCAACATGGCTTTCAAACAGCTGACGACCTCCAGCCCTCTCCGGCGCTCCTTCTGCTTCTCACTGATGGGTTTTTGGGGTGACGGTGACACCCTGATGCCCATGCCTATCGGCACATCCCGCTGCCCCATGGCTCGTGCCCTGGGAGACTTTACTTTCTTCTGTGCAATGGAGGTTAAAGGCCACATTGCCAAAGTCATATTTATTCCTTGTACTGGATCAGCTCTCTTTGCTGATACAATGGTTAAGCAATGAGGAGATGAACTGTTTGCTCTGTCCCAAGGAGATGATCTCATCTGGGACAGACTTTGCTTTTGTGCCACGGCGAGAGCACGGGGAGCGTCAGTGGGTGCGTGCTGCGGAGCGAGGCAGCGCAGAGCAGGACCCGTGGCTCCTGCAGAGCCACCCGTCCCCAGGCTTCGGGCAGGGGACTGTGTGTTTTGGCCTGGTGACCAGGAGAGTGAGAGAGAGAAAAAGCAAGCGTAGAGGTGTGTGCATATGGTCCTGGGGTCACTCAGTGGAATCAGCCAGTGATTCCACTTGCAGCAAGGCCCCGGATACCCCAGGCTGGGCTGCAGCAGATGGCAGAGGGCGACCGGCATGTCGGCTGGACGCAAATGTCACTGCCACCGCTTCTCCATCCTGGGCAGCCACATGAAGGAGTGAGGCTGAAGGCCTGGCTCACTGGGTGGTGCAGGATGTATTGGATGTCGGCGGGGACAAGATTTCACCCAAGACCCTTTCCGTCGTGTAATGCTGCAGTTCCACTGCCCAACATGAAGCCTGCAGGCATCCTATGCTGACCCAAACACATCCCACAGGCCACCTGGTGTTCTCGCCAGGCTTCAAGTATTTACCAGAGCAGCAGGACAAGATTGCTTCATCTCTAGAGATACTCACACTAGGGATCAGAGCCCAGATCCACTTATTCCTGCCAGTTGGACCTTGCATACCTCCATGGACTTATCTCCAGCCCACAGAAGTACCTGAACCTCTCGGTACCATCCCCCCATGAAGGCAGCAGGCACAGGGTTTCTTCCCCTCCCTCCAACCTGTGACGAAGAACTGGGGAAACTGGCTCTGATCTGATATTCATGGAGGTTTGGGAGGTGGATCTCAGTTCCTACACCTGTAGAAAAGCAGTTGCCTTATGCCCAAAAGCCATGCTGCGAGGCACCCTCAGCCAGCCCCCAGTGTCCTGGCACGGTGGGTCCCCTCTCTCCCAAAGGACAAAGACTTTCTCGGTGATGCTAGGCAGAGGTGGGTGTACTGCCCGGGCAGGATCCCTCCAGCACCCACAAACTGAAGTCGGGCTTCTCTCACCTGATGAAAACCTGCCTCTACCCCCCAGATTCCTGAAATCAAACCCTTCTAGAGGAATGCGTCAGCGCCCAGCCAGTGGGAGTGAAATGCCAAATTTTTAGCAGATTGGAGTTTATTTTTAAGCAGTGTCAAAAAAAAAATCCACCCAAAACAAAGCAACCTCCCTGAACACACACACACACACAGAGGAATTAAATCAGCACATCAAAACAACACGCCCAGCACAACAGCCAGACCTCAGCACTGGATGCTGTCGGCTTCCCAGGCACGATCCCAGCCTGCCCCGGCCACCTATTTGTGAAATTCCTCGAGAAGGAGCGCGGAGGAGACGGCCAGGCGGCTGCCGGGGAGGCAAAGCACCTGCATCGGGATCTCAGTAAACAGGAAAACAGGGAGAGGAGACATGGGAAACGCTTTCATTCACTGGGCACACAGAAAGGCAAGAGCTGGGGGAGCGCGCTTGCGGCCATCCAGGTTTCCACCATCTCTCCTGCTTTGCACCAAACACAAGCCCACTTGCACCGCAGCCCCTTCCCCAGCCCACGTGCCAGCTATGCTCAACTCCCCCAAATCCCCCCAGTGCTGGGGGCACTCAGCACCATGCCAGCTCAAGCCCAACGTGTTGGGGTCTCTCACCATATTCCCTGCCTTGAGGTAACAGCCTATGCCCACTCCTCGCTGAGCATTTAGCCTGCTACTACTCCAGGTGGGTCCTATTTGGGCTCCCCCCGGCAGAGCAAGGCCAGATAAAGTGCCAGTCTCCCGAGCAGTGCCGTGGTGCTCACCGGTGTCACGCTGAACCTAGAGCCTTTCCAAGCCAGTTACAAACCCTTCCCCAGCCACAGAGAGGAGAGACCCGACGCTGCCGGCACAGGGCGAGCAAGAGCTGAGGGTGGAGGTCTGGCAGGAGCAGGGGCACAGCAGGAAGGAGAAGCTGAGATGAGATCTGATCCCCAGCCGCTCTCTGGCAGGGCACACTGGCAAGGCACAAAGGGGCCCATTCTCCCCTAGCGCTGCATGCAGTGACGGATGCGTCAGTACAGCCGATCCCTGCCCCTCCTGAGACAGAAACCTTCAGCCACAGCGGCCAAGGCAGCTCTTTCAACCTCATCCGCCACATCAAGGCCTGGCCAGGACCCCCGGGGGCCTCCTCCTTCCAAGCACAGGCTAAAATGAGTTTTGTTGGGGCTCTCACAGTTTTGCTGTGCTGCAAAAGATCAGAGGAAGCCTCTGCTGCAATGAGGTGGGGTGCAAGACTGGGGACAGTGGGAGGGGAATCGATGGCTCTTCTGTACCAGCTCATACTGGAGGTTTTCCTGCTACCATGGCGCAGCAGGTGAGGCGGGATGCTATGGAGAGTTACCATCTCATGCCAGGGGCTCGGCCCTCGAGCGCCGCAGGCAAAGGGAAGTCTGCTGGGACACGAACTCTACAGGCTGCTGTATGATACCTGGCGCACACCAGGCTCGTTTCCTCCTTAGTTTTGCAAGCACTGCATTCACTCATTCTTTTTAAAAATGGAATGATAGTATGTACTGGATGAAATCCCGCCCTCACTAAGGATTTGCCCTCATGCCTTCCAGTTCCATTACCCTCCTTGTGCTTCTGCAGGTGCTTCCAATTCAGCTTCCATCAGGATAACCCAACTGTATTTTAAAACAACATTCCCAATATTTATAAAACATAAAACTCCCCTACCATGAGTCCAAGCCACTATTCCCTGTATTTCCCTTTAAACAGCAGTCCATCCAGACGTGCATGTCAGAAAGGCTTTATTACATCACCCAGTCCACTCCTTTATGTTTTCTCTTCTGGGGTTGCCCATTTTCCCTACGAGGCTCAAGACCATATGAGCTCAAGCTCATACAGCTGGAAAACTGGTCACAAGCAGTGCTGCTGAAGAGGGCAAGGTTTTCCACAAATTCTATGGTACTCATCTAGATGATGAGGATTTTTTTCCTCAAAGAACTCAGATATTTGCCAAGGTGAAGTCTACCGGTATCAATCTGCTAGAGTTAATGCTGTAATAACTGTAATAACACAGCAGTCAGATGTGCTAAACACCTGGAAGGACAGGAGGATGTTTAAATGAGGAGCCTCTGAAGAAGACTGTCCCTTTACACAGCCAGCGCCTGGCAGGGAGGGCTTGTCCTGCAAGTCTTGTTCGAGCTCTTTGCTGGGGACAGCAAGTAGAAGCAGCTAAGCCACAGGCAAGCCAAGCCCAGAGGCAAACACCTCCATCAGGAAGAGAGAAATAAATGCGTCTGTAAGTGGCAGGCCAGAGGGTGCAGGCTGTACCACTCCTGGCTGCCTCCTCATCCTCCCTTGGAGAGAGCTCACACCACACACAGGGCCAGGAACGTTTCTATGGGCCTGCAGATACCTACAGCAGCAAAATCAGCGGTGCAGAGAGGACATGAATAACCTCCTCATTAAGCTCCTGCCTTGTGCTACTGAGGCACATAAAGAGCCACCAACGTCACATCCCAGCCGCATGCAAAGCTGTCTCCCTGCTGCATAAATCATGCATAGCCACATCATCTGTTATAGATGCACAAAGCCGTAATCGCTAATTATGCTGAGGAGTATACCATTACCTACGGGATACGGTTGGTAGAGGCTGCAGTTAGCAACACACACAGATGGCATATGTTCCTACATTGAATATTACCGCTCTGGTTTTTGCTTCCTTTAGTATGCGATACTTTATACATCTGGAAGAGGGTGCTGGGACTTTCCATTAAATTAGCACCGATGACTTCTGCTTTATCACTCTAGAAGGAACCACAGCACCAAAAGGGCCCATGCAAGACCCCAGATGAGTAAGTCCCAGATGTCTTATTACATACAGGCTTTTCATAGACTATTTCCAACTTGGAAAGCAACTTAGGAAGCTAAAATTATACCCTATCTGCTGATATTTTGTGACATCTACTACCCAAGCATATGACTACCGTGCAAAAACCAGAACTTGCATTTAATGGACTCCTAAGGTGTTTTTAAATAAAGTTCAAATAGAGGTCCGTGTAAGTGCATAGGACAGAACCAGCGTATGTCCCTCCTGTGCAGCAGCACAAATCCCAAGCGATGGGTGTACTGACAATACTAGCAATATAACTAGCTATATCCGGGGTCCAGTTTGAAACCTGTATAGCTATTTAAAAGCTGTGATCAGTGGCAGCAAGGTCCAGTGTAGACTTATGTTCTCCCATATATACCTGGAGGCACACACATGCTCCATCTTTAGATACCATGGAAAAAAATATCTCAGGTTGAATAGCTTCCCCTTGTAGCAGAATTTGCTTTAATGCATGTCCCTGGCACAATTCACACTCTGCTGACACTGGTTTCTAGGCTTCGGGTGCTGCTTGTGCTGCACTCTAACAAACGTTGTATAATGCACAAGGAGTCCTCTGCTCCCTCCCTGTATGTTCGTTCACCCGGAAAGTTCATTACAAAGGCAAGTGATAGAGCAAAGATAGTACTTCCAGATTCAAACCAAGCTCAAAACAACCAGGAGAGAGAAAGAAATTATGTTTAGACAAATAACTCAATCTGCTGCCAAATTCCCACAAGTACCTTACCACATCTCACCTCTAGTGTGGTTAAACTCTGGGACCCAGCTCTTGCGATCACTCCTGGCAGTTCACAGCACACGCCATGGGCCTTGGAGGTGGCCAGGACTGAAGTCCCAGGCTGAAACAACTCCTCATCATTCCCTGTTCACGTGAAAGTCAGTCCCAGAAGCTGCACCAATACACACAAACCACTTAATCATCAAATACCTGCCATCTAACCTTACAGATGATCCAAACTCCCCATTTCACATTCAGAGCTCTGCTGCTCCTTTTCAGGTTGCTTAGTTCTAGCTTTGCAGCCACTCAGTTATTTTCACCTCATCCACCTATTTAAAGCACAACCCAAGAACGCAAAGCTCATCCTCTTCCAAAACTATAGGCAGAGCTATACATCTCTGATGTCCATTTGCTGTTCGATGTTCATTCTCATTACACTGGCATATAAATCTCTGGAGAGTTACAGGGAAGATCAGGTGCTTGCTATCCTCAGACATTTCCCAGGGTGCAAAATAAAGGGACAGTATGTCTCCGATACCAATATATTGCCTGTGAACTTTGGGAGCAGCATAAAAAATGAATCTAAAGCGTATCACCAGGAATAGAACGGCAGGATGTATTTTATGTGGATGTAGTTGAAAAGTCTTCAGAGCTAATGGTTTGGAGTGCTTAGGGAAGCTGACAGACTACAAAAGATGTGACTTTTTTCTTCCTTCTCTATGGAGACGGCATGGATTGACTGGGCTCGGAGCTCGCACAGAGCTGGCACTGGCACAACAAATTGCCTGTTGCGCCGACAGCCCAAATGCCCCATGAGCTCTGTGGCACACATGCAATTTTAGCATGCTTAAAAATAGAAAGCAACCTTGAGAGCTGTGCGATATAGGCGGTGACCCCTCAAAAATAAGCTGCAGGCTTCCCCGTGACCCCTATGTGCCCAGAGGGTGGACTCTCAGAGGTGAGACCAAAAACAGGCAACCACGAAGTAAGGGAGTTTAACCAGCTTTGTGCTCTCCAAGAGTCTCGGGGGCCCGGAAAATTGAGTGGGCTTTGAGATGTGCAAGCAGACAGCAATTCCCTGAGGGTGAGCTATGTGCAGCACAAGAAAGAGGGCCGAGGTAAATCCAAAGGTGTGACCCCAACGCTGAGCACGGCGAGTGCTTGCTCGGCATTCCTGGGGCTAGTCAGCACAATCCTCACGGCCGGCGTTTTGTGCATGAAGTGGGGACACTGATAACATTTCACAGAAGTTCAAAAGATTAACATAATGCTTGTGAAAGCTCTGGAAGTACGGCACAGATCCTGCCAAGCCTCCTGTCTGCCTCCAAATTCCGCACTGCCATCTTGTCCATATTTCACACCCTGTACGCATGAGCAAAGGTAGCAAAATCTAAGGGAAGAAGTGGGCTTTTTTCTCCTCCCGCTCCCCAGATTTTAAAGAAAAGCTTTCAAGAATGAGACAGCTGTGTCAGCAGGCAGAGAGACAAAGCACAGCCCTCCTCACCACTGGCACTGTTCTGGGGCAGGTATGCACAACCCTGTGTGCACACAAGCCTTGGCTGACTCCCGCTGGTTGCCCAGAAGCCCGAATTACAGGCCCCGAGTGCCTGGCCTGTCCCTCTGTACACGGTGTTGTGTGCTGTGACGCCGGCTGTGTGCTGCCAACACGCGGAGCTCTGCGCCATCCCGCACCCTCCCATGCCTGGCGGCCAGAGCGCAGCAGTCTCGGGCACTGATTTATTAGCCTCACCCTCCAGTTCCCTCTGAGGCTGGGGGCGGCGGGACAGACGCGTTTGATGACCTGCCTTCGGGGCTGAGCAAATGAGATTCATTAGGATATGCAAAAAGCTGAGAGCAAAGCAAGCCTATCTTTCCGTCTGAGCATCTGAGCTCCGCTGATCTGATAAGAGCGCATTGCTCCAACATGTCTGCAGAGGAAGATCTGAAGCTTTCTTCTTCCCATGCATTCCAAGATAGTCATTGCAACTAACAGACAAATGGGTCAGAATAAATAACAGCCCCCTCATTTCCCCCAGCATGCGAGTCGAGATGGCTTAAGTCAAGTGTTAATAAGAAACAAGGCTGCTGTAACAAGATGTCCTGATGCACTGCAAAGAATATGTAGCATAATAGCATCTTTCAAACAAACCTTTCACTAAAAGCTTGTCATTACCCAGACAGAAGAGACAGCATTTGCATAGAGAAGCAGAGGAAAAGCAGCTTGAACGAGGTGATGCAAAACTGGAGTCATCATGTCACTGAATTTCTGTATAAAATAATACAGAAGTGTATTTTGCGTAAGTTCAGCATTTTCATAGCAGCACAATAGGCAAAGTAAAAATACTACACCTAGAGGGAGTGATTGGTTGGAGGAATGCCAGCCTGGACTCTGTTACGGCACTGAGATACGGCCCTGCGGTGTAAGGGGGCAATGGGGAAGGAAGACCCATATTAGCCTGTGTGTTGATTATCAGCTCCCCATGCCAGGCCACGTGGGTTCTAGATGGAAATGCTGGGCTTGACCCATGGAAATCGGAACGCAAGGGCTGGGGCAAGAGGGACAGTGGAGCAGGCAGCAGGCAAACCTCATGACTTCTGCTGGCGGTGCTTCCCCCAACCCCACCGAGAGCAGAGCCGCTTAAATATTGATTAGGGCTCCTTGGCTTTTTTGACAACACATTTGGCCCCTTTGCTGGAGGCGTTCGAAAGAACACAAAAGCCATTGGCATATTACAAAAAGCAGTGTGCTCTCTTAAACCAGGGCTGGGGGGGAGAACAAGAGCTGGAAAATCTAAATTTAGCAGCCGGCGCTTCGGCTGTTCGCTTCGGGCACGGCTCCCCAGCCCGCCGGCAGAGCAGGCTCCCTTCTGCGCTCGCTCCTACCTAGTGAAGGATTTTCAGTAGCAACCATCACCATGGTATCACAGTGCCGCTTCTGTTGAGCGATTTTGCCAGTGCCTGTGGGTTTACTGAAACACTCGTGACATTTTAGGTGCGGTGAAGGGGCAGATGGGTGGGAGGAATGGTTCTTAAAGCACCAGCTCTTGGAATCAAAAGAGGGCAAATGCAGCACTTCACCTTTTTCTTATAAGAATTGTATAGCCGCCTTGGTTGCAGAGCAAAGCTCGCAAGCTCAGGAAATCCAGAGCATCCTTGTCTGAGGGCAGGGAGGAGGTTCTCGCACTGTCCCCCTGATTTTGGGGGGAAGGAGAAGGGCTGAGTCACAGGATTCCAGCTCCTGGAATCGGCTGTAGCGAGACAGTTTCACTTCCCGCCTCCGACTGTTGCAGTGTCCGGGTTGCAAACAGCCAGAGCAAACATTTTTAATACAATTTCCATGTTGGCTTTTCAGCTATGGCTCTCTTAACGCCCGCCCCTCCTGGGCCTGTTCTGTTCTTTGCGTCTTTCCTGCTGCCCACTCCCCAGTGATGACAAACCGCGAAGCGTTTCCCAAGAGTGAGAAATCCTCACAAGAATCATCTGTTGCAAGTCCTGTCTGACAAAACCGTGTCAGAGCTTTGGGGACTTTCTATTTTTAATTGAGTGCATCTTTCCCTGGCATTTCCCCCTGCTGGCTCCCGTATCCCTGCTATTAGGGCGGATACTGGAAGGGAAGCAGTGCTCGTGCCAGGGTGTGGAAAAGCTGTTGTCCCCACCTGATTCCCTGCAAGGACTGCTATATACGAGGTGCACGCGGGGCATGGCTGCTGCTGGAGCGCAGGGCTCCTTTTCTCTCTTTATTCCTCCCATGCAATCAGTATTTGTGATTTAGTCCCTTCTTATCATGGCCTTGCAGTATCACATCTTGGCTTGGTATTTAGTCTTCCAGAGGCTTGAAAGGGCAGCTTCTCCTTGAGTTTATCAGCTCATATGGGGGACGCCGCTTGATGGTGTGCCAGCGAGCTTCTGTACGATGCCTTTTATGTCTCGATCAAGTCAGCGTGTCTATTTAATTAAAGGGATGGTAATACAAAAGGCTCCTCTTGGATAAAATCTGGGGGAGAAAACGTGCTACCTGACTTGAAGGGGAAGGGGGATGGATTCGCAAACCCAACAGAGCCCGGTGAGAGCTGAGGGCAGGGTAGCACGGGGCGGTTTAACAGAAGGGAAGGCAGCCGCTCTGCCAGCAGAAGCCCGTGAGCAGAGAACCATGGAGCACAAAATTAACACACTGGCTCATCAGGAAATGTTAATGTGGGCAAGATGGGGAATTGCTTCATATGGGCAAACAATCTGTGCAGAACGGATAAGCGTGATCAAAACCTGGTACAAATCTGGGCACGTTTCTCCAAAATCTTCCCCCTCTACCCTCAGTTTGAGGTTCAAGACAGAAAACGCAAAGCCCTGATTAAGGTGTTAAATCCTTATGGCAAAAAAACCCAACAAAACATTTTGCTGAAATGAAACAAAATGAAAGCATCCAACTGAGCTTTGCTAGAAACAACTAAACCACTGCCACACAGATCCCAGGAGGGGAACCTTGCAGCTTGGAGTAAGTGGGTTTGGGTTGGGCCTCCATGTCAATACGCAGTCAAGGAGCTGAACAAGCACAGAAGCTACTGTATTCCCTGATGGGTTTTTTTGTCATTAAATCCCCCAGAAACACTTTTCAAAGCAGGAACACTTGAGTGCCTGGACTTTGCCCAATCCTCATTTCGCCTTTCCCTCTGTCAAACCGTTCCCTCCTCAGAAGCAAGCTGAGCCATCTCCTTTAGCCATGCCACCGTCCTCAGGACTGGAGAGCCTTGGCAGAGGGAGCCTACGCCGTGTACAGGAGGGACACTGCTCCACCATATGGCAGGGGGACGATGACACCTGCCTTTTTAATGAAATGACAACCACCAGGGTTAAATAGTTTCCTAAAACTCCAGGAAATCGCTCATTTTCATGAGCTGAATATCCACACCAAAATATTAAACATTTTAAAACTAAATAATTAAGTGTTTAAAGTAATATAGACTCATTATAACTCATTCCTTCTCTTCAGAACAGTTCTCCTAAAACCAAACATCAGCCGCTAATAAACTCATTTCCACTACCAATGCTGGCTCCACTTTTGTCTGCTGACCTCTCCTGAAATTTAACCAGATGTTTGTTCTCCCCGATCTCCATCATTCCCCATTGCTCCCGTGTGTTTCTTCTAATGGAGAACTGGGACGTGCTTCCCCCAGCCACCACCTCACCCCCTTACCCATCACAGCGCTAAGCAGGGGACATTTCCCCCCTTGCAATGACAGTAAGGGAAGCCAACTGCACCTACAGGAAAACCAGATGCTGAATTTAGTCCCCTTGCATTTACAGTCCCAGCTGGGAGGAGCAGGAGGTCCAGTGTTACCCATGTCTTCCAGTCAGAGAGACTCCGATTTCAACATCGCAGATGAGCAACTGCTTTATATCCTGCTCAAAGCCTGCCTGGATAGGGCCACAGGCAAGGTAGTGCATGCAGCACTTTTCAGGAAGAAGGCCAAAAGAACACTAAAAAGTAATTGAAAGGCCTGGGGGATCAGGGGAAGAAGAGGACAAGCTCAAAGAAACCAAGGAAAAAACCTGAGGCATGGCAGTGTGTGAGTGCATTTGTCTGAGAAGACCCAAAAAAAGGTCATTTTGAAGAAAATGAGGAAACTGTCTCTGAAAGGATTCTCTGAAATGGTAGCAATGGCAGCGAAACAGTAAATGGCAGGCTACAGACCCAACACTCTTAAAAGGAGGGAGTTCAGATGGAGGATACGTCTGCAGATCTACCACAGCGGTGCCTCCCAAGTCAAGGCTGCATAAACCACTACAAGGAAAGGTTACCAATGCAAAAGTAACCCTAAAAATATTAAGAGCACATCGCTTCTTAATGTAGTACTTATTTTATTAAGCAAATCCTTCCTTTTCATCCAGAAAGACTCCAGAATTACACAGATGGTTAAAACATATCTATAGTAGTGGTAGTAATTTAGAAATCTCTCTGGGGGAAAACAAGGTTTTAGCCTTTTTTTTCCTTTTAAATGTCAGTGAGCTGGATTTTAAGGTGGAGTGAGTTTATTTCTGTTGTGGCTGCCACAGAGAAAGCTCCATCACCCACAGATAATGCCAGATGGTGAGCCATGCCCAAATCCATCAGGCAGAGGCCTCAAGAAGAGGTTCAAAGCATAACTGGGGATTGCATCTCCTGCGCAAGGGGCAGCCAACGGAAACCAAACCAGAGCAGGTTGAATATAAGCATTGTAGCACAAATCCACAGGCTGCTGCCATGCTCCAAACAACTCTGCAAGTGGCAAAGAAGCCTCTGACCAGCCTACAGGACAAAAGATGACATAGAGTAAGGAAACCACACGCATTCAGTGGCACGGCTGATTTAGGGCTAGTTGTATCGAAAAGCCTGTTAAGTTATTGGTATATCATTAAGGTGGATGAATGGTTACATGGTTCAACAGAGCTGATAATCCTTCGCCGGCGGTACAGTTGCAGAGGATATAAAATTTTCTGGAGAAGGTGGAGGGGACTCTTGATGCACCATATGGTCTCTTCCAGCTCTTGCGCGGCACCGGGGCTCGTGCTCTCATGTGACACGCCATTAGCGAGTCACATGCAGCAGAAAGCAATTTTATGGCCAGATCCTGCTCTTAGAAGCTATGATGACTAAACTAGCTAATCAAATCAGCATAAATTTGCAAACACCGTTTTAGCAGCTGTGACCGTAAATATCATCAGCAGAATGTGAATAATCCCGAGCACAAGATGAGTTGAGTAATGGGTTCCCAATGGGCGTTGAAGCCATCAGTCCGCTGCCTGGCAACTCGGAGATGGGGGCGAGGGGGGGAGGTTTGATTATGATGAGCCTCAAACAGCAGATGCAGTTATCACGACAAAGCAGCTAGAGCACACGCACCAGAAAAAGAGAAAAAAAAAAAAAAAAATCATTTACTGAGACAAATAATTGTGGTGGATGCCCTGTTCTCGCCCCGCTGTCTCCCAAACGCAGGCACATGTGCATGTTCCGTGTGGAAGGATGTGTTTTAGCATTCCCAAAGTGACTCATTTGGCATTTTCCAGGGACCTGCAATAGACTCCCCGCACACACGTACCATTTTGTCAACAAGCCATAAAAATAATCAGCCGAGGTGAAATTCACTGAGAACACAGACACCAAGGCTAAATTTGTTTTTAATTTGTGCCAGCTTCTGCTAATGGGAGGCAGGGCGCAGGGCTCTCGGCACTAACAAAGGAGAGGGGAGAGAAAAGCTGCCGAAATTAAGAGCACACAGCAGTCTTAACCTCCCCTCTGGTGAGGACCGGCCACACACGTGGTCCCAGAGCAGATGGAGCAGGCTGGAGCGGGCATGGCCAGAGCGGAAGGACTATCCTGTGAACCACTCTGCCAGGGGCCCTGGGGAGCAGGCGGCTGGAAACACAGCCAGCTTCTCCCCTAGCAAAGCGCTTCAGCGAGGGAAGCGGCTTTTGCGGCTCAGGAAAATGAATGTACCACCCCGCACCTGCCAGCATGAATCTGGCTCAGCCATACACATACATGTTTGCAAAAAACATGGAAAAAAGACCAACCGTGATGGCTCAGTCCTCATGGCTTTTGGCAGGCTGTTAAAAATGTTTGGCTATTATGGACCGTATCCTGGTATGATCGTGATACCCCACCCCACTTTGAGGCAAAATCAAGAGTCTGGAGGGCAGGAGAAATATTGTATTGCATCTTGCGTTGCATTGCGTAAAGGTAACCCATGTTTGCTGGAGTCGTCAAAATCTCATGAAGAAAAGGCTTCAGCGTGAGTAAAGCTACATGACAGTCATTACAGCTCATGCCAATAATGCAACTTTTAGCTGAGCTTTAAAGCTAATCTGCAGTAGTGTAGAAACGAAAGTGAACAAGGAATGTGAGCATTTCCAAGTTTCCAAGGAGCTGGCAGCCAAACTTGGGCTTTACCTTGCTGCAACCAGGCTTGTTGTTCGGAGTACCAAGTACATAGATACCCTAGACTGCTACTTTAAAGCTTACATACACACAAATGCATGGCCGCTGCAAATTTTTGGTTTGCTATATTGCCTTAGTTATGATGATTATTATTATATTTAGTTTTTCAAGCATTTCCAAAAGACTAAGCTCTGCCCAGGACCAAGGGGCGACCTTTCTGAGCTCATAAATCAGGGGATTTGACTATACAGATTTTCCTAAGTAACTGGCAGTACTAAGGAACTGCCAGTAACTGGCAGTTCCTAAGTAACTGTGGTGGACCCACAAATGAACATGATGGGTTCAGTGCTTCGCAAATGGAGATGAAAGCTGTGGAGAAANNNTTGTTTGGCAAAGGGAGAATAAAGTTGTGAAAAAAAAAAAAAAAAAAAAAAAGCTCTTCCCTGGCCAAGGAGGAGAAGGGCAAGTGACAGAGCATCTTGACATGCTCATGGAGAACATCAAAGACAGGGGTGGTGCCGGTTGCTGGTTCCTCAGATCACGGCAGTCTCAGTTTATGCCAGGAAAGCTTGTACAAGCACTGGCACTGTGCACAGGGAGCGTCTCAGTAAATATGTGGAAACACCCATAATAGGAACAGGAAAATATCAGAAGCAAATGCAGGAGATCCAGCTGCCTCCCATACCAGCACTTCAGGTGTGTCCCTCAGCAGCTTTCCCTAGAGAAGTTCTACGGTTTGCATTTGGGTTTTTTTCACTTGCGTAGCATTTTAAATAACCTCCTTCCTCCTAAACGGGAGTTTTTCTGGCAGTGTCTATCCACTGAAGCTACCTCAGCTGTTAGCTACCCACTGACCTGAAACACTTCTGCAAGTCAACTACATGCTGCTGACACCAGATGGGAACGCGAAGATGGAGAGAAAAGAGCTGCATCTCTTAGTACAGAAAAGAAATGGAGGAAGTCAGAACTGGGGAAAAGTTGGGCTTGAGCGGCAAAAACGACAACGATATTTCTCCAGAGCATGGAGACCATTTGGAACAAAGGGGTGCGTTCAACACATTACACTCAGATGAGCCCCATCGGAAAATATACACCAAGATCTCAGTCCAAGACAGAATTACCCATCCCGAGCCAGACCTATCACTAGTAACAAGTTTCTCCTTAAAAAACACACCCCAACTGGAACTCCAGTTACTAAAGCCAGGATGGAGAATTACTGGCAGAACCAGTACAAACTGGCATGCGGTTTAAAGCCTTTTTTTCAAGGTCCAGAAAATTCCAGCTTGCTCTCTTCAGCATGTTTCACTGCAGCATCAGCCTCCGCATGCCTGCATTGTGGCTGGGGCCAGGGCCAGGAGGTGCCAGCTACTACAAAAGATCGTTCTTGTGCTATTCCTGGTTTGATCTGAAACAAAACGTACTAGAAATTTTGGAAGAACATCTGTTCCCATCGAGCAACCAGCCCGAGCCTCCCAGACCCACAAGCTCTGGGTAATTCAATGAAAAAGCAAAGGAACATCTCAATGTGTAGATGCAGAACTTTTGGCAGTGTTTGCTGCTCTTTGCTGCATGCACAGAAACCCTGTCCTTTGTCACCCTCTGCGCACAACAAGCTCAGTTCATGGGCTTTCAGGGGGAGCAGAAAAGAGCTGCCTTTCCCATATACATTTTCTCCCTAACAGACATAAAGATGAAGGGCATGTTCCCCAATTCTGAGAATACTTATATCGATCTTAATTGATTAATGGGCTGCTTTGAGGGGGAACAAATATGGTTGTTACTTATTCCTGGTGCAGCAGCACATCCTGACCCTCTTCCACCCCAAGAGCTGCCACAGCGTCCACGTGACAGGATCCTACCCAGACTCCAGCTATCGAGTTCGTGAGATAACAAATCCCTTCTTTGGCTCCCTGTGCCTTCAGGCAGGGCATGACTTGGAGCGAGCCCACCCACAACACGCAGCACGTCTGTGAGGAATAACCCAGCCGCGGTGCCATGGGATGTCTTCCCCTTCCAGGGGATTTCGAAAGCAAGCATCCTCGAGTGGCACCCGTGCCGCAGCGGGGAGGCTGGGCTCCTCTCCAGCCAGACATCACCTGCCCAAGTAACTCACCTTTGAGCCCTCCCCTGCCCCAAGTCTGACATCCATCTGAAGTGTGCAGGGACAATTTTTCCTGGGATTACCGCAGCCCCAGTCTGCATGGGGTCTGGATATTGCCACGTTGCTGTAGGGACGTGGTGTATAAAACAGTAATTTGTGGTAAGAGCTTAGAGCTGAAATAGATACGACAAACAAAGCAAGAGAAAATCTATTGCTGTTTCTACTACAGCATGGAAGCACTGAAAAATATAGACGGTATCTCAGTTATAGTTACAGTTATGATATTTGCCACGCTCTTGTGCCTGTAAAGGCCAGTATCGCAGCCGGTCCCATCTAGGCAGATGGGGAATGAGCAGAGTAAACCTGGGTCCATTTACCCTACCCTTGGAAGCTGTGTCTGACAAGCAGTTTACAACCAGCTTTCAAAGATAAACCTAAATTAGGTGACAGTTTACCTCAAGATGCCATAAACATCGCAATTTAGGAAGTGGCTGCACCGACCTCCTCGCAGCGGGCTGGGGATCTCCAAGAGGGGCAGCGGGCAGGGCTAAAGGCAGGACCAAGGTCACCAGGGGAACCAAGGGAAGGGGTTGGTGGGTCAGAGCCCCTCATTTCCCACATCGAACCTCCCGTGAGGCCCAGCTGCAGCTGGTGGAACAGGATGCCTTCCTCTGCTCTCTGCCCATTGCTACTACCGGGGAGCACACAACAAGAGGGATTAATTCTGGATAAGTCCCATTGCGAGAAAGAGGATGTGAAGTGTTCCTGCAACATCCCAATTAGAGAGAGGTGCACGCAGCAAAGTCATCTGCTTCACACTCCATTATTTTTCCCAGCAGCAGGAAAAAGGATTTCCTGTCGCCCACTAAATCATCAGTGTTTCTTGCTTGGCTGTTTCAAGCACAGCTTTATTATCCCTTACACTAACTTCTGGGAGCACTGTTATTTTTTTCGTAAGAGAAGACCAGAGTTCAAAGTTCCATGATTTTTATTATTTTTTTTGTCATCCACTCTGGTTTTGTTTCATTTTTTTTTCCTGATAGGGGAACCAGTGACATTTCAAAGCAGCACATTTGCTGAATGCTTGCTCAAAAGAAATTAAGGTCCTGTCTATGCACTTTCCCTCAGAAAATGCCTCCCAAGCTTGCGGCATAAAGAAAAAATAAATCTGATTTCACAGAAGCACAAAGACACAAATTATTTCAAAGCAAGGCCGTGCAAAATAAAAGCTACCATTAAATACAAGAGGCTGGAATCAGAGATCCCATCTCTGATTATATTCATTCCCCAACAGAAGTTTTTGCCCAAGTTAGAGCTGCTGGGTCACGTCCATTATTTTCTCACACATACCAGTAAACCAAGCAGGCTCACCAGTGTGACATCTTGAGCACACATGCAAAAGGCTTTGACATTACATATGCTTAATCCTCACGTATATATCTTCTCACAACAGGTATAAGTGCACAACTGCGTGCACTGGTGTCACCTGTCTTAGGGCAGAGGTGCAATCGATGTTACCTATCTACCTCTCTGTCTGTGCCAGACACGTCTGAGGCTGAAGGCAGCCCACGCTGCCATCTGGCAAGCGCTGGGGCTGGGGTTTGGAGGCCAGCAGGCAGCCTCACAGATCTCAGGGCTGGGAGCGTTTCACCACCACCGGCACCAGCGCTGGGGTGGGAGGGTCGGGACTCAGCGAGGGTAGGGAGTATGACAGTTATGCTTCACTCAGGTTAGAAACAATAGGAGTAAAACCAAGCTTGAACACAAGCACGTCTCCACCCAAAGCAAAGCCATATGCAACTCAGCTCAGGAATGAGAACTATGCAGCCAGAGGTTTCCTCTAGTTATTGTTTTGGGTTTGGGCTGCAGTGCGCAGGGAGGGGAGGAACAAAAAACACAGAGGGTGCGGGAAAGAAGCCTGAAAGCCAGGCACAGCCGCGGGAGCCTCAGCCCGACCTCAGGCCCTAGTTTCAGGATGGAAGGCACGAGGCGGTGATGCTCTGCAGCATTGTCTCGCCCTCCGCTGCTCCTCCCTGTCCCTCTATCTCAGCTGTACCCCTACAACAGTTTATGTGACACTGACGCCTGTGTGACATGTTCATGCAACATCGATTTGACCTGCACAGGCCCCCATCATTTTTGCACGTTCACTAGACAGCACAGCAGGCGGCAATGCCTAAATAGGAACTGTATTAAGAGCAAACTCCAACATAATTATTTTTTCCCCAGAAAAATACACCCAAGAAGACCCCAAACATCGAGCTCACCGTTTCAATTTAAAAGATGCAACCTGAAGCATATTGTGTGCAAGGTGAGAGCTAGTACAGTTTTTATTTCCCTCTTGTCCAGATTAGGTTTAACATTTTTTCAGCCCAATATACAGCCACTCACCACTACCCTGACTCCTTCCCAGACCTGCTGGGAATGCCAGGGCTGTGGAGCAATCAGTGGAGGTTCATGGACATTGACCTCTTAACCAATAAACTTCAAGCAAACTGTGCCGAGAATCAGAGGTAAGGGATTGCACCGGCCGGTTTTCCTTTCCAATGTCACCACTGAGCTCCCAGCAGGATTTCACTGGGTGGAAAGTTAGCTCACTGTGCTCCTCATTCCAGATCCTGGGTTTTTTGGTGCAGACAGTAGAGACTCAGGGAGCCGTGGTTTTGTAATTAAGCTGATTTTAGTTCAAACTGCCAAGGAAAGGGGTATTTTCACTTTCTCCCCACTCCTGTCCCTACCTTTTTCCTTCTGTTGGCATGAGCATCAGCCAAGCCAGGGAACTGATCCAGCTGGAAACTATCTGTTTGTCTTTTCCCTTTCTGCTGGGTTAGTTTTCAGAGGGATCAGATTCCTAATCTGGCAGATCACTCGAGAGCTGATTTTGGCACCAGGGAGAGCACATGACCCAGCAGCACGGACATAGATCAGCTGAAACCAAGCATAAACCTACACCCGCGGAGAACACCCACGGCCCACCCGGGACCCACCCATGCGAAGATCCTCTGTCTGCAGAAGGAAAGAGGCTTTTTCAACGGTACTGTTGTGCTCCCAGAAGGGAACAGGCATGTTTTGGGTAGCAGTGAGACACGACCTCCCACCTCTAACTGCTCCGCTTGCACGTCCCCTGCTCTGCTGTCCCTTCTCCTCAGCGCTTTGATAAAGCCTAGGGTTCCACTCCAGCCTTCCTCTTGGATCCCTATATCTTTCTTTAAACAATACCGTGCTGCTTACCCAGGTACCTTCCGTCCTCATGGACACTCATGTATTTACCAGCAGCCACAGACACATGTAAGATATGCACGTGCACGTCCAGGGCACGCAAGCACAGACCTAAAATATCACCAAAATATTCTGCTTTCCCCAGGCTGAAGAAATGGGCTCTATCGCTCTGAACTATTACTGCTGAGCACACCGTGTTTCTATGGCTACACCTTCCCCGGCTTTCACTCCTGCTTTCAGCGACACATTCGCTTTGTCTGTCTGTCTGTCTGCCTCTCCCTCACACGTACACGCACACCAACTAGACATCCCTTCTCTCCTCACTCAGCCACCTCGTCTCCACTCCAAATATCACCTTCGCTCTTCCTCCTACACACAGCCTAAAAATTCAGAGTGGCTGTTTCTTGAGACCCAGCAGAAGAGGGGGCAAAGACTTCTGATCCAAACTGATTTCAAACACCAGGAATCCCACAGCCACCCTCCTGGGCCTCCAAGCCCATTTACAGGAAAGTTGGAGCTGGTAGTGTTTACTGGAGATCTTTAGTGTTATTTATGGTGGCATGAAACCAAAGCGGCATGCAAAGAGCAGGCAGAGCCCTTCGTCCCCCAAGCCGCTCACAAGAGGCTGGAGAGCTGGCGTGCTGAATGATAATAAAGAAGAAAATACCTCCCAGGGATGCTCTAACAAGAAACCTCGTGCAGAGGGGGTCTGCAGTACTTTGGCCTCAAGGTGACTTGTTTAGCAGTGTGGGATGGAGATACTGGTCGGGTGTTGGGGAAGTGCTAATGGCTGGGAGCAGCTCATGTCAAGCAGAATAAATCCCTTGCTCTCCATTCTGAAACACAATGGCACATGAATGACTAAGCAATTCTGATAACAATTCAATAGACAAATGTCAGCTTGCTTTGATTAAACTTTACTTCTGTAGCTGTTTCAGGGCAGCTAAAGACACATCAGCCTGTCTCTTTCACCCCAGCCCTCCCAGCAACCCAGCCAGGGCAGAGAGACATTTATTTCACAACAGCTGTAACTGATTTTTTCCCAAAGCAATTGGAACTTCTGTAACATCTGAACTAAGTCTAGATTTATGCAAGCACAGCT
>VYZM01004886.1:150812-175742 GCA_013398915.1 Dromas ardeola | reverse complement strand
GGGAGGCAAACTAGCCCCTCTCTGTTTTAAGAACTTGGTTTCACTGTCACTTCTCCCTTGCTACATCACAGTTATCCCTTAGCACAGTAATAACACAGTCCAGTTTGAAGATATAGGTGGAACCGAGCCCATGTAATTACCACATTTCCACATATATTCTTGTGTATTTGCAGTACTGAAATAACACTCCCCTAGCGCAGGGTTAGTCCAGACAAACAGTTCAATTAAGGAACGCAGCTAAAACATGCAGCTAGGCTTTTATACAGTGCAGGTCTAAACCATTTTTTAATTATGTCCATATCCATGCTGTAGGTTGGTCCTTTAAAAGTGATAACTAGCCCTTTTATTTTTGCAGACAACATTTACGTGAGCAGCTTTTCCCAATTTGAACCTTCTACCTTGCCAACCCCCAAATCCGTTTTGAACGATGAAAAGAACAACCTCATCCGCACGCATGGGCTTATACCCTTGTCTTCAGCCAGTTGTGAAATAAGCTGCTCAGCGCTGCATCCGTAATGGGGACTGCAGTGCAGATGGCAAAAGCAGAGTCACAACTCGTGCTGTGCCTCCGCCAATAGAGGTGTGTAATGCAAGCAGAGCGGCTCAAAGGAGCGTAACACACCGGCAGCGAGGAGGGGAAGAGAGGTTGCTATTCCTGAAGCATTTTCACCTTTCTATCTATAGAAGAAGCTATCTGGCGTAACAATAACACGGAATCATGTCTGGAAGATCCCGAGTGAAATACTGCCTGCTCTGCAGTCTGTGGGAATGAGGATTTCACCCCGTGACCAATGCCAGGCTGTGTTTCACTGACGTGTATTGCTTTGTAGTTGAGAGAATGCAAGGAGAAAAGAAAGCAAGATTCTTCTACACCTTCGCCCTTCTGATCTGTTGATCACTAGGAAGGAAAATCATCCCTTGCAAATGTCCACAGCCACCACCCGTTCCAGGGGCCTCATTGCTGCATTTGGCCATAGTCTAGAACAGTGAGTGATAATGTTATTTCTCTAATTCCAGTCTCAAAAAAAGCCCCTTGGCTGCTTTCCTTTCTGCTGTGCTGAGAACGAGCATGTGGAAGCAATCTGCCTTGTATACACACAACGGACATCTACAAAAGTACGTGGGGTCTGCGCTACCTGGGTTATTGTGAACTCAGGCTATTTCTTCAGATGTGGTAATTGGCAGATGCTGCATCCTACAGGCAGAGGTCTCAGAGGAGACATCTACACTGAGTACACACAAAAATTCATAGGGACAATGACCGGACATTCGTGTATAGGTGTGTTTACATACACATGCACTGCAAGTAACTGGAAGATGGAATAGTCCTGCTTGCCCCTAGCTGCAAAGGGGAATTCTCAACTGAGCTTTGCAGCTCTCGTTTGATAGCACAAAGCCGCTTCGCAAAATCACCAGGTCGGCCCTTATACCTTTGTTGTTTTCAATATTCTTTGAGAGTTTCCTCTGATGCCTGATTTGCTTTATTAGAGAAACCTACTCAAAGGGATTTGTGTGCATGCTCAGCTTGATTTGTGAACTCCAACAGGAGGGGCAGCCAGTAAAATTAATGAGGTTCTGGGCAAATGATCGCACATGCAGACCCACAGACATAAAGCATTAACTGACTGTCTAATTAACAAAGGCCACGTGCCAGATTAAGCATGCAAACGCTGCTGCTTATGCACGCACATTGACACACATTAATGTCTCAGTGAGGATACATTTGCAAGTGTCTGTTTGGAACGATGATGAAGCACGCAACCTGCTTCCATAAACACTTTTCAGTATGTAGAAAATATATACATGAAATAATCTGCTGCCCATTTCTGTAATGAGCACAAATTCTTTCTGGAAAGCAACACAGCAGGTCTCCAGGCTCACGCGGGCAGTGCTTTAAAACCAGCTTCTAGAAGGGGGCAAACGAAGGACAAAGAGGCCTTGAAAGAAAAGTTTTAACTCCGTTTCAGTCATCTTGTCGTTGCAAGTGAAGGGCTGCTTTCATGTTACAACGGCATTGTACTAGGTGATAAGAGGTCAGGGGCATATGGTCCTGTTCCTAACTCTGCTATGTTCTTATCACGTAACACTCACCCTCTGGGTCTTCATCTCCTTCCTGATTAAAGCTCAGGTTTTTTTAAATTGTTGGCCATAAAATTCAAAAAAAGAGAAAAAAAAATAATCTAAAATGTCCAACAAGCAAGTGCTAGAAACGGTGATGTCTCTCTCGGAGGTGGTGGTTACAGTACAAGATACCTGTTCTGTATCAGCTCGCTTAACTCAATTAACCGTGCTGCCAGATCACATCATTTTGGGACACGGATATGTTCGCTCAGCAGGAGGCCAGGAAGGCAAAATCCTGGAAAGCTAGTAGCCATCTCTGGGTGCCAGAGAAGACATTTTCGGCACCAGCTGCAGGCCCACACCTGTCGTTCAGCCGGGTCACTGCCGCACAGAGCAGCAGCCGACCCGCAAAGGGTATTCCCGAGGGCTATAAAGGTCAGGCGGTGTAAGAGAGCTATGAAGGATCCTGCTCTGCCTGAAACAGGGAGGCAATTTGAACTTCTTCTCACCTCTGAGCCCTGAGTGACCAAATCCTGCCCTCTGCTCCTCTCTGTGTGCCTCTGCTATCTGCAGCGGGAATTGCACAGAAGATACCTGAGCCTTCGCTTTGCCTTTGCTTGCAGCTGGTGGGTTCACTGAGCTGAAGCTCAGGGTTTCCCTCAAGCCCGTGACTCAGCCCTACTCCCCCCTGAAGGCTTAGAAACTCAGTTTCTCCAAGGAGCCAGGGACGCCAAAGGAGATGTTAGAAGAACTAGTGATGCCTGCGGTGTGTTTCCTTGCTGCTGGAAGATCTCCAAAAACATTTCAGGTGCTGATGAGACCTTCCAGCACATCCATTTAGAGTCTGCAGTTTCCCTTCCTTCCTGCATTATTTACCATCCTGAGCTGCTTAAAGGACTGTTGCAAGCTATTTTCTGAATCATCCTTTCCTCTCTGCGCTGTTTCATGTAATAAACTCTCCGAAATCTATTTTGGGAGCGGCGTTTTGCAGCAGAGGGTTGGTTTTGTTTGTTTTCTCCAACTGTTTTGTGGCAGACAGAGAAAGTTGGTTTGTTAGTGTGAAGTTGCTGACAAGGACGGGGTTACAGATGCTGCGTCCTGCCAGTCACGCTTTGCTCAACTGTCCTCTCTGGAGGAGGGACGCGGAGGCGCAGAACGACAAGTGCAAGGCTGTGCCCATTAATTTGTTGCTGCAGAGTTGCTCTTGATTATCAGAGCTGCAGGCAAGGGTTTGTTTTCAGAGTTGCTTGGGAATGGCAGGTCATATTGATTTCTTGGAGCAAGGTCCCTGATAAAGGTTTGGATAGCTGAATTATTCTTATACTACACAGAGCATCTTGGCAGGCTGACTATTAAAGGAAAGTTTTGGACTTTGCAAGCAGCTGTGTTAGAGAATGGAAAAAAAAATTAAAAATAAAACAAGGGGTATATTTTGAGCTGAGCAAATTTGAAAATGTTTTGGTTTTTTCAGAAACACCCAGAAATCCTGAGTCTTTATACCTCAGACCTTATTCTGGAACCGAAGACACATTTTGCATCAGAGAGACTACACTTAATTTGCTACTTGAACTTAAAGTTTCTCAACCACCCAACGTTTATTTTAGCTTATTATTTCAAATTTAGCTGCCCTGCTCTTACCCCGAGAGCATCTGACTGGGAAGCGATTGCACTTCCACACCATACGTTCAAAGCCCAAGTGCTTCGCTTGCTTCAGCAGTTTTTGGCAAAGTTCAGTGCAGTTCTCAGCTTTGAAGGATAATTGCCCAACTACAGCAATGACTCTGGTCTCCAAAGGCCAAAAGGAGAAAGAGAAAGGAGGGAGGTGGGAGGAAAGCTGAGGATAGCACATTTCAGATGTGGGATACAATTATTTCTTTTTTGGAGGTCTATTTCTGGGTACTGCCTAAGAACTGGACAGCTAAAACAAGAAAGCAAATATGAAATGAAAGATCACATTAGAAAGCACACACACCCAGACACCATGGCAGGCAAGAGCTGGGGGACCTGTATAATCAGAGCTATAATGATTCCATAATTTCACATCCAAACATAATTAGTTGAGGTACGTTCTTTGACAGCTAGAGATTTGCAAAATTAGGGTCAAGCAGGTTCATTTTTTTAATTGCTCTCATTTCCCCCCTCTGTGTTGTTTCTTGTCGCTTTATAGCCTCCTCCCTGGGCCAAATTCATCCCTGGGGTAACTGCCTTTTAAAAAAAAAACTCCATGAATTTGATCCTTTGTACCTTGGAAGCATGGAAACATGGCAGCAAATAGCTTTCTGCCTGCATGACTGGCCTGTCACGTGTCTTGGCCCATCTGAAGGACTGTGTGTTCGGCTTGCCAGCCATAAGAACCCAATTCCACCCCTCTAAAAAATAAATAAATAAATAAATAAATATCAAACCGTAGGCTGCTCCCTGCTTCATACATTATTGCTGTCAACTGCAGCAACAGCAGATAGTAGGAAACCAGCCTGCCTAATTCCAGCGAGATCCGTAAAACGGTCTCTCTCAAAGATGATGCCCCCTTGGTTTAGGCACATCAGACGTTTGAACTGTTTATACATCCGCTCACACAGTACTTACTTGATGCCCCTCACTTGTCTGAAGCAGAACCGTATCATCCACAGTCTACCAACAGACTTAAAGTTCCCGTGATTGCCCAAAACATGCACCACTCGCACTTATTCTGTCCCTGGGAAGTGGGTAACAGCAACTCCACCAAACAGAGCCCAGGTCTGTGCAAACAGCTCCTCAGTCAGAAGTCACAGGCCGGGGTTAGGGCTAGGGGAGCTAAATTAACTGGCCAGGAGTGAAGTTTCAGCTTGCATGGAAACAGCCGAGAAGAACAAAGCCGACAGCCCCAGCACAGCAGAAAATTAAAAAGCCCAAAGATGTGTCCGGCCACATGTTGCATGGCTGGGACGGTTTGTATGTGCCTCCCTACAAACACTGCACTACAAATACAACGGCTGGAAATTAATGTGTGCATAAATGGTGTGCACACACGCACAGGTATGAATTTTCTGTGCCCCTCACCACGATACAACCCCTGCAGAAATTTCATAACGAGGCAACAGGCAGAAGTACCCAAGTGACAGAAACTGTACATAAACACACCCACATGAAGCAAACATTTCTATGGATGTTACTTTGACATATTTTATAAGTTTGGGGAGGTTTTCATTTAGGAAAAACAGAAGACAGGAGATGTGATTTTTTTCTGGTAGGTGCTCCCTGTCTTTTTTTGCACTCCAAATCCTTTTAGTGATGGAGTGAGATATCTGAGGCCACAGTAAAGCCTCAGGTAGTTTGTGATGAAGTGCACGTGGGTCACACGAGGTGTGATAAGGGCAGCAGAGATTATATTTGTGCAGCACACAATGCTTTGGCATAAATTATATTCATATTTACATAATCTATAAATATGCTAATTTTATACGTGACTCTCTTGTCCTCCAAAATAGCCGAGTCCTTCACAACACACAAGAAATACAGCTACTTAAAGGATACAGCAACCCACACCAAATGGCACACAAGTTACTTTTCAAAAAGATGTAACGATCTGTAATGTCAACACTGATTGCCATTTTATATCATCATTCGTAAAACACCCTTTATTCAAAGAACAGCCACATGAAGGAGGATCAATGGCAATGAACCTACAAAAATTTCAGTGCTACTGTTAGATGTCTTGAAGCTGTCCCGTAAAACCAGAAAATACACGGGCATCCCACGGAAGATTTGTCGTAAGAGGACCTGAGGAAAAGGCAGTCAGTATCCAGGCCCAGAGCCCAGGTTTGGAGTGGCTACGTACAATCTGTTCCTTCTCCAACCCACAGCCTTTCAGTATCGCCTGGAAATGCTAGAGCCACGTGTCCCCCCCGTCCCTGTGATGGCGAACCCAGCAGCTCCAGAGCTCCTGAGTCCTGCCACACATGCACGCACAGAAAAGCCACAGCAGTTGTGGGACATTTATACCCTGCCATTGCTGAAGGGCCACTTCTTCAAGCTCTTGCTTCAGTTAGATTAACAGCAGCACCCTGCACTGGGTCATCTGTAGAAGACCTTCCTCAAGCCATAAGGCCCGAAGATCCCTCAAATGTTGTTGGCTTTAATGAAAGCTTCAATTCACCAAAAACTCATGGTACAGCCACTTTCATCCAGGGTCATTCCACCCTGAACGGCCCCCCACACCCACTCTACGTGCTTACAGCACCCAGTACAGCTTTTGAAGGCTGATACAGAAGATGATGACATGGATATGAACCAAGATCAAAGTATAGGTGTTTCCTCAATCCAAACCAACAGGAACCTACAGCCAGCGTTGCCAGGCCATTTTGTTGGCTGGGGAGGGAGGTCACTGTCTGCTCCATTAACACAAGTGAGGAGCCATCCACTGACATCCCATTTTAGAGGGCAACAAGATAAACTCCATTAAAATAGAATCTAGGATGCCAGGGGACGAGCTGAAGAGGCATTATACAGTCTGGCAGCAAAGGCAACAGTGCTCCAAAAAAAAATAAATCACGTTAAAGCATATGCAGCCCCGGCGAGGACACCTGAAGTTTGCACATATGGCTGCTCCGCTGGGACAGGCCTGTCTGCTGCGGGCGTGCAAATCAAAGCGTTTGCATCTCATTACCCAGGGTGGGAGACATCAGTCAGGGCTGGGAATGAGTGGCTGAGATTTCCCCAGCGCTGTAATGGGGTGACAGTTTGGCAGCATCAGCAGTCAGATTGGCCTTTATCCTTCACAGATGTTGCTGTACTAAGGACAAGGAGGTGTTTATTTTACAGGATGATGGCGTCTTGGCCTGTGGCACACAGCCAAACAGCCCAAGGTCAGCTCTCCATATATTGTAGGGTTTCTTTGGCATCCCTCCCAAGCAGCTACAGCATTCTCAGTTGCAGCACTGGTGAGGCAGGAGGGAAGGTGGGGAGCATCCCTACGAGGGGAATCCTCCAAGTCTGCAATGCCCAGGGTCTGCACGGCCCAAGGCGGTGACACTGGAGCTCCTCAGAGCTTACATGTCCAGGTGGCAGCTGTGGATCAGATGCTTTAGATGCAATAAAAGAGAAAATGTCATGTTGATATTCTCATTTCTCCTCTTCTTGTCACAACACCATGCATCTCCACTGATCCCATGGCAGGTGCAACTAGATTGGGTTGTGCGCACTGAAGTCCATCTGGGGAAGCCCTGGAAAAGAATATTTCCAATCCACTGAAGAGATTCTTCTCTCCGTGTGTGCTACAATGCCATAACAACATGTCCTTAATAAGGGCCAAATCTTGTGTCACTTGTACCTGCGTCAATATGGAGTAACTGCCCTGAGGCTGAGTTCCTAAGAGTATCAATTTCTAGAACTGTCAACTCACTATTTGAAAAGTTTCTAAGTATTCAGAATTAACAGCTCTCATGATTTCCAGTGGTGCAAATGAAATCTGAATCTGGCTTAATTTTAATACAGAGAACAGAGGAGGATCAAAAGGAGCTTGGCACACCTCCGCCTTCATGGAAAAGCTCTGACTATGAGGTTTCCTATTTTGTAGTTTTGGGGAAATTTTGAAAGGATACTGCTCCAAGTGACAGCTTTCCATTTGCATTGCACTTTCAAACACACAGCCCCCAGAACCCAGTATTCCCTAAACAGTACCCGTGGAGCTCCTGAACACTGCCATACAGAGGTTCCTGTTTGCTTATTTTAAGCACTGCGTTAAGCAGCTTTCCCTAATATCTGCTGTGGCCCATTTTGCACTGACTCTTGATAAAAATCAGGTCTCAGACTCTAAGTTTCTGTCTCAATCTGTGATGACCTGCACAGTGACCACTAAGGAGACATATCTAGAAATTCTCACCTTGAAAGCCATGCTGCGTTCATTGCATTTTAACAACAGGAAATATAAATACTGCAGGAAGTACTGAAGCAAACAGCACCTGATTCCTCCAGAGAGGCAAGCATTAGGGAAAAATAGTTTAAAATGCAAATTGTCTTTATGTACCTTTGAACGGGAATATCCTCACCTTCAAATCCCCCTTCTCCAAGCTTTAATGGGGATTGATAGTCCTATGTGCCAAAATAGATTGAACGCTATTTTTAATCACATTTTACAACCACACTGTCCCAAATGCTTTGCATGACAAAGCAACCAAGGGAGCAAAATGAGAGAAAACCGTGATGCAGAGCTGCTACGCGAGGAACAGATTTGTGCTTCGGATCCAAAGCCCTCGTAGGAAAGAGTGATCTCAAAAGGCAGCGGCAAGGAAGAAAGGAAAAGCTGCAAGAGAGATGGGTCTGGAGCAGAGCTGGAGAGCTGACAGGGTAGAGAGAAACAGGAAGGGAATGTTTTGTAAAATGGATTAAGCTGTAGGAGCCGAAAGCGTTAGAGGCAAAGGCTTGGGGCAGCGGGAGGGCACTCAAGGACACTGCAGCAGAACTTGCAGGCGCTTGAAGCTTGCGCTGAACTTTCTGTTCCCGGCTGCCTGTTTTGGAGTGTGTTCTGGGGATGCCTTCTCTTGGGAGCTCGGCTGCTGGAAGAAGGTTACGAAGCCGCAGCTCGGCAGTGCTTATGTTGTAGTGTGACAGCAGCGCATAGGCATGCTGTGACGCAGCATCTTTATATGGCGCTGAAAAGTCGTGCTAGGGTAAAGGGATGGGATTTGCAGGTTTTACAACTCCAGGGACCCTTCGTGGCCCGCAACGGTAGCCACTCAGCACATGTGAAATTCAGCTGTTTCTTTCTGCAGAGGATTGGAGCTGTTTCCACACGTCTGTTCCATGTGTTGCTCAATTCTACCCCACTCTGCAAACTCCCCTGAGCTGGGGTTTGGAACTGCTCTGCGCACTATAAATCTCAGCCAAAAAAGAAGCCTCACATGGTTTGCCCAAAACTGTTCAGGGATGCCAGAGGTCATTACAAAAGTTAGTAAATATTAACAAACTCTCTTGCCAGACAGCATGTACACTCAGTGTGTCAGACCTGGGAAGTTTCTTCTTCTCCAACATTCAAGGTGAGGGGCTGTGTTTGGTAAGTCGATGCTGGGATGTGGCAGGGGACCCCAGGGGCAAGATGGGGTGCTCCTTAACACAGCCCGCCGAGAGCTCGGAGTGCTGAACGGCTCACCGGCTATTTGCGGCACAGCATGCTCGACTCTCCATTTCTGCATAACCCCACATGCCAGAGGCAGCTGGATAGTGTGTTGAGCGCGGGGTCACAAAGGGGGAGAGAGATGGTTGTGCTGAGCTGCAAGAGGCAGCGCTAGCAGATGGGGTGGGCAAGACAGGAACCAACTGTGCGAGTCGCACGCTTGGTGCGGGAACACCAACAGGTCCATCCCATGCAGCATGTGAAAGTGCTGCTTTCTCATGGAGCGGGAGATCCCCATGTGTGTCTCTGTCTGGATATTCAACGTATAAATACAGGATGTGTTTTCATTCTGGGTATGGGCTACAGTAGTATAGAGAGGCTGGAGGAGAGAGGAGGTGGAGCAGGTGCATGGTAGGAGCAGAACCAGCCCGGGTTACCCTGTGGTCCTGCAGACCTCCCCAAGCCATTGAATCAGGGCTGCAATCTGGTACAGGCTTAAAAATTTGCACTGGAAGCCTATAAGATCCAGCCACACATGAATATTAGAAATGCAAGTGGTTTGCCTCCCACCCACCCCAGCAAGGAGGCATCAAACCCAGTTAATCAGATTTTCAGATTTAGTAACATTTTTAACCCCAGTAGTCCCTAACGCCAAGCGTCTGGCAGGGGAGTTGGGACCCGTGTGTGTTTGTCACCTTTGCCACAGCAGCACAGGGAAAGCTCCTGTTTTGCAACCTCAGTGCTCCCCTCCAAGGGCTCAACCTTTCGCCTCGTGCTCCCAAATGCCATGTGAAACCTCGAGGGAAGCGGGCCAGGGGAGATCCAGGCTCAGCGCTTCTTGCAGTTCTTTTCCTGTGTGCCAGGGACCTGTCCTCCATGCAGGGGTTTCTTGCTGTGACATGCACTGCTTTCATTTTCCAGAAAGGAGCTAAAAGCTAACAGCTTATTTCTTGGGAAAGGACAAGGGGTGCCTCCTCAGTCAGCCAACAGTGACCTGAGCTCTGGAGGATGGAAAGGTGGAGGCTGACACTTCTGTACTGCTCATCACCTTATTAGAAGCAAACTGGCATTAACCTCACCCGTATGTAGGACGGACAGAGATGTCAAGTCACAGAAAGCATGAGGGCTGTTTACGCTATAAATGTCAGAGTACGTCAGTCCCACAGGATACACAAACGGCTGCTGCTCTCACCCAGGTACAAGCTGCGAAAGCTGCAGAAGGGGTTCTGCCTCTTCTCCCCCTGCGCACCCTGCTCCTTTGACTCACTAAACTTACTTTCCTAAAATGATAAATCTGCCTCTAAGTAAATGCCATTGAGAAGGTTTCAGCCCTAGGAGAAGGATTTTGAGGGCGCCATGCTCAGATACGCAATCTGTACCGAATCCTAACTAGAACATCTCATGGGCGCACTCACGGTAATTATTATATCAGAAGTAGCTTAACATGAGATTAAGTTCCTGTATCTTTTGTACTCCACAGACAAAGTACGAGGCAAGGCAAGGCAACAGAGGAGCTTTATAATTGTCTCATGTCCACACACATGACTGCTACTGCTGCTCAGTTCTTAAATAGCACAACACAAACCCTAGGTCAGAATTCCCTGTACATCCAGTTCTTCCATTTACTTCTCTATGCAAGGAATGCAGGATTGGACACCATCATGCAGGACCAAGCCACTATCCTTCCCATGCCCTCTGCTTACTGGGAACCCCTTGAAAGGCTCAAACTGAAATCTGTTACTGTAATGAAGCAGACACTGTTGCTCATGAAAACTAAGCTGCACAGACTGCTTTGTTTTTGTAGGGTTGCTAGGGAGCACTGGTTACTATTATTGAATTTTTTAAGGCCTCTGAACTACTTATCAAAACAAGTTATTCCACGCGCACCAGAAGTAATGAAGCCTGGTTCCCTACAGCTTTGTGTCCTTTGTCCCTGAACTCTTTTTCCCAGTGCAATGTCCCCTCCCTCTCCCAAAAGCCAGGATTCTCCTTCCCATATCTCCCTTCTGCTTGGCAGAACAGGAGGGAGCAGACGCGACAGGTGGGTCACAACCATAAACTTGTTTATTGGCTGGCTGGGAGCTACAAACAGTGGCTGATTGCTAAATTCTGCCTATTTTGCTCTCGCTGGGGGACCAATTTTGGACTTTCTCGACTACCCAGTCATCAGTTTTCACAAAATTTGTAGGAACTTCATTCTCTTTGTGATTTGATGAGTCTAGCAGAAATCTGGCCAAAAGCTTTTTCGGAGGGGAAAAGGGAGCAGTGGATATGCAGGCAGTCAAGCTGCACAATCTGGAAATCAGGCTGGAAGCATATACAGTAAGGAACTACCTAAATTTTGCAACTAGATACACAGGAAAAAACTGTCTCATTAAGTCCCAGATACTCAGTATCATATTTGTAGCTGTGTCTGATAATGATACTTCTGACACAGACTACTTAATGAACACACCTAGGACCTGGCAAGTGTGACTGTCAGAACACTGATGTGATGAATATTCACACATCAGGATGTTGCAATTTAAATGACATAGATACCATTGAAATGCCAGGGTCCAGAGTGCAAAAGCAAATGGAAAAGGTCTGAGAAACCCAAGCCTTGAAGCTGGCCGCTTGCTAATGGCAGCTTTGCACCTCTTCTAGCAGACAGAAGAGTTCAGTAGCCTTCCTTCCCTTTCTCAAGTTTTCCTTTTAAAAGGACCTTTTGGGGAAGATTTCTCGCGGTTGCTAACAAAACATTCAGCTGCACCAGCACTAGCAACACAGGGAGAGCGTAGGCGTGACGCACCTGTGATATACCGCAATCCTGTGTGAGCACGCCGGTGTGTGCCTGCGTGCTCACAAGTATTTTTGAGCAAAGGATAGCGCATGTGGGTGCACAGACACAGAGGCACCAGCAACAAGGCCAGAACGCCTGATCTACTCATCTGGTCACCTTTGCTACAGAGCACGTGGTTAAATATGGAAACAAGCATACTCAAGAGAAAGCAGGCCCGTGCAAACACACATCACAGAGTCACAGACCGGTTGAGGTTAGCAGGGACCTCTGGAGGCCACCTGGTCCAAGCCCTGGCTCAAGCAGGGTCACCCATAGCTGGCTGCCCAGGATCATGTCCCAACAGCTTTTCAGTACCTCCAAGGATGGAGAGTCTACAAACTCTCTGGGTAACTTGGGCCACTGCTTGGTCACCTCCATAGCAAAGAAGTGTTTCCTGATGTTCTGATGGGCTCTCTTGTGTTTCAGTGTGTACCCGTTGCCTCTTGTCCTGCCACTGGGCACCACTAAAAAGAGCCTGTCTCTGTCTTCTTTACTGTCTCTGTCTCTCTGTCTACTTTACCTCCCTTCAGGTATTTGTACACATTGATGAGATCCCCTCTGAGCCTTCTCTTCTCCGTGCTGAACAGTCCCAGCTCTCAGCTTCTCCTCATAGGAAAGATGCTACAGTCCCTTAATTGTGTTAGTGGCCCTTCGCTGGATTCTCTCCTGTAGTTCCACATCTCTCTTGTCCTGGGGAGCCCAGAACTGGACACAATACTCCAGATGTGCCCACGAGCACAAATCCAGAGTGCTTGAGGAACTGTCAAGGGAGACAATACCAACAGCAGAGCTGTGCGAATACCTTCTTCCTAAACCCGTAGGCTTCCTTCTTATTACCTTCCTGCTCTGATGCAACTCTAGGATGAACAGCCTCCGGGGAAGAGGAATTTGGTCACAGGGAAAAGGGTACCAGGACTATGTAATAAGGAGCCAGGACCTGGAAAAACACTGGCCTTCAGGGCACGGCTGTGTACCATTCCCAGGCTCTCAAGACAGGGCTGAGGCAAGCAAGGACAAAGCAGCAGCTATTAGATCAATATCTCAAAGATGTCTTCAAACATTAGTTATCATCAACAACTAGAGCAGTTTGATCTCATGTGAACGGCTCACTCCCCAGAGTCCCACCACATTCAACAAGATGATATTTATATTGAAAAAGGCTTTTTATTGACTCTTTCCTCTCAAATAATTGATATGCTCTTACTGCAATCCAATTTGAGCAGTCTCAGCCCCAGTTGTGCCCAAGGTCTGGTCTAGTTCCAGCCCATCTCATTATCTAAATCACCAGACGCAGGTGGTGTTTACAGCACTTGCTAGAAGAAACTGGATTTCTGCACGAAGAATACAAATCTGAAGGCCACACTGGGAAACATAACTTACTCAGAACAAACACTATTCAGCCATTTGATTATATATCTCTTTGCTGTCTTATTCCTATCTCATTTCTTTTTCCTTCTTTCCCACTCCTTCTCTCCTCATTGTCTTTTCAGCATCTATCAAAGTCAGGGAGGAAATTTCCACAGACTTTGGTGGTCTTTGAAACATTTCAAACCTTCTGACCTCTCCTCCCCCGGCTGCAGGACACAAATCACCTCAGTTAGTTTCATCATGTCCAAGTATGGGGAGAGCATTAAACCAGTGAACAAAATAAAGGGCATGAGAGATTATCCAGGCTGATCCCTCTGATCCAGTTTAGACTTTTTTTTTCCCCCAGGGCTAAAAAGGTGAAGACTGTTCTATGCCTGGATAGGTTTCAGGAAACCACAGATGAGACCTTTGAAGGCTGAGATTGTTCTTTTCAATCCACTTGATGAGAAGGTGGACTATTCTGACTAATATTTTTTTTTAATGTCAACTTCCCCCCAAAAAAAAAGAAAAAAAACAACAAAAAAAGATGACAGTGAAAGGAACAGTGGTAGATGCTCACATCAGTGTCACTTGGAATCCTGGTTGCCACCATGACACCTCCAATCATTCATCATGCTACCTGAAAGATCCAGTTTCCAGCCCAGACCAGTCCACCAGAAGCTTTGTCACTTGACCAGCTTTAGCCCGTTTCTACAAACACCTCAATGTGAAGTTCATATTCAACATCTGTTTTGTATGCTTTTTCATTCTCTGCCTTCTTTTCTTTTAATCCCTTTTGCTCACTTCTTCCACCAGAGTGTAACTTCTGCAGCTCTGCTCTCCCCCCGCCATATCTCCTTCCATTCCTCATGGGAGAGGTAAGGCTGCATCCCACTAAACTACGTGGACCTTGGAGAATTTGCACGTGCCTGAGGATAGCAGAGGTTACTGGAAACATTCAGCTATAGATGTTGAGGTACCATATCTCCACAATAGCACTTTTCTCCCTGCAGCTGTGAGTCTGGTTGGCCAACACAGAGAACTTTGTTCTCAGCAGCCCCTTTAGAGGAAGCCCCTGATTTCAGAGTTTGCACAGCAGCTCCCCCGCAGCCCTCCCCACTTCATATCTACTTGCCAGAGCAGACTCCCCGGTGTGTGTCAGCACATACCCCATCCTCTCCGAGCACAGCTAAGACCCAAACCCTGAACTTAACCCCAGCTCTGCTTTGCAGTTGCTGCAAGGATTTGCCAAGCTTTCAATTCAGTCATGCTCAGCTCAAAATTAGGCTCCATGCTAAGCACTGTGGGAAGCCGCAATGGAACAAAATGGACTACAAGGTTGTTGGACTTATTTTTCACTCCTTACATTAACTAATTAGCTTTCTTCCTCATTAAAGTCCCTTCAAGCATATCAATTACCCAGCTCTGATGGCAGGGACAGTACAATAGCCCTCAGTGCAATTGGATGAGGTGGAATTCAGCACAGCAGACCAACAGGGCGGAGGATTGGGTTACCCGTGTGTCAGTAAAAGGGCATTATTCTCCTGACCTCCCTTTTTTGCAACAAGAGCTGAATGGTGGTTAGGAGAGGGGAGAGGAAATGCCAGGAAAATAGCACAATAAGCATCTTCCTAGGAGCTGCAAGGGGAAACCAGTGCCGTGACAAGAGAAATATTCAAATGTCGGGCTAAAATTAGGACAGCCTAAAAGTTGGCCTCTGTCTCCTTTTGTTTCTATCTAATGGGAGCAGCCTTGCAATTTCTGTCTTGGTTAAAACAATTCTCTTTCTTCCCTCTAGGAAAATGGAGGGAATGGTGAAGACAAGGGCTCCGTCTCAGCAGTGCCTCCGCTCTCAGAAGCGGGCGTTCAGCTGAGCCATGCTCGTGGCCCAGCACTCACCCACGACAAACACGCTCAGCCCAGCAGCTCAACGACTGCAGATTTCCATAGGTGAATTTTGGGTCAGTCTCAGTTTTTTCCAAGCCAATTTGTCCATCATTTGTGACGGTAGTATCATATTTGTGAACTGCTGCTATTGCCTGTATTAACTGGCTTCTTTGCATTGTCTCGTACCCGAGCTGTACATTCCCCATCTGCCAGAGACTATTACAGCTACACTTACCTCAAATGCAAATGATTTCTTGAGCACCAACAAAAAAAGGTAACAGCACTGACAATGTATCTGTTAATCTTAAACCACTACATTCAGTTGGGTACATGGATGAAGATGCATTGCTCAGTGCAGCTGAATACTTAAAAGCACTGAGACAATAAGAATGCATTAAACTTTTATCTCCAGTGCTACAGCTACAATAAGCAATCAAAGAAATTGCCACTCTCCCAGGGCTCTGGATTGCCTAAAGGAAACTAACTTTTGTCTCTGTGTGTGTGTGTATGAAGAAAGATGGATAAAAGGATCTCAAATACCAGCTGCAGTGTGTTTGGCTACTTTGCGTTAGTCAAATGATGAGCGCTGAGGATTGCACAAAGCTCAGAAGGCGGCAGTTTTATGCAGTCATATATAGGGAGGAAGAAATAAGATACTTTTCACTCCAAGGATTTAATGATCAAGCCCAGTCTTTTTTTCTTTTTTTTTTTTTAAATGTAAAATTCATAGGAGACAATTACCAACCTGATATTCCTTTCAGAGCCACGTTGTGAAAAAACCCTGTACACAAGTCTGTCTGTCCCACAATACAACATTTGGGGGCCTGTATGTCACTACCTGACAGGTGTAACTCACCTTTCCACGAGTGGTGGCAATAGCGGGTCTATCAAATTACATTATAGTTTCTAAATCTACAATATATGAATTTAAAAGCTCTTACAAAAATTATACATGTTCCTTTTCAATTTATTCTCTGGCCATTTAATGATGTAGAAATTTCATTTCTCATGAAATATCCACAAACCGGACACTTTCCTCATGAAATGTGCATGAATTATAGAATTCCTTATGCTCTTGAGAAATTAAACCACTTTAATCTGAGACAATACTGAGTTTTATAATGTCAGAATGCTTTCTTTTCCTTTTTTGAATCTGAACCAGGGCGGTTTCAGAAAGGGAGGTGCTTGGCATGTTCCAACCTTTTAATGTGAAGGGAAACACTGTTTTAAAAAAAAAAAGCTGATAGAGATAATTCCAAAACAAATCTTTGCTTTTCAAATATTGTCATCTTCTTTATTTTCCCACATTCCTTCAGTGGGCAAAATTCTGTGATAAGAAAACATAGTATTTAAATAACTGCCTGTTTTCAATCCACCTTGTTTCTTCGGTTCACATTTCTGTGTCTGTTTTCTCTGTACTGCAGATAAAACTGTGTGAATATCAACAAGGTATTTGCTACAAGAGCTATAACACCATTTTCTCAATTTGATTAATATAGCTCTAGGAAAAAAAATCCCCCATCACCCTGTGCGTGCAATTGTCTCACTTAAAATAGTGTGTTTCATCAAAGAATCTGCAAGAGCTTTACCAAGAAGCAGTGTTATGTGTACCGTACAGTGTATGAAAATTAACCTTTTCTACGAGCCCTTGATGTGAGATAACTTTTTTTTTTAATATCCAGTATGAAGCATTTTTATTTCAGACTTTAAAAGTGGGAAGTTACTGCAAATTAGATTTGAGATGGATCCGGGGGCTTTGGACAATTTTAAAATTAACCCCAAAGCGTATCACCTGGGCAGCCAGACAATGATGAGCCTAAAAAGCAAATATGTTGGAAAGTGTTTCCTCTGCGAGCTGCCTTAGGCCCCACAAGGAGTAAACACAGGAGTATTAAATACGGATGGCCTCGCCAATCCCAGGTGAGTGCACAGCCGAGTGTGTCAAATCATGGCCATGGCCATGCTCTCCAGACACAATGTTCAGGGCATCACAGCCAACCAGCCCTCATGTCAGGTGGAGTTGTTCATACAAAGAATGAGTGTTTGGGCAGCCAGAACCTCTGCGGAGCAGATGGTTTTCAGTTTAGAGCTTTAAGCTTTTCTAACTCTGCTGGTAACTCCCCCAGTTTGGGATTTCCATAGCAACTTGGGCTGTTACACACACCTTTTCTTTGCATTCTTTCATTGTTTTCCAGTTCCAGAAAGATATCAAACTAACGTCCTCTCACCCCATCCCCAAAATATCAAGGGGATATTTTAAAATTAGAGGCAGAAAAACATCTCCCTTTGCAAATGGAACAGCCGTGTGAAAAAGGAGTGCCTCTCCTTCTCATAACGGGAAGGGATGAGCAGGATAGGACACACAAGCCTAAAATGAAAGCCTCAGGAAGGAGATTTCATGAAGAAATGTGGTTTTGCTCCTTGAGAATAAGCAGCATCTTCCTGAGACCCATCATTTTGATTCACTGTTTCACGTGTAAATAATTTACTCGGCTAAAAGGTCAAGAGCTGCAGGTCCTTAGAGAAGGGAAGAAAACTGCAAGCTGTAAATAAGGAACCAGTAACTTATGTGGAGCATAAAATGTGTTATGAGGCTATGCATAGATATACATATGCACATATCCACAAAGAAATAGGCTAAACCAGAGCTCCAGAACCAGCATACAGAGGCAGAAATAACCTCCAGTCCATGTTTGCTCCCCCTTGAACTTGACTTGAGAGCAGGAAATACAGCGAGTACAATCTTTTGGGATAGAAATTACACTTTTAAATTAGATCCATGATGCCCAGATGTACTGCTGATGGACGCATGAAACAGAGGGGCAAAAGAAATTAATTTTCAGCCTCCTTGTTTTCATCTTTTCATCCTCTAATGTCAGGGTAATTGCTCCTCTACTCCTGGATGTGACACAGTCTAGTCCTCGCCTCTCTGCAGAAGGTAAGTGAACAGCTGGTTTCCTTTCTGACACCAGTGTATTTCCAGTCAGCTGTCAGACAGCATTAGGTCCCTAAATGCTTACAGCATATCACGCTGTCCTCCCGCTCAGAAACTCTAAATATGGGGCTTCATTCCCCAATTTAAGGTAGGATAGAGCAAGGAGAAGAAAAGGATCAAACCCTGTTCAGGTTCAAAACCATAGAGAATTCCAGGGAAGAAATTCTGGAAAGAAGATGCAATAGAAACAAGCAAGGGACCACTGACTATCATAGTACGTTATCCTGACACAGATATTAAAATGGAAAGATCCAAAATAAGCTGCACTTTATCCCATGCACATCACTCCACATAGTGGTTTTTATAGCAGTACTGCCCTCAATAGTAAAATCTGCGGTATGGAAAGTGAGATACTTCTCAGGCTCAGGCAAGAAATGTAAATATTACACTTGGAGAAACATGATTTTGTCCAACAGTTTGCACAGATAATCTAGGTTTCTCAGTTTTATTCCCGCCTCTGACACTACATTCCAGAGCAATCACGAGACATTTATTTTACCACCAAAGTCTGTATTCCCCTGCAGAGTCGAGCCATTACTGAATTCATCAGCCTAATTGGCATTTTTTTTATAAACATTTATAAGACACGTGAAAACCTCAAATAAAGGCCAATTATTCCAAAGTATTATATTACACAGATACACTGTAAGGTTTCATTTGATGATCTAGTATGGAAAATCACCCCCTTCTGCATATATGGCAATAATATTTATATTATTTTTCCCCACATGCTTTTAGTCTTTCATAATAATGGAAACAATGATATAAGAATGAACAACTGACATTTCTGTTTGAGGACACAGCATGCATCTCCTCTGAAAAGTTCTGCAGCGGCTCTGCTTTACAAATATATTTTCCTTAGGTACTTAAAGATACAGTACTTTGAGTTGCAAGTTGTTTCAGTTACAAAATAGAAACCACCAAAAGACAGAGTAAAACACCATTCTGGAGATGGGCATGTTGTACACAAATTCTGTCTACCTAAGTCTCTGTGTACCTGCTGTTGTAACACCCAGATACTTCTAAAGGTGTATTATGCATACTCATGCACACACGCATATATATAATCATGTATAAAATAAACCAATATATAAATTACAATCCAGTGTTTTGCGCCAGTAGTATTTATAATGCTAGAGGGCCCAGTCTTGCAAGCAATACATAAAAACTGAACCTCAAGAGTAAATCTGTTGTACTGGAATCATTACCATTAGCACATTCGCAGCATTGGGGTCTTAATCTGAGTAGCGGCCGACTCAGAAAGTGTGTCATCTATACAGCATATGTTCCATGGATAAAATGTTGCCCAGCAGGAATGGCAAACGTGCAGCGAATACACGTTTTTCTCCCAGGGCTCTGGATCCTCTGAAAGGCTGGCAGCCCGGGTGCATGGTGCACATTCTTCAGGAGAGAATTATGGGCTGGGGAACATTCCTCCAACTTCTCAACTCTTTCAGTAATTTGCCACCTGTGTAGCCAAGCTGTTCGTTCTGTAAATCTACAGGATCTAAAAGCTCTGGCACTTCCTCTGGCTGCCAAAGAAAGCTCACTGCAGCACTGACCCCGATCCATCCAAACGCACGGCAAATACTGCTTTAACCAGTTCAAAGTTTGAAGCAAAGATTAAACAGTGAGCTTGGAACGGGTGACACCAAATGGAGCAAACTCTCACGCTGGCATTTGCTCTACTTCAGAGGCTTCTGCACTGCTCTGTAGTTACCACCACGGTGCAGGGGACTGGGGTTATATTCCTGAACGCAGCTCCATCCTACCGTGTGAAAGGAGCAGAATCTGAGCTTCTGCAAAGCGATACAACCCTACAAAAACTAGGCAAACTTGGCCCAAAGCCAGCAAGCATCGCTTGTACGCTCCTAACAAAGAAAAGAAGAGCAAATTTAGTCTCATTGACACTGCTGCCAGATTCACCTTGGTTTACAGTCAGCCCGTACTAAATCGCACGTTACAGTTCTCATGCTCAGACATATCAGGGCAATATCTAGGTTGCAAACACACCAGGGAAAAAGCACACCTGCTAATAAGAGCAAACCAGATTTGGGTCTGTACTGCTGGAGGTCCCAGCGCAGGGAGCAAGGGAGGCAGCTTCTACAGCTCCTACCAAGGAGCAGCTGTTTTTCACATTGCACAAGCTACGGCTGCCTTGATATCAACTCTAGCTTCAGCAGCGTTTTACAGGGACACAGAATTGCTGGAGCAGAAGCGTGCCACATTCATGGTCTTCTCCGCCTCCTGTAACCCCATTTCCATCCCAGAAAGCCTTTCCTGCAGAGGAAATGGAAGGAGGTGGTGAAGAAACCTAGCACTGATGTTACTTTCCCTGGCAAAAAATGCGCATCTGCCAGATGCCCATTTTGAGCGTGCTAGGCTGGGCAATAAGATTCAAAGTGCAACTTTAATAAGGCCCTGAAATGGTTTCCCTTTATTTTTTGATGGCATGGCAAGATTCCTAGGGGGCTTCTCCTACATGAATATTAGAAGAGCAATCTTTAAAATTAAATTTTAACCTTTTTTATTTATAAATAGGTTGGATTTACAGAGGGGGAATTCCATTCAGAGAAGCGAATGCCTGCATACCTACTGAGCTTTGTCTAATCTCCTCTTGGCATTAACCTGGACTTTCTTTCATACTACCCCAATTCCTCATTTCAGAGGAGGAAGAGAAAACTGCCAACTATGTGTCCTCCATGCAGTCTGTGTCTTTTAACAATGACACAGGAGCTGGAGGTGAAAAACCTCGAGAGAGGAAAATGAACCTTCCCCTCTTCTCAGCCACAGTGATTGCCCCCACCCCAAATCCTCACGATCAGGAGCTGCTATGTCTAAGGCAGAAATCTTGTCAAACATGCAAAAGCCAACAGTGCTGTACGAAGCAGTGTTTACAATATACTCTGGCTTTTTCTGCCTCTCCAGCAGCTGACCTGTTCTCGAGCGCTGCAGATGGGCAGATGGTACCAGGCCTGGTATCAGCAAAAGCACCAACAAAGGTAGAAAACTGGTCTCCACTGCCAAGGAAGGGAACAAACTCACAACTCCACAGAGCGGTAACACAGAATACAGGATACACCCCTCAGTGGTAACTGCATTTCTGCAGACTTAATGAAAATCAGAAGCTGGGTGGACAGGGACCTAAATGAGTGTCATCACTGAGGAAAATGCAGGCAGGGCTCCATTGCTGCGGAGCATGCACGGCGAGCACCAGGCTGCCAGCTGCACTGGCCCTTGCAAGACAGAAGGATCATACAGGAACTGCACAACCATGGAGTTTTTAGTGACAGCTTTCAGGAGCAGAAAGGACTCAACCCATGAAACCAGACTTCAATCACACCACTTTTATGGAACAACTTGGTTTTGTCGGCCAATTGCAACGTCCATGAACTCTTTGTAGGCAGCTGTAGCAGAGGGTAACTTTTTCCCTGTGACATCAGAATTTCCATGGAAAGAGGTGCTGGTTTACAGCTCCTGTGATAGCGGCGACAGGAAGGGGAGAACAGGAGCTGAGAAAGAAGGGAAGCTGAAAGGCAGTGGTGGCAAACATTGACAAAATAAAAGACTGAGCTTTGGCTCTGATCATCTGTGATAGAAAGTGCAACTCTGAAAGGACGGTCCTTTACAAATTGAAATTACAATTAAGTATCCTCATCTCCCTGGTCAACCAAAGGAATGGGTTTCAGGGGGATTGTAACATAGGAAAATAAGACTAAAAATCATTGCTTTGATTGTCATTGTGATGAAAATATCTTCTAAGCATTTTTTTTCCTATTTATTCCTCCTGAAATAAACTTTTTCCCTCAGGTTTACGAGTTTGCTTCTCCCCACAGCCCAAGCATTTATCCCAATGCGAGAACTGTGTCTTCAAAAGCAGCAGCAAACCGGTAAGATTTCTCCCTTCCTGAGTCTCCTACTGACCTGAACCGTGCAAACCGCCTAAAGCTTTCCTTGAGGGCATGGATATAGGGAGAGTTCACAGATCTCATAAATTTTGTATTAGAGATCCGATGCAAGGAGAGGTCCACAGTTCCCCTCCCCGTGGGATAGACTGCTTTATCTAAGACACCACAGTTTAATATGCTTGCCTGTGTACTATAATGTTGGGCAAAAATACTCAGATTAGATTAAACGCCATGTTTTTCTTGTGCCCCAGCTACAGATCTCAAAACTGTGAAACACTGCTTGACCTAGGTCACGCAGCCTAGCAGAACCCATGGCTCCTCGTTATCCCTGCTAACTACCAGGTTTACCCCTTCCCTGACACCCTGAAATACCGATTGCCTATCCCTTTGTGCCATGCTGAGAAACAGATCACTGCATCCACCTACAAATAAAGGAAGAGGCCTAACATCAGGACTGTGCGCAGTGCTTCGCTAATAACTGCAGCATCAGCACCGCTCTCCCATCTCAGCAGCATCCAGGCAGTTCCAGACAAGCTGCCGTGGCTGGGGATGGTCACAGCCTTTAACCAAAGCAAGAAGCTGCTCTGGGTGCTGCAGCTGGGAGACATCCTGGGTAGGAGAAGCTTGCACTAAGACTTTACCTCTCCTGCATCATGGATGCTCACAGTGTCTTTGAGTCATTTGTTAATTGGGAGGAAATTTCACTTGTGGCAATCCCCAGTAAACCCTGGGCTAGATTCTCCTGACTGCCGTGTACTGCCGAGAGGCTGGGTTTGCCTTTGGGGTTGCTCACTCCCAGCCCTTCAGCCACACAGAAGGAAGGAGCCTTTCCCAGGACAGTGCGAAACTCACGCAAAAAATAACCACCTTCTCCTTAACTCCTTTTCCACTGCTGCCTAAGCGGCTGCGATTTACTCGGGCAGAGAGAGACCATCCCTCTGGCTTCTGCTGCTTGTTCCCTAATGACGCTAATTGATGAATTAGTCCCTGCCCCGCAGGGTGACGGCGGAGGAGAGGCCGGGCTGTGCCGGCACCGGGACCGGCTGCCCTCTGCTGGGACCGCCGCTCGACTCCGCTTCCCTTCCCTTCCCACCGGGAAACCCGGCTGGGCTACCGGCCCCCGCCAGCAGCCACCTGCTTCAGTCCCCCCATCAGATCCCCCCGGGAGGAGACACAGCCATGACCCCTAAAAAATACCGAACGGGGAGGTGCTGGCTCATGCGAGATTTTTGCCCCATAAAAAGTGTTTAAGTGTTGGTTAGAGAAATCTCCGGCGCGTCCTGTCGATGCTGCTCTGTGTACTGTATCGGCATAGGGCAGCTCTTCCCGTTATATCCTAATGAACAATAAGTGACACAGCCCCCTGGATCTCGCTGGGGCAGGGCGTTACGACAGTTAGGTGAAAGCATTCCTATCCCGAGTTGTCTTCACGTGAAAGGACAGCGCGATGCCAGCAAACTCTGTGCTGGCGTGAGCTGGTCACAAGTGGTGGGGAGAAAGGACTGCTGGCAGCTGTCAGGCAGGAATGCGATTCCATGGATATTTCTGAGTGCCTGGATGAGTTGTGAGGGGTTTATACCCAATTTTGAGATAGCCAACACAGACTAGTGACAGTGACAAGGCGTCCGGCCGGAAGGACAGTTTTTCCGCTCCAGCAGGAGAGCGCTCGTGTGTCCCTGCAGAACGCGGCAGTTGCACAAGATGCTTTTGTCAGTGTAAAGCTCAGGCTCTGTACATGCTACCATTTTCCCCTCTTCCCTCCTCAAAGCTGCCAGATGGAAAGGGACGGCTTACGCCCCTTCTCAGAGCTGCTGAATTTTAATCAGGTAGAGAAGGACAACGCGTCACGCACAAAACATTGCCATCTTTTTACTCATTCAGTAGTACACACAGAGAAAGGTGAGGACGCACCTGTGCGGTGCATCTTTGTGGAGGACTGGATTATTACATTTGCGCGCAGCTTGTCCTCCTGCAGTTAAGATGGGAATATCCTAATGAGCTCAATTCTTCACAACGTGACGGAAAGAAATAAAACTAACGCATAGAATTTGTACCCTGTACTCGCAGATGTAATCAGAACAATAAATGACACCAACAGTCTAAGCACACACAGCAGAGAAAGCACCTTTAACAGAGACTCCCTTGCTCATTCACTCTGCAGGGAACGGTGTCGGGGTAGGCCTTTGGCGCTGCCTTTCCTTTTGCTAACAGCGTAACGAATGAAACTCAGGTCCCGGTGGAAATCCAGGATGATCCCACACAACTTGATTTTTATTTCTGAATTTACACGAGTGCTGTCCTCGCTACACCACTGAAAAAACACTCCGAAGTCACAACCCGGCAGAGATCCTCTGCAGAGCCTCCCCGGGCCAGGAATCCCAGACCTGGAGGGGCCTGCGCGATGCTGAGGTAAACCCGGGTCCCTCTGCCCCAAACGCAGCACCTGCAGGACAGAGGCCTCACTGACTCAGCTCCGGGTGGCCCCAGGGAGCAAAGCACCGACCCGGCTGGCTTGTGGCGGCACCACCACCACAGTGCCCACCGGGGCAGCCCCCTCCCCGGCCAGGCTGCTGGTGGCGGTGGGGAGAGAAGGCCGGCACGGCCCCCTCAGCGAACTACAATTCCCAAGATGCACCGCAAAGGCAATGCGCCCGCCCCTCCGCTGCCTTGTGGGGGCTGCCGTCGCGGTGCACCCTGGGACTTGTAGTTCTCACGCGACAACTGGCTGCTCACGGCCTATAACGGGCCTTCCTGCGGAGGACTCGCCTCCCCGTGATGCAGCGCGCCAGGGTGACGCAGAACGCGGCGCGCCGCCGGCGAC